>BSBK01000350.1:140000-146192 GCA_027943335.1 Chamaecyparis obtusa | reverse complement strand
TTCCATATACAATCTGGAATGGTGATTTACCAGTGCTCCTATTGATAGAATTATTGTATGCAAATTCTTCTTGTGGTAAAATCAAATCCCATCCTGTTGGCTTATCTCCAACCAAGCATCTCAGTAAATTTTCCAAACTCCTATTCACCACCTTTGTCTGTCCATCAGTCTGGGGATGATGTGATGAACTGAACTTCAAATCTATCTTCAACTTCTTCCACAATGTACGCCAGAAATAACCAACAAACTTAGTGTCTCGATCTGAAACTATGGTCTTTGGCAAGCCATGAAGTCTCACTACTTCTCTGAAAAACAATTCTGCTACATGAACAGCATCATTAGTCTTCTTGCAGGGAATAAAATGTGCCATCTTCAAAAATCTATCAACTACCACAAAAATTGAATCATGTCCCCGTTGAGTCCTCGGTAAACCAAGAACAAAGTCCATACTGATATCCTCCCAAGGCTTCTCTGGTACAGGTAATGGCTGATACAATCCTGTATTCTGCTTCACTCCTTTCGCCATCTGACATACTCTGCAACTCTGTATAAACTTCTTCACATCTTGCTGCAACTGTGGCCAATAATAATTCTCACTAACCAAACCAAGGGTTTTATCATGACCAAAATATCCAGCCAATCCTCCACTATGCTTCTCCTTGATGAGATTCTCCCTCATAGAACTTCATGGAATGCACAACTGACTCCCTCTGAATAGCATATCATCCTGGATGATGAAATCCAACCATTTCATCCTGTCTAGAGTAATAGGTTCTGTACAAGCTTTCCAAGCTTCACCAAAATCAGTATCCTCTGGATACAAATTCTTGAGTTCCTTAAACCCAACCACTTCAATCTGCATTTCTGTCATCAATAGTTGCCTTCTGCAAAGAGCATCCGTAACCCTATTAGACTTTCCACTCCTGTGTTTCAAAATAAATGTATAACTCTGCAAAAACTCAACCCATTTCAAATGCCTCTGATTCAACTTTCCTTGACTATTCAAATATTGCAAAGCTTGATGATCAGTATACAAAACAAACTCCTTAGGAAGTAGATAATGTCTCCACTTCTTTAATGCCTGAACTATAGCATAAAATTCTTGATCATAAATAGAATATTTCCTCTTGGCATCATTTAACTTCTCACTGAAATAAGCAACAGGTTTACCTTCTTGGCTCATAAGAGCTCCTATTGTAGTACCACTAGCATCACAATCTACTTGAAACACCTTATTAAAATTTGGAAGTGCTAAAATAGGTTATTCTGTAACTTTTTGTTTCAACAATTGAAAACTCTTTTCTGCCCCATTAGTCTACTTAAACTCTTTTCTATCCCTTTTCATTGTTTCAGTCAAGGGTCCACAAATACTACTAAAATTTTTGATAAACTTTCTGTAAAATCTAGCTAAACCATGAAAAGATCTTACCTCAGTAACACTCATTGGAGTAGGCCATTCAAGGATAGCCTGTACCTTCTCTGGGTCCATTTTTAGACCTTCTGTTGAAACTACAAATCCCCAAATACACTAACTCTTTCTTCACAAGACTGCACTTCTTCAAATTAATCAATAATTTCTCTTCTCTCAGCTTCTCAAATACCATACGAATATGCATCATATGCTCCTCCAATGTCTTACTAAAGATCAAAATATCATCTAGGTAAACAATGACAAACTTACCCAGAAATTCTTTCAGAACCTCGTTCATGAGCCGCATGAAAGTGCTCGGTGCATTGGTTAGCCCAAAAGGCATGACTAACCACTCATACAGTCCTTCCTTTGTCTTGAAGGCAATCTTCCATTCATCTCCTTCTCTGATCCGAATCTGATGATATCCACTTTTCAGATCTCTCTTTGAAAAATACACAGCTCCACTCAAACAATTCATAATATCATCCATTCATGGCAATGGAAACCTGTACTTGATTGTGATCTTATTTATTACCCTAGAATCTGTACACATCCTCCATTCTCCATTCTTTTTTGGTGCTAATACTGCTGGTACAGCACAAGGACTCAGACTCTCATGCATCAATCCTTTCTGTAACAACTCATGTACTTGTCTGTTCAACTCCTGACTTTCTACATGTGTCATTCTGTGTGCTACCTTATTTGGTAAACTCGCTCTTGGGATCAAGTCCATCTGATGATTGATCTTCCTGACTGGTGGTAATCCCATCAGGCATGTTATTAGATACAATATCTTGAAACTCATTCAACAAATCTGCAACTTCTACAGGAACATCTTCTACTTCCTCTTTACCAGCTTTTGGAATTAAAGCAAAACATACATGCTCATGCCTCATACCATGTAGGAAATTTCTTCCATCAACAAAAGTTATCCTTGCATTACCACATACCTTTTCTTCAGTCTCCTTCAATGGTTTTAGCTTATGTCGCACTCCATCTTTTGTCAGGGAATAGGTATTCGCATGGCCATCATGTACAGCACATCTATCAAACTGCCATGGTCTACCCAACAACATATGACATGCATCCATAGATATGATATCACACAATACCTCATCTTGGTATCTGCCAATCTTGAACTTCACCAGGCATTTTTCATTGACCATGACCTTGTGGTCATCCTGTACCCAGGCAATCCAATATAGATGTAGGTGTTTCTATCTCTTGAGCTTCAACTTTGTCACCATCTCTTCTGACACCAAATTATCAGTGCTTCCACTATCAATAATCACATCACAACATTTACCTTCACACTTGCACCTGGTGCGAAACAAGCTCCTCCTTTGCTCAGGTTCATTCTCACCACTCAACAGGACTCTTCTGTTAATCAATGTTTCTCCTCTTTTAGCATCTTCAAAATTTGATGATCTGGCATCTTCATCTACATGTGCAACTCTGGCCTGGCCTTCATTTCTCCTATCCATTCTACCTTGGCACTGAGGACATTCAAATGCCCTATGACCTTCTTCTCCATAGTGAAAACATGTTCCACGGAAACCACCTCTTCCAGATCCTTGTCCTCTTCCTCTTCCTCTTTGATCTCTATTATTCTGATCCTAGAAGTGATTGGAATTATTTCCTCGCTGATTCTGACTACTACTAGCCTCATCCTTCTTTTTTGGATCTTCATTTTGACCACCATATGATCATCCACCAGATCGTCTACTGCGACCTCTTCCATTTTGTCTGCTCTCAAACTTCTTGTTCAACTTTTCCTCTACTTTTAGGGTAAACTGGTATGCCTCTTTAATACTATTCATTCGAAATAGATTCAACTCCTGAATGCTCGGCCTTAACCCATCAAGGTATCGGGCAACTTTCTCCTTATCAGCTTCAGCATGGCCTGTTCTGATGAGAAGTTGATAGAACTCCTTTGTATACTCCTGAACAAATCTTCCTGCTTGCTTCAAACTCTGCATTTTCTTCAATAGGTCAAGCTCATAATCAACAGGAATGAACTGTCACTTCAATTTATCCACCATTTGATCCCATCTCGTGATTTTCTCTTTTCCCCTTCTATTTCACTCCAACTAAATCTCTTGCCACCATATCTTCGCATGACCTTTCAGTCTGGCCTTCACAAATTTGACCCTATCAGGATCCTCAACATCTTCATACTCAAAATATTCCTCACATTCATTGATCTAGTCGATCAATTCCTCTAGGTTAAGATTTCTAGAAAATGTAGGAACCTCAATCTTAGGTCTTTTCCCAATCTTGGAAATCGCTCGAAAAAGTCTTTCTTCTCCTGGTTCACAATTTCAACTTCTCCTTCTTGATATTCTTCTTTGGCTTCATCCTCTCTTTCATCTCTGACATTAAGATTCATTCCTCTGTGAATCTCTTCTTGCAATGCTCGCACTTGTCTCTGCAGCTCTCTAACCTCAGGTGTCACAGCACCAGCTCTTCCACCACGTTCTCTTCATGGAGGCATTTTCATGATGCGCGCTGAAACCCTAACCATGGTCCTGGTGCAAATTGCCTCACAGTCGGCAATCTATTTACACACTCAAAAAACCTTTCTCTGATACCACTTGATGAAGGGTGCTCCCCTTAATACCACAAACACATAACAGAAATAGAGAAACAACAACAATATGCAAGAACAAAAAATTGGCTTCTTATTATCTCCACAAATGTGGAATTACAAACTTTCAGAATTACAATATGCAAAGCCACATGGCATTCCCTTACAATATTCTGTAGGACAAAGCCTCAAATCAATACCCAGATGTACTACCCAGAACTATTCTGAACTGCCTAAGACAATAATACAGCCTTCCTTATATAGGCAATTTTCCACCGCCTGGGAAGGTTCTAGAATTTTAGCCAATAAGGCCGACCAAACTTAAAATTATTTTTATTTTACATTTCATTACATCATAGTCAGCTCAAGATAACCTTTGAAACCCGAACAGAAATTTTGAAGAAAATTATTTTACGCCATTTCAGGTGGCCCAACTTCCGAAGACCATAAGTCATCACCAGTTGACCTGATCGGCTATTATAACCCCATTTTAGAAATGTCACGAAGTTCTCTACAGGCTTAATCAGCGCATGTACCCGTCACCCAAATTTTTGACCTCATCTGAGACCTCTAAAGCCTTCAAAACTGAGTTCAAAGTTTCTGTACCCTGCTACCAATACCGAAAATCTTCAATATTTTCCAATATACACTTGATCTGGCAATGAAACTTTACTGGCAGACTTATATGACCAAAATGAACCTCCAAGAAAGAAATTAGATCATTCTGAGCACATACAAAAATTACCAAAAATAGTAACTTTCCATAAATAGCAGCTCTGCACAAAATAACCCTTATTGAAAATTAAAAAAATAGAAATATTTTTGGGTGATGCAAGATTGCTCTTACACCCAGGATGCTCCTGCATCAAGTTACCAAGTATGTCAGATGGCGAAGGGAGTGAAGCAGAATACAGGGTTGTATCAGCCATTACCTGTACCAAAGAAGCCTTGGGAGGATATCAGCATAGACTTTGTTCTTGGTTTACCGAGGACACAGTGGGGAGATGATTTAATTTTTGTGGTAGTTGACAGATTTTCAAAGATGGCATATTTTATTCCTTGCAAGAAGACTAATGATGTTGTTCATGTAGCAGAATTGTTTTTCAGAGAAGTAGTGAGACTTCATGGTTTGCCAAAGACCATAGTTTCAGATCGGGACACTAAGTTTGTTGGATATTTCTGGCGTACATTGTGGAAGAAGTTGAAGACAAATTTGAAGTTTAGTTCATCACATCATCCACAGACTGATGGACAGACAGAGGTGGTGAATAGAAGTTTGAGAAATTTGCTGAGATGTTTGGTTGGAGATAAGCCAACAAGATGGGATTTCATTTTACCACAGGCAGAATTTGTATACAATAATTCTGTCAATAAAAGCACTGGTAAATCACCATTCCAGATTGTATATAGAAGTAGTCCAAGAAATGCATCTGAATTGAGGAAGATAGATAAAGGAGAAATAAGTATTGCTGAAGCTGAGAATTTTGCAGAACACTTGAAGAACATCCATGAGGAGGTGAGGAAGCATATTACCAAGATGAATGCATAGTATAAGACTAAGGCAGATGAGAAAAAGAGGTATAAGGAATTTCAAGTTGGTGATGAAGTCATGGTTCATTTGCGAAAGGAGCGGTTTCCAGTTGGTACATATAACAAGCTAAAAATGAAAAAGTTTGGACCATGTAGGATACTGAAGAAATATGATTCAGAAAATGCATATGAGGTAGAATTGCCTGCTGAGCTAAATATTTCACTAGTGTTTAACATTTCAGATCTGACATAGTATCATGAAGGAGGTGTTGAAGATGAGATCATAGCAGCATAGTGGAGTATTCTAGCAACTAGTTCAGACACTAAGGAGATCGAAGATATACTAGACAGTCGTGTTGGCAGAAGCACAAGGAACAGGACATATGAAGAATATCTGGTCAAGTGGAAAGGATGACTTGTTGAAGATTCATCATGGCTGACAAAGGACAAAGTTAGCCATCTTGGTTTTCCTCTGCACACCTGAGTTGTGACAGGGTCACTTCTCAAATTATCTCGACTGTCTGATGCAGGAGCATCCTGGGTGTAAGAGCAATCTTGCATCACCCAAAAATATTTCTATTTTTATATTCAATAAGGGCTATTTTGTGCAGAGCTGCTATTTATGGAAAGTTACTATTTTTTGTAATTTTTGTATGTGCTCAGA
>BSBK01000350.1:0-135000 GCA_027943335.1 Chamaecyparis obtusa | reverse complement strand
CTACATATTCAGTAGGGCATATACTTTAACATCATATTGTACTCTTGCCTACCAAAATATCAAAGTGAAGCATATCACTCTCAAGCCCTTCAAGACTTTCTTCTTTTCTATCTTCACTAGCATCTTACATCTCTGAATAAACATCAAGAACATTTTCATTGCTTGATTCCTTGTCTTTCTCATCCACCAAATTTCCTCTTTCTACTAGCCTTTACATAGACCATTGCACCTTCTTCTTGACACTCAAATACCAACTTTTCACTACCTTCAATGACCTTTCTCTCAAGTGCCTACATTTTTCTGCAAACCTATCAGTATTCCTCCTATTCTTCTCCATGAGTTCTTTCAAATTCTTTTGCATTTTTGTAATTTCCTATAATGCCTTCCTTAAGCTTCTTATCTCCATGTCTCCTTTCCTATTCTCTTTTCTTGTCTTTATCTCTTTTCTTTGTTCCATTCTTTAGGTGCTTTTTCAACACCTTTACCATGTTTGTCTCTGTCTTTTTCAATTTCATCTTCAGCTTTTCTAAGATTCTTCTCAATATTTAACTTGAAAATATCTAGTCCCTTTCTCCAATACCACTATGATGCAGAGGCATAGTGGGCCCAAACACATATCCACTCTTTAATGAAAAAATATCATAAACTCTTGAGGAGATACAACTTTTTGCATCATTTATCTTAATAAAAAAATGCTATTCCAACTTTCCAAATACGATCAACATATGGATCCCCTAACTGTCCATAAATCCTTACACCTTCCAAATACTTGTTAATGGTCAGACCCAATAATTGACCTATTTCCTAATCCACTATACCCCACTCTTCAACATCAATGTCTAGTCACACAAATGCTTATCATTCTTCAAACTTTAATTGAATTCATAAGACTCATGTTATCTACATAACCTTGGGCTCCTTACACATCTCCTAATACTACCTAGAAAAAACATACCCTTTTCATCCCTCATATATTCAACCTAGGATAATTCTTACCATCACTAATCCTATCTATATATCCTTACATTAACCTTTCTGACCCTGATTACAACCAACTCCAAGTCTGATCACACAATCCTAACTCCATGACAACATCTTGTTTTAGCACAAACTCTACCTAATAGTGACTATCCTCTTTGACCCAACCCCTGTATCAACACTTGATTTAACTAATCACTTACCTAGGATTCTTACCTCCCAGTCTGCATAAAAAGATTCATAATATTCCACCTTCCATCCCAACACTTTTCCACCAACCAACTACAAACTTCTACACCTTTCACTATCCAAACCTCTCACTAATAGCCCACAATATTCTTCACAAATGCCTTATATGATCAGACTGACTACCAAATCCCAAATATCTCATTTTGTAATAGTTTCATACCTTCCCTTCATTGGACGCATGTGATAAATTATGTATGGTTCCCTACAACATGAAACACATAAAATAAAATATATTCCCCATCAAAATACCACTTGTGGGGTCATTGATCTATATTGAACACAAGGCTTCTACATTTTAATTGCTTCTTGATTACCTTGATTCAGGGTTAGTACTAAAAAAAATTAGTTATTTGAAGAGCACTTTGATATAGGCAATCAAAAAAATATTTAGATATTTAGATATATCCTAAAACCTTGTAACCAAATAGACTGTATGCATTATGTTAGGCCTATATGAAATTAAGAATAGTAGACCCCTAATCATGGACCTATATATAGTGTCTAATAAACTAGATTTGACTCATCATCCTTATTCAAATGATAGTCTGTCACCATAGTTGTGCTCGCTAGTTTGCAAACCTCCAAAAAAAAATTTCTTAACATTTCCTTGACATATACTTCTTGATCAATAAAGATATCATTATCTAACTAAGTATTTAATCAACATTTACTTACAGATTTATGTGCTTGTCTGAGTTTCATACACAAATCAAGTTGTATGACCTTACTTGAATAGGATCTATTATGAAGGTTGTACAACTTGATCTACATATCAAACTAAGACAAGCACACAAATTTTTAAGTAAATGAAGCTTTCTTAGCCATTTTGAATTTTCTTAAAGTTGTGAATATACACAATGAAAATGCTCTGTTTAATCACCATCACATTTTTTTTTAACCAAAACTTAGTGTTGGTCAATTTTTTGACCTTTTAATATTGTTAGTTTCAATGACATTTCCATGCATTTGATGTCAATTTCCAGGAACATTGGTCAATTTTTTGACATTTTAATATTAGTATCTTCAAGCAATTACTTCGATGAAGATTCGATCGATCATTCGACCACTAAGTAGGTCAAAATTCTGACAATGGTTTTTCCTGTAGAATAATCGATGAAAAAACTTTGACAATATTTTTAGTCATTTGTTTGACCAATGGGTGTCAAAAATTTGACTAATCCTCGTCAAAAAGTAGGGTAAAATTTACTAGTGTCAAGAATGTCATGGTTTCAAGTCAGGATGCTAGAATAATGTAGAAAAGAAGTGGAAAATGGGGCAGAATAGGGGAAAAAGCTAGATCCAAGTCAAAGAACCATTCAAGGTGTTTGAAATGACCACAAAGCACTTACTCAGTGGGCTAAACTAGTCCTAAATGGAAGTGCTTTAGTTTTGTGATGATACATTTAGCCCCCCCTTTAGCAAGAGTATGGAATCAATGCAAACTCTTGGTAAAGGAGATCATAAATAAAAAGACAATCTTATTGAAATCAAAGAGATAAAGGAATCCTTAAGCCCTGGGGACTCAAGTCTTTGTCAAATCCAAGATTATAATAAGAGATACATTGCTATAAAAAAAAGAGAAGAGGATGTGATTACCTTACCCAATGAGAACTTATGTCCCATTGTGAACCACACAAGGAAATAGTGCAACCAGAAAGATGGAGTTGAATGGCCTAATGAATGTGGCTACTCACTAGTCAACCCATCAAGGATTCACCCTTAGGAATATTCTATTCCAAAAGAGAAAAGCCAAAACAAGAGAGATCCAATCTTAAGGACACCTCCAACCTTAAGGGATCCAAACCTTTAAAATTAAAAATGGAAGGATCAAGAGATCCTATAAGATAAAAATCCATGCTTTAAGGATTAGTCACTAATCTATAAAGGGAGAAAAGAGCTTCGAAAAATATATATATATTGAAAGTATGTGTGTGCAGAAAGTAAGCAGAGTGTATGCCCCCATGTTAAAGTCATTGCTAACACTTAAACATGAGCAATGGCTTGAACGAAAACATAAAAAACTCCACTGATTATGTTTCCACTAAGAGATGCCCCCAAGAGAAGGCAAATCAAGGGAAATACCACATAAAAATATAGACAACACATAAGGGATATACCTATTGTGGGGTCAGCATGATCATAAGATAATATTTATATATAATATTATTGCAAATGAATTGACTTCATTCCCAAAATAAAGTAGAACTACAATAAAAATGGAGGAAATAAAACATAAGAGTTACAAAGAAGAGTCTCTTTAGACCACAACATGGAGACCAAAAATATACTATGCTACCAAGTCACAAATCCAAGCGGATACACAAGGAAGCATTTACAAACAATAGCACAAGGACAAAATAATATTAAAACAACATATATAAGAGTAAATATACATATAGAGGAATTGTACGACAAGTTTGATTCCTTTATCACCTTGCACCAAAAAAGTAACAAGGGTCATATAAAAGAAACTAACAAACATTTAGCAAACACATTATGGGAAAATTACAATACAATAGGAAAATACATAGAAAGCTACCACGAATGACAAGCCAATCAAGCGTATCACCTACTCTCCTGATCTTGTTCTATATCATTTCAGGAAGGTGGGAAACTTGAAAGAGGGACTATATCCAATACAGTACAAACAATAACCAGTTCCAAACAAGGATCCTCTTCAGAATCATAATGTTTGATACTAGGTGTAATTATCAATTGTGTTGAAAGCATATTAGGTAAATTAGTATCAATATGAATAGTCCCATATTCATCATTAGCATCATTATTATAATCAAGAGTATCTTCTTCATAAAGATTAATCAAAATAGAATCTAAGATACGAATAGAATCATCATAATTATTCATCTTAACATCATTATTAATATTAACTTCTTCTAACACATCAGGCATAGGCTGGTCAAAAGAAGGTAAAGAACTTTGAAGAACAGAGGCACGAGCCTTAGCTTGAGCTCAATGCTTCTTATGACATTCATTAGAAGATTGGTTATGTTTTGTCTTGTTTGAAATATGTTGACAAATAGGAGGGACAACCACTTGTTCCTTCACATGTTCTATATGAGGATCAGTAGGATTCTTAGTACGCTGAATAAAAACACTAGGAGTTTGATTAATAGAACTAAAACCATGGATAAAGGAGGTATGTAAGGTGTAGGGAAAAGACCACTATTATGATCCATCTGAGGCATGATTAATTTAATAATATTGTGATGTTTATAAGCTTTATATGAGAAAAAAGGGTTATTAGGTTGAGAAGGACATGAATTAGGTAATGAATTCCAAAAGAAGTCAATAGTAGCATAATCCATAGGCCTAGAAGGTTGATAGATACTATGATTAATCATCTTCACTTCATCATCATGAATGAATTTAAGACACTTATGGATAGGAGAAGTAACAAAATGCATTGCATTCAACCAAGGAAAACCTAAATTTACTTGAAACTCATCAGAAATAGGAACAATAACAAAGGTAGTGTCCACAACTTTACCACAAAGCTCAATAGGAAAGTTAATAGAACCAAATGATGGATAAAGAAAACCATTAAAAGTTTGAATCCACACATCTAATGTATCATAAGAATCATATTTTAATTTCTTCATAAAAATATTTTCTTCAATAATAACATTGACTAAGGATGTAGGATCAACAAGACAACCATGCGTAGGTATCTTATAAATCCTAGCATAAATGTAGAGGGGACCATCAGGAGATTTAATAGTCTCAGAATCATCAAAGGTAATCAAGAGTTCCCTAGGTATTTTATTCTTAGGTTGTTCAATGTTTAGGTTGAGGTTTTGGTTTAGGCTGAGGTGGAGATATAGATTTAGACAAAACAACATGCTCCACATGGTTAACAATGTGATTGATATCATCCATCTTTGAATCATAAAAAATATCAATAGAAGATGGCTCAACAATGGTATTAGTATCATGTGTAGGAAAAATATTTGTATAGATTTAGAGGTTTTGATTAGGAGGAGAGATAGATTTGTTCCCATTACCATCAAAATTATCAATAGATAAAGCATTAGAATCAATTAAATCTTGAACCTTATCTTTTAGAGTATAACACTTCTCTGTATCATGGCCGTTCTAATGATGATATTGACAAAAGGCTTTGGAATCAAAGGATTTGGGTGCCACCATAGTAGGGAAAAGAGGTCAAATAGGAGGTAAAGTAATCATTTTAGCAGTCAAAATTTTACTCATAATAGAATGCAAATATTTAGAAAGAGGAGTAAACATATGATTTAGATGAAAAGTAGTGGATGTAGAAGTGGCATTGTTGGATGCAACAACAACTTGATGAGAAACTGCATTTGCTTGTTTATTTATCTTGACATAATTGTTAGGTTTTTTAAACTTGTTTGGATTAGGAGCAATGTCACTCTTATCAGGTGGAACGAGAGCCATTGGAGTGTTGCTCTCAAATTGACTCACTTATAATTGATAATGATGAAGTGTTGTGCAAAGTGTTAGCTTGTGGTGACTAATCAAGAAAGTACTATCTAGGAAATAACTATACACTTTTCCTCCTAACCTCACCAGGGTATTTTTGGGCCAACATATTGTAACTCATTATAACCCTAAAGCAGAAAAATATTGTATAATATGGCTTAGGGTTAGGGTTTTCATAATGTATGATTTTAGTACTTTCTGTAGAATTGAGATGTAAGGGGATTATGGATTGTAATCAGGTTGTAATCACTAGATAACAATAATATTGGACTCACTGTTGGTGGACATAGCCTAGGGATTGGGTGAACCATATTAAATATTTTTGTATTGTGTTCTCTTCTATGTGGTTTATTGTAGTTAGAGCGAGGTTTCAGGGGTGCAGCCCCCAAGGCAAAAAAAATTTTGAGGCCGAAATATTTTTGGCTATTTTTGGGCTGACATATTGTAACTCATTATAAACCTAAAATAGAAAAATATTGTATAATATCGCTTAGGGTTAGGGATTTCATAATGTATGATTTTAGTACTTGCAGTAGAATTGAGATGTAAAGGGATTATAGATTGTAATCAGGTTGTAATCACTAGATAATAATAATATTGGACTCATTTTTGGTGGACATAGCCCATGGATTGTGTGAACCACGTTAAATCTTTGTGTATTGTGTTCTCTTTTGTTTGATTTATTGTAGGTAGAGCAGGGGTTCAGGTGCACAGCCATCAAGGCAATTTTTTTTTGAGGCTGACATATTTTCAAATATTTTTGGGTTGACATATTGTTACTCATTATAACCCTAAAGTAGAAAATTTTTGTATAATATGGCTTAGGGTTAGGGATTTCATAATGTATGATTTTAGTACTTGCGACATAATTGAGCTTTAAAGGAATTATGGATTGTAATCAGGTTGTAATCATTGGATAATAATAATAGTGGACTTGTTGTTGGTGGACA
The DNA here is from genome assembly GCA_027943335.1 of Chamaecyparis obtusa. Taxonomy (NCBI): domain Eukaryota; kingdom Viridiplantae; phylum Streptophyta; class Pinopsida; order Cupressales; family Cupressaceae; genus Chamaecyparis; species Chamaecyparis obtusa. Next base: position 128,344 of record BSBK01000350.1, on the reverse strand, counting down.
TAGCCCATGGATTGGGTGAACCACGTTAAATCTTTGTGTATTCTATTCTCTTTTGTGTGGATTATTGTAGGTAGAGCAAGGGTTAAAGGACGCAGCCCCCGAGGTGAATTTTTTTTAAGGCCAACATATTGTTAGTCATTATAACCCTAAAGAAGAAAAACATTTTATAATATGGCTTAGGGTTATGGATTTTATAATGTATGATTTTAGTGCTTGTGGCAGAATTGAGCTGTAAATGGATTACGGATTGTAATTAGGTTGTAATCACTGGATAATAATAATATTGGACTCACTGTTGGTGGACGTAGCCTAGGGATTGCATGAAACATCTTAAATCTTTGTGTATTGTGTTCTCTTCTGTGTGGTTTATTGTTTTTTGATATTGGTTATATTTGCATGTAATTGTTATTTCTACCTTATTAATCCTCAGAAAAAGTTGTTGAAAAGAGGTAAATTCAATAAGAAGAATCTTATCTCTAATATCATTTTCTAAATATGAAATAAACATACACTGAATATCAATATCAGGAATAGGATAAGAAATTTGAGCATACAAATGCTTAAATCTACCAATAACTTCAATCAATTTTTCATTAGTATTTTGTTTAAAATGCATCAAATCAGTTAAGGACACTTGTAGACCAATGTTATTTTGGAACTATTGGATAAAGGCATTAGCAAGTTTTGGAAAAGAATCAATAGAATAAGGAGGCAAGGAACAATACCATTGCAAGGCCTTATCATGAAAAGTTCTAGCAAACAACTTGGCTAAAATCCTATGGTCATGAGCATAGTCACTACAAAGGATTTGAAATGTTTTAACATGAATGATAGGGTCTCCCTTACCATTGTAATTCTCAAGATGAGGCATATCGGCTTGCTGAGGAACATGAGCATGAATAATGTCTAGGGATAGAGGATTACCCATGTCATATGTGGGAATACTAAACTTGGATTGAGTTAAGGATGCATGTTATTGTTGTAAAGAGGACATAGTTTGATCCAAACCAATGATTGTGGAATCATTAGATGCAATAGGAGGGATAGCAATATTATAAACAATAGGTAAAGTGTATGAAGTGGTTGAATGGAAGACACAACTAGGGGAACACTTGGAACCACAGTTGGAAGAGGATTGGAATAAGTAAAAGGAACATTATGATAAAAAGGTTTTGAAGTAGGTAGAGACATAGGAGGAATGCTCATAGGAAGGGAGGGAACTAACATAGTCACTAAAGGAGGAGTATAAGTAGGAATGCTAGGTAAAGGAATGGAAGCAAGTTCAACACTAGTGATAGGAGGAGTGAATCCTAAACCTTGAGATTCTTGAGCTAAAGCTTTAACATTTAAATGCACAAGATGAGTAATACCATACAAGAGATTAACAACTTGCTCACTATCACAAAGGACTTTCTTAAGAGAATCTATATCTTGAATAAAATCTTGATTATGGTTTTCTTGAGTAAGCCAATTTCCCATTTTATTAAGTTCATTTGAAAGTTTTTGACTTGTTCAGGAGGAAATCTTAAAGCATCATCCTCATCATGAGATGAGTGAGAAGAGTTATGCTCTATTGTAGGATTATAATCATGTATAATCAAATTGTCATCCAGGATCCTAAGGAGAGGAGAGGAATATTTAGGATCAAAGAAACCCATAAGTCTATGACTTCTTCTAACCAAAATATTATAAGTAGGACTAGAGGTAGTAAAGCTCATATACCAATGCAATGAAAATGAACTAAACTAGGAAAACACAAAGCATCAACAAATAAATATTTTTGTATTTTTTATTTATATAAAATGTAAATGAAAACACATAAAAGAAGGCTAATACATGCAAGATCTAACACAATAAAAGAAAGAGTTATCTATCATGGGTTCACCAAAATGTAATATATATATATATATATATATATATATATATATATATATATATATATATATATATATATATATATATATATATATATATATATATATATATATATATATATATATATATATATATATATATATATATATATATATATATATATATATATATATATATATATAATAGGAGAGGTGTTGTGTTCACATAAATGTAATGTATGTATGATATATAGGATTCAGAAAGGTAAGATCTTCCTCATAACCCCAAATTCCAAAAGGAAAGATCCAAATTGATTAACCACAAGAAAATGGTCAATGCATAAATGAATAAATCAATGAAGAATATGAAGGATAAAACCTTATATTATATTATGGAAAGAAGTATTGAAATATTAATTTAATTTGAATACAAATACTAACCTCAAAATATGACAGATCTAGTAAATGTTGTTTTCTAGTGTCTGTACTTAGTTTTGGGAAATTCTGCAACCGGATCTAGCCTGGAAATAGAGAGAAAGATAAAACCTAGAAACCTTCTACTTTTCTGAGAAAGGTTGACCTTGACCTAAATACGGGGGCACAATCTTGCCCCTTTATGCTGAACTTGACTTGCATTGTTTCGATGGAAAATCTATTTATGGATCTTGAAAGTTTGCAGAAAAGGGTGTCTAGATCTACACTATAATTCATTGTTCCGTATCGATTCCTAAAATGAAAATGGTTTTATTTTTTGGTGGGGGAGGGCTTTTCCTTGTTCAAACCCAAATTTAGGAATCAACCTTGAAAATGAATTGAAATTGCAGTCATAAACAAACTAAATGAAACAATTCACCTTGCCTATGTTGAAAAACCTTATGGAGGATTTAAATCCTTGAGTCCAAAAGTATGGATGCTCCAAATGAATGTAGAATTGGATGTAGGATGTTTCAAATTGATTTTATTTATATCTTGAATACCAATCTTGAATGGATCTTGGAATAGGAAGAAGTTTGAATGGATGTGGATGGAGAAATCTTCAACAAGACGGCTCCATAGAGATTGAATCCTTTAATGGCTACTAATGGATCTCCTTGATGAACTAGATCTTGAATGCTTGAATGATTTCCTTCTCCTTCTTTCTTGCTTCTTGATTTCTTGATTTCACTTTAGAGATATTGTGATATGATCTTGTGTTGTGATGGACTAAAATGATTAAGGAAAGCTTCCTTTTATACTAGTCTAGGGCACAAACTTCTAAAGAGGCCTACATAGGAGAATTAAATTCCCATTTAAACCTTTACTCTTGGAAGTGGTTCTAAATTTAATATAATTTAAGATTTTACCATTCTGAATCTCAAAACAACTAACTTGGAAGTGGGAAATAAATCTTTCCGAAACCTAACATCTGGAAACTTTGGGATCTTTAATTTTGGACCATGGGTCAAGGTCAAGGTCAAACTTGATGTAGGTCAGGATCAAGGTCAACTTTAACCTAGGTAAGGGTCAAGGTTGAACTTGACCTAGAAAGTTGACCTTGACCCTGAGGTCAAGAATCTCAGGGTTTCAGGTCAGGATGCTAGAATAATGCAGAAAAGAAGTGGAAAATAGGGTAGAATAGGGGGAAAAGCCAGATCCAAGTCAAAGACCCATTCAAGGCATTTGACATGACCCCAAACCACTTATTCTAAGGGCTAAACCAGTCCTAAATGGAAGTGCTTCCATTTTCTGATGATACAACATCAAGTTTTCCATTCCTATTATCTTTCAATATATAACATTTACTCCCAAAGATTTTAAACTATTTTACATTAGGTGCATATCCATGCCATAACTCAAAAGGTTTACCATTTGTACCTTTCTTGATTTGTACTAAGTTCAAGGTATAAATAGATGTACTTACAACCTCTCTCCTATATTTTTGTGCAATATTCTTTTCAATTATCAATGTTCTAACACAATCCATAATTGATTTCTTTCTTCTTTCTAATATACCATTTTGTGGAGGTGTCCTAGGTGCAAACATCTATCTTGTTATTCATCTATCATTGCAGAAAAGATTGATCTCATTTGATATAAATTCTCCTCCTCTGTTAGATCTCAAACCTTTCAAGATTTTACTAGTTTCTTTTTCAACTTTTTCCAAATACCACTTAAACCACTGAAATGCATCAGATTTATCTTTTAAAAACACTATAGTCATCATTATAGAATAGTCATCAACAAATAGAATAAAATACTTATCACCAAAATAACTTTGTACACCCATAGGTCCACAAAGGTCAATACGAACCAATTCCAAAATATTGTAAGAAGTATATGAATTGCTCTTAAAACTAGACTTTGTCATTTTTCCCAATTGACATTGTTTACACATCACATTATCATGTTTCTTCAATCTTGGTAAACCTCTAACTTTCTTCAACTTACTAATATTTAATAAATTGTCAAAGCTCACATGACATGACCTCTTATGCCATAACCATACATCATCAAATTGTGCAAACAAACATGTTTCTTCAGATAGGTCTAGATAGAACAAGTTACCTCTTGTTCATTCTCCACTTCCAATTAGTTCACTATTGGTATCAAATATGTTAGCCTTTTTATGATGAAATTGAACTTGGTAACCAGTACTGTTCAATTGTGCCACACTCAACAAATTATAGTTAAGACCTTCAAGCAAATAGGTATTATCACATCTGATCTTATTAGTCAATCTTATTGATCCTTTTCCTTTCACAAAACATGGTGCATCATTACAAAATCATTACAAAACTTAACACTTCTACCTTTCTAATGATTAAGAGTTTCCAACTTAGTTTAATCACCAGTCATGTGATGTGCACAACCACTATCAATAATCCATTTATCACATTTACTCACTGTTACCCTAATTTTCCTGTGCATGCAAATTTGGCTAAGATCCATCCTAGGGTCTTTGTTTTTATCCTGCCAAGCATCCCTGAAAATTTCATGAAGTTGTGCCTTGTCCTCTGGCCTCTGCAAATTGTTTTATCCCCTGGTCTATAGTTAAAAATTCATAAAACTAGCTGTTATAGGCCAAAACCCTAAAAAACCCTAAGCATGTTTCTATTTTCACGTTACTTTATCTCGGCCACTTAAGTCCTCAAAAACCCATGTGTAGTTTATTCTCATTGGTCGGTCGTAGGTTCTCTAAGTTCTCTGGTGGTTACCCATTTTATTCGGTGATTCAGTGACTACACTGGTTCTCTTAGTCACAAAATGTTTGGTGGTTAAGTCTTAACATCCCACAACCCAGTGAAACAACTAACCTTTCCGCAATCATGTAATTGCTAAGTTCTTCGGTGGTCTTAGATAGCCAGGGGTCCCAGCTATGAAGATCAATGACTAGTGTATCTTCACATAACCTTTTTCTAACACATGCAATCTTACACTGACCATTAGATCTTCCAAGTGTGCAGTGCTTCAAAGCCTTGTGTGGGTCCGATGCCATGTATTCTGATTTCATAGCTTCTAATTGGTCGAGAGTAGTGATGTGGAGAGCGTGTCAGTGGGGCCAATTTTAACTAAGATCTATGGCTGTCTTATGATTTGAAGGAATATGTCAGTGCCATGCGATCTTGAGATAGTCATCTGATTAGATGTTGAGGTTTCTAAGTGGGTCCACTACCAAGTCTGCATAGTTGGCAGCATTTCATTGGTCCACATAGTGACAGCTGGGATTTGTCATGGGGTTGTGTCAGGGTTTCTGCAAATTTGTCAGATGGACAAGGATTGACGGCTGGCGTATCTTCACGAAGAGGTTTTATGACACATGAGATCTTGTGCCGGCCATTGGATTTTCCAAGTGTTCAGGTCCTATTAGTGGATCCAATGCCATGTCAGGATGACATGCTATCTTTCAATTGGTCAAAGTAAAGAGAAAGTCTATGGGACCGTGTTACCAGGTGTGCTGATGTGCCAATTTGTGATTGGTTGTCATATGTTGATGAGGATTTGTCAAAGGATTTGATGTGTCATGGGGTCCTAGTTCTAAAGGGATCTAAAGGTTGGTGTATCATTTCATAGAATCTTCTAACCCTATGAGATCATGCACCCACCATTAGATTGGAATCTCAGTTTGAGTGGGTCCATTGTCAGAACCTGCTGAGCTATTTTGTTGATGGGGAAGTCATCACGAATGAAGGATTTCCATGTGGTGAATGGGCCCAGGGTTAGAAAACATTAAACAAATCAGTGACTAAAGGGTTTCTCATGTTCGCCAGACTTAACTAGGGTCAGTTAAAACAATTAGCGGTCCTACGACCAATGAGAAAAGGTAACCCGAGGTGAACTTGAGGTTAATTCTACAAATGAATGGTTCTCAGGTAAATAAGAAGATCTAATGGTCATGTTTTAAAAGGATATTGAGATTTAAACATCGGTCATCAATGGAGTAAAAGTATGGCACCACCTGTTAGCCATTAATATTTAAATTCAAATTTATTTCTTTGCAGGGTTTTGGCTAGGTTTTGATCCAATAGTCATTTGCGATAGAGTGGGTAGATATAATTTATGTCTTCAGGACATCTGCAATTGAAAGAGGATGATGAGGAGGTCTAGGTGGCTGTCTTTGGTTATTTCTTGTTTTTTGAGAGCACCAAATTAGTGCATTCATGGCGGGCCAATTTGTAGAGAGGTGGATGAGTCTAGGTTGCTTGTTTGTAGGATAATTATAAGTACAGGGAGGGGCACTCATAGAAATATTTGATTGTCTATGATTTTCTAGAGATATATTTATGATCAAACTTGACTGAACTAGGGTTTATCATTATTCTAATGCAAAATTCTTTAACCCTAGTTAGATTTTTTGACTCTTGCCTGCATGCAAGGAGGATGTATATATTATATTTTTAGAGCTTAAAGCTCAGAGTTGGACAATTGTAAAAGTATTTCACTTTTCTTAAGGGTCATCTATGGCATCATTTCTACCCTCTAGCTTATACAGTTGTAAATCTTTCATTGATTATTCAAACATTGTAGAGGTATTTTGTGATAATTCTTCATGTCCCTATGCTTCCTTCATCTAAATCATCTCTTATTGAATCAAAGTATATGATGTTTTTAGTGGTATCTTAGGGTTCCTGATCCCTCTCTCTTTTTGCAATTTTGTGTATTATTGTGGGTGATTTGATTTGAATGCTCTTGTGGGTATACCTCAACCCCCTGACTATCTGTCTCATTCCTATACCGAGTTGCAAAGGTGAATGTTTGTTTGTAGGTCATAAATTATGTCTAAATCCCTTAGGAATGCTATTTTTTGTGAAATCCTTTCTTTCCTTGAATAGCCTCTTTCTATTGCAGACCCTTCTATAAAATACTTATGCAAGCCTATTTAGTGAGTTGTGATCTCCTAGACTTGAGTTGTTCATTATTTTCATCCTCTATACTAAGATCCAAACCCTAATTTTGGTGTATCACCTAGTAGGTAGTTTGCTTTCAATTTATTTCCCTTTCCAAGCATTCCTTCTATCCCTTTCCCTCAAAAGATTTAGTTTTCATGTCTAGAAGAAAATTAAGGTGATTATCCAAGAGGAACCAGCCTAGAACCTGGAGGTCTCATTTCAATTAGCATAGGTCCCACAACCTGGAGATGATTCCCATGTTATACTAGGTTATCGAGACTACGAGAGCTTGAAACAAGGGTGCAAACTTAGTTTATAACACTCACATAAGAAATAAGTGCATTTTTCTAATCCTTGTTAGAATCATCTTTCATAACAACATAAACAACTTCTATATCACATTCATGAGATTCACTAGTTTCTCTATCAATTTCCTCTTCAACAATATAGAAGGATTTCTTACCTTTTTGTTTGTAGTCTTTGTACCTTATGTGATCTCTGTCATTTCTTTTGTCTTTGTACTTATTTTCCCTTCTTTTATCCTTGTCAGTCATGTTAGGAAATTTTGTTGAAATATGGCCAACTTTGTTACATGAAAAATAGATAATAGGAAGTTTACATTTATATTTCTATTTTCCTCACTTTAGCCTTCTAGCCATAAGTGCCTCAAGATCATCTAGATCATCATCAAAAGTGTCACTATCATTGGTATTATTGTTGTCACTACTCAAACATATTTCTTTTCCCTTCTTAGGCTTATGAAGAACCTTTTGAGACTTGAATGCAGATTCAATATTACAAATAGTGAAATTATTATAATTAGATAGCTCAAAGTAGTAAGCTTGCCAACAATAATTTCCAAAGTTAGGACATTACCAAGGTTATATCTTGATTCGCATATGGTAGAAATTATGATAGCATAGATAGGAAGAAAAGTTCTCAATTTTATACTGATAACAATTTCATCATCAATATTTCCATTAGCTCCTCTAATATCATTTTCTACCTCCTTAATTCTTCCACAATACTAAGCAATATTTTCACCTTCTTGCATTTTCATTTCATCAAACTTACCTCTCAAGGTTTCAGATTTCACTCTTAGTACATTTGTGTACCCACCATAGATAGCTTCAACAGTGTCCCACATTTTTCTTGGATTAGTACAATCCTTTATGTCCCCAAATTCAGGATAGCTTAGCGCAGATGTAATCTCCAACTTTTCCTGATTGTGTTCTTCTTTTTATTTCATCTCCTTGGTAGTCAAAGGTGCAATAGGTGCTACATTTTCATTTTCCACATAGTATTTCACTGAATCACCAATACCAGCTAGATGCAATTTCATCAAACTCTTCCATGTAGGTAATTTCTCCTTGTTCAACTTTGATACCTCTTTTTTCTACATCTTTATCATTAGCTTCAAGTATCTTTAAAAATTATCTCTACAAGCACCAAAATCTCTGATACCAATTGTTAGAATGATTTTAGAATAAATGAGAGGGGGTGAATTAGTTATCCTCAGGTCTAGATGTACCAATTCAAATTTCTATCTCTTCAACAAAATTAGATCTAATCATCTCTCAACTCGGTCTCTATTGCATATACCAACAACATAAAACTTACAACCCACTATCCTAGAGTAATTAACTTGAAGAATATAAAAATTTCAACATCATTCACATCAAATAACATTTACACAAGTATAACACCAAGATTTATAGTGGAAACCCAATTTAGGAAAAACTACTTGTAACATGCTACTAATTTTTACTCTTTCAAAGTAATCTTTGTGAGAAGCCAACCTGGTTACAAGTTTACAATACACACTATTAGGTGTGACCTAGTTAAAGGATTTAATTACCCTATTAAGGGAGGCCTTGTGAGAGGGCTTAAGAAAATTCCATCAGAATGTCACCTTGACTAAAGGATTTACAAAATGACTATTAGGTCAACCATGATTAAAGGATATAGACTGAGACAATGGTTAGAAAGTAATAGTAGGTTCTGATCTAAAAATATACAACTCACTTTGCAAATATAGATCCACTTCTCTCATATGCTGATTTAATGAATGGCCTTCATTTCTATCTCCATCTTTGATTTTCTCAGAATTCTCTTCAAGTAATCACCACAACTCTATTCATCTTTTCACAGCTTCACCTTCAGCCTTCTTCTTAGACTCATCAGTCAATAACATCAACCTATTCTCTATTCTATAACCTCACAATTAGGTTATCCTTATACCTCCTTGATTAGGTAGACTAATCTTTTATCGCTTAATCTCTTCTGTAGATCTTAGATTTAGGTCAGATTCATTGAATCCTTCCATCATTATATTCTCCTTATTTTCCTTCTAGATACATCTTCAAAATTCTCATTAAAATCATAATAAAATGATTTACCATACATTAAATTCTTTATACCATTCATTAATAATGTCAACATGTTTTACATATCCCAAGAATTAAACTATGTTGGCTGGGATTCTCAATTCTTTCTTAAAATGTAAATTACTGACACTTAGTTAATATTGTGTATATCGATCATTGCTAACACTTTCCTACTCGAAAAATAATATATTTTCTCAGTAATTATCTATAATTCAACAATTATTGATGTTTGGTCAACACTAGATTTTATCGGATTATATTGGTGCTCGGTCGACACTAACATCACTCTGCTTAAACTAGATTTCTTCTCTTTTGCTCAATTAAGCTATGTTTTCAGTCTTTCTTCTTCACTTGGTGTTAAAGATATAAACACCACATTATCTTGTCAATGTGCCATCTAATTAAGTTCCCATTGAAGTATCATATAACTCAACCTTTCCTTAAGTCCTCTTGTTATCTCCTCTTTTCAAATCCTCTTCATCAATCAAATGATATGGTACTCTCCTAGATAGAAACTATCTAACTAGTTAAGGTTTGACATGAATGAAAATATAACAATTATTTCAATTGTAGTTTACAACAATTACATATGATCTAGCATTTTCATCATCTCTTAATCTCAAATTATCCATCTTTGTCTTCCAATTCTGCAACTTATCTTATTTAGTAAATTTGTCTCATTCATATGGTGCTTCCAAACTCGAACAAATTTTGTGTGCTGAATCCAAATCCATAACCTCAATTAGTTCACCTTCAGAGAGAACACTAATGAATGCTTCCCTTGCAACCATATTACAAGAGAAGATATTCTTCTCCTTGTCAATAGCACTCTCCAATTCATCTTCAGGATTGATCTTCTCTTCTTTCTTTATTATCATGCAATAGTCAATACTCAAACACAACATATGTGTTCTCATCTTGTTCTTCCAACTATCAAAATCATCAAGATCAAACTTTGGACTTTCCTTCCTATATAATGCCATCTCAAAGATCACCTCAACCTGTTAATCTTTCTCTCTGAGGACCAGAAGCTCTGATACCAATTGTTAGGAATAAGAGTCCACCAACACAACTGAGAGGGGGGTAAATAAGTTGTGAGACATAATATTAAAATTTAAACTTTATAAACTAGAATTCTAAATCATAATAATAACACAATGAATGCAACACCATAATACAATTCTTTTTTGTCGATGAAACCTTGTTAAAGGTAAAACTCTAGTGGGAATTAGCACCCACAAATGAAGTAACTGAAAGTATAGTATTCCTACTAAAATATTTAGCCATGTTAGGACCTTATTAATGAATATAGTACATAGTACCTATTAAATGACAAAACCTATCGGTAGTCAAAATAAAAATGGTAGGCTCACTACCTAGGAAAACTCCTTAAAGAAGGTTAAATCCACCTTTAGGACTGACTATCTGAAATACAATTGTATAGAAGATAAACAATCCAATGAAGTGTCTACTAGCAATTGTCTTTACTTGATCAGTACCAATGAATCTCCTCAATCACAACCTATGATCTACATCCAATAGACTTAACAAATACATACACCAAACCACACCAAACATATATACACCTCACTTTATTTGCCAAAAATAACTCTTCTTTATACCCTATTACAATAATCAATTAGGTCAGCCAATTAAGACTTCTCCAATGAAAAAATAATTAAATAGACCCTTGCTAAGATACACATGGTACCTTAAACAAGTATAGAATAGTTACAATACATGAAATACACTCTATGATCTGAAATCTATGATAGCCATCTTCACAACATGTTACACATCTCTAGTCAACTCCAAATAGGTCTTTGTAAGACCACAGGCTTCAACTGACATCACCCCAAACACAAAAAATCCATAATCACAAATGAAAAATTCTCCAATATGTCTTCTATCACACCTTAAGCTCCCAGGTTACAAATCATACTCACATACACTTCTGTTAGTAATCCATATATCATTATTAACTAGTCTGTATACCTTTATTTGAAGTATATGTTGACAACAATGATAAATAATGAGAGTCAACACATATTAAAAAAATACTTCCAACATATGCTTCTATTTTCTATGGTTATTATGTTGTCAAGTGATGTTTTGAGAGCACTATTAGGAATGGGAACACTGAGAGAAGGGGGGGGGTGAATCAATGTCCTATATATTATTACTTTTTTTGATATCTTGAAACTTAACTTAATTGCTTAAGTATTGAAATGAATATCAATGAAAGTAAGATAAACAAACATAACATATAAAACCAAATATGATTACAGGGAAACCCAAATAGGTAAAACCCCCGGTGGGAATTGACACCCACTAAGAACTGCACTAGAGTATTATGATCCCTGTTAGAAGATCTTACAACCCTCTTAGGAGTTGATCTTTACAACGTGAATATAGGTAAAATGGATTCAACCCTATTAAAATCTATGGGGGGAAATATGAGATCTATTCTCAAACCCAAACTCCCCAAAGAAGAGATCCAATTTGATCAACCAAAAGGTTAATATATAATTGAATCAATTTTGTGTAGAATATGGAAGAGAGAGAGAGAGAGAGAAAGAGAGAGAGAGAGAGAGAGAGAGAGAGAGAGAGAGAGAGAGAGAGAGAGAGAGAGAGAGAGAGAGAGAGATTAAATCCAATATTTCCCTATGGAGGAGGATATATATATATATGATGCAGGAGCATCTTGGGTGTAAGAGCAATCTTGCATCACCCAAAAATATTTTTGTTTTTGAATTCAATAAGGGCTATCCTGTGCAGAGCTGCTATTTATGGAAAGTTACTATTTTTGGTAATTTTCATCTGTGCTCAGAATGATCTAATTTCTTTCTTGGAGGTTCATTTTGGTCATATAAGTTTGCCAGTAAAGTTTCATTTCCAGATCAAGTGCATGTTGGAAGATATTGAAGATTTTCGGTATTGGCAGCAGGGTACAAAAAATTTGAACTCAGTTTTCAAGGCTTTAGAGGCCCCGGATGAGGTCGAGAATTGGGGTGACGGGCGCTTTCATGGGTCAAGCTTGTAGAGTGCTTCGTGGCATTTCCGAAATGGGGTTATAATAGCCGATCGGGTCAACTGGTGATGACTTATGGTCTTCGAAAGTTGGGCCACCTGAAATGGCAAAAAATAATTTTCTTCAAAATTTCTGTTCGGGTTTCAAAGGTTATCTTGAGCCGACTATGATGTAATAAAATGTAAAATAAAATAATTCTAAGTTTGGTCGGCCTTATTGGCTAAAATTTTGGAACCTTCCAGGCGGTGGAAAATTGCCTATATAAGGAAGGCTACATTATTGTCTTAGGTAGTTCAGAATAGTCTGGGTAATAGATCTGGGTAATAGTTCGAGGCTTTGTCCTACAGAATATTGTAAGGGAATGCCCATGTGGCTTTGCATATTGTAATTCTGAAAGTTTGTAATTCCACATTTGTGGAGATAATAAGAAGCCAATTTTCTAGTTTTGCATATTGTTGTTGTTTCTCTATTTTTGTTATGTGTTTGTGGTATTAAGGGGAGCACCCTTCATCAAGTGGTATCAGAGCAAGAGTTCTTGAGTGTGTAAACAGATCACCGACTGTGAGGCAGTTTGCACCAGTACCGTGGCTAGGGTTTCAGCGCGCATCATGAAAATGCCTCCACGAAGGGAACGTGGCGGAAGAGCTGGTGTTGTAACACCTGAGGTTAGAGAGCTGCAGAGACAAGTGCGAGCATTGCAAGAAGAGATTCGCAGAGGAATGAATCTTAACGTCAGAGATGAAAGCGAGGATGAAGCCGAAGAAGAATATCAAGAAGGAGAAGTCAAAATTGTGAACCAGGAAGAAGAAAGACTTTTTCGGGCCATTTCTAAGATTGGGAAAAGACCTAAGATTGAGGTTCCTACATTTTCTAGAAATCTTAACCCAGAAGAATTGATCGACTGGATCAATGAATGTGAGGAATATTTTGAGTATGAAGATGTTGAGGATCCTGATAGGGTCAAATTTGCGAAGGCCAGACTGAAAGGTCATGCGAAGATCTGGTGGCAAGAAATTCAATTAGAGCGAAATAGAAGAGGGAAAGATAAAATCACGAGATGGGATCGGATGGTGGATAAATTGAAGCGACAGTTCATTCCTATTCATTATGAGCCTGACCTACTAAAGAAAATGCAAAGTTTGAAGCAAGCAGGAAGATCTATTCAGGAGTATACAAAGGAGTTCTATCGACTCCTCATCAAAACAGGCCATGCAGAAGCTGATAAGGAGAAAGTTGCCCGATACCTTAATGGGTTAAGGCCAAGCATTCAGGAGGAGTTGAATCTGGTTCGAATGAACAGTATTGAGGAGGCATACCGGTTTTCCCTAAAAGTAGAGGAAAAGCTGAACAAGAAGTTTGAGAGGAGACAAAATGGAAGAGGTCGTGGTGGATGATCTGGTGGATGGTCATATGGTGGCTGAAATGAAGATCCGAAAAAGAAGGATGAGGCCAGTAGCAGTCAGAATCAGCGAGGAAATAATTCCAATCATTTTCAGGATCAGAATAATAAAGATCAGAGAGGAAGAGGAAGAGGACAAGGATTTGGAAGAGGTGGCTTCCATGGAACATGTTTTCACTGTGGAGAAGAAGGTCATAGGGCATTTGAATGTCCTTGGTGCCAAGGAAGAACAGACAGGAGAAATGAAGGCCAAGCCAGAGTTGCACATGTAGATGAAGATGCTAGATCATCAAATTCTGAAGATGCTGAAAGAGGAGAAATGTTGATTAACAGAAGAGTCCTATTGAGTGGTGAGAATGAACCTGAGCAAAGGAGGAGCCTGTTTCGCACCAGGTGCAAGTGCGAAGGTAAATGTTGTGATGTGATTATTGATAGTGGAAGCACTGACAATTTGGTGTCAGAAGAGATGGTGACAAAGTTGAAGCTCAAGAGACAGAAACACCCACATCCGTATTGGATTGCCTGGGTACAGGATGACCACAGGGTCATGGTCAATGAACAATGCCTGGTAAAGTTCAAGATCGGCGGATACCAAGATGAGGTATTGTGTGATATCATATCTATGGATGCATGTCATATGTTGTTGGGTAGACCATGGCAGTTTGACAGATGTGTTGTACATGATGGTCGTGCGAATACCTATTCCCTGACAAAGGATGGAGTGTGACATAAGCTAAAACCATTGAAGGAGACTGAAGAAAAGGTATGTGGTACTACAAGGATAACTTTTGATGATGGAAGAAATTTTCTAGATGGTATGAGGCATGAGCATGTATGTTTTGCTTTAATTCCAAAAGCTGGTAAAGAGGAAGTAGAAGATGTTCCTGTAGAAGTTGTAGATTTATTGAATGAGTTTCAGGATATTATATCTGATAACATGCCTGATGGATTACCACCAGTTAGGAAGATCAGCCATCAGATGGACTTGATCCCAGGAGCGAGTTTGCTGAACAAGGTAGCACACAGAATGACACCTGCAGAAAGTGAGGAGTTGAACAAACAAGTACATGAGTTGTTACAGAAAGGATTGATTCATGAGAGTCTGAGTCCCTGTGCCATACCAGCGGTATTAGCACCAAAGAAGAATGGAGAATGGAGGATGTGTACAGATTCTAGGGCAATAAACAAGATCACAATCAAGTACAGGTTTCCATTGCCCCGAATGGATGATATTATGGACTGTTTGAGTGGAGCTGTGTATTTCTCAAAGATAGATCTGAAAAGTGGATATCATCAAATTCGGATCAGAGAAGGAGATGAATGGAAGACTACCTTCAAGACAAAGGAAGGACTGTATGAGTGGTTAGTCATGCCTTTTGGGCTAACCAATGCACCGAGCACTTTCATGCGGCTCATGAACGAGGTTCTGAAAGAATTTCTGGGTAAGTTTGTCATTGTTTACCTAGATGATATTTTGATCTTTAGTAAGACATTGGATGAGCATATGATGCATATTCGTATGGTATTTGAGAAGTTGAGAGAAGAGAAATTGTTGATTAATTTGAAGAAGTGCAGTTTTGTGAAGAAAGAGTTGGTGTATTTGGGGTTTATAGTTTCAAGAGAAGGTCTAAAAATGGACCCAGAGAAGGTTTAGGCTATCCTTGAATGGCCTACTCCAAGGAGTGCTACTAAGGTAAGATCTTTTCATGGTCTAGCTAGCTTTTACAAAAAGTTTATCAAAAATTTTAGCAGTATTTGTGGACCCTTGACTGAAACAATGAGAGGGGATAGAAAAGAGTTTAAGTGGACTAATGGGACAAAAAAGAGTTTTCAATTGTTGAAACAAAAAGTTACAGAACAACGAGTTTTAGCACTTCCAGATTTTAATAAGGTGTTTCAAGTAGATTGTGATGCTAGTGGTACTGCAATAGGAGCTGTTATGAGCCAAGAAGGTAAACCTGTTGCTTATTTTAGTGAGAAGTTAAATGATGCCAAGAGAAAATATTCTGTTTATGATCAGGAATTTTATGCTATAGTTCAGGCATTAAAGAAGTGGAGACATTATCTGCTTCTTAAGGAGTTTGTTTTGTATACTGATCATCAAGCTTTGCAATATTTGAATAGTCAAGGAAAACTGAATCAAAGGCATTTGAAATGGGTTGAGTTTTTGCAGAGTTATACATTTGTTTTGAAACACAGGAGTGGAAAGTCTAACAGGGTTGGAGATGCTCTTAGCAGAAGGCAACTATTGCTGACAGAAATGTAGATTGAAGTGGTTGGGTTCAAGGAACTCAAGAATTTGTATCCAGAGGATCCTGATTTTGGTGAAGCTTGGAAGGATTGTACAGAACCTGTTACTGTAGATAGGACGAAATGGCTGGATTTTATCATCCAAGATGATATGATATTCAGAGGGAGTTAGTTGTGCATTCCACGAAGTTCTATGAGGGAGAATCTCATCAAGGAGAAGCATAGCAGAGGATTGGCTGGACATTTTGGTCGTGATAAAACCCTTGCTTTGGTTGGTGATAATTATTATTGGCCACAATTGCAGCAAGATGTGAAGAAGTTTGTACAGAGTTGCAGAGTATGTCAGCTGGCGAAAGGAGTGAAGTAGAATACAGGGTTGTATTAGCCATTACCTGTACCAGAGAAGCCTTGGGAGGATATCAGTATGGACTTTGTTCTTGGTTTACCGAGGACTCAGCGGGGACATGATTCAATTTTTGTGGTGGTTGACAGATTTTCAAAGATGGCACATTTCATTCCCTGCAAGAAGACTAATGATGCTATTCATGTAGCAGAATTATTTTTCAGAGAAGTAGTGAGACTTCATGGTTTGCCAAAGACCATAGTTTCAGATCGGGACACTAAATTTGTTGGATATTTCTGGCGTACATTGTGGAAGAAGTTGAAGATAGATTTGAAGTTCAGTTCATCACATTATCCACAGACTGATGGACAGACAGAGGTGGTGAATAGAAGTTTGGGAAATCTGCTGAGATGCTTGGTTGGAGATAAGCCAACAGGATGGGATTTGATTTTACCACAGGAAGAATTTGCATACAATAATTCTGTCAATAGGAGCACTGGTAAATCACCATTCCAAATTGTATATGGAAGTAGTCCAAGAAATGCATCTGAATTGAGAAAGATAGCTAAAGGAGAAATAAGTAGTGCTAAAGCTAAAGATTTTGCAGAACACTTGAAGAACATCCATGAGGAGGTGAGGAAGCATATTAACAAGATAAATGCGCAGTATAAGGCTAAGGTAGATGAGAAAAGGAGGTATAAGGAATTTCAAGCTGGCGATGAAGTCATGGTTCATTTGCGGAAGGAGCGGTTTCCAGTTGGTACATATAACAAGCTAAAAATGAAAAAGTTTGGGCCATGTAAGATACTGAAGAAACATGATTCAGGAAATGCATATGAGGTAGAATTGCCTACTGAGCTAAATATTTCACCAGTGTTTAACATTTCAGATCTGATAGAGTATCATGAAGGAGGTGTTGAAGATGAGATCACAGTAGCACAGTGGAGTATTCCAGCAACTATTTCAGACACTAAGGAGATCGAAGATATACTAGACAGTCATGTTGGCAGAAGCACAAGGAACAGGACATATGAAGAATATCTGGTCAAGTGGAAAGGATGACCTGTTGAAGATTCATCATGGCTGACAAAGGAGGAGGTTAGCCGTCTTGGTTTTCCTCTGCACACCTGAGTCATGACAGGGTCACTTCTCAAATTACCCTGGGTGTCTGATGCAGGAGCATCCTAGGTGTAAGAGCAATCTTGCATCACCCAAAAATATTTTTGTTTTTGAATTCAATAAGGGCTATCCTGTGCAGAGCTGCTATTTATGGAAAGTTACTATTTTTGGTAATTTTCATCTATGCTCAGAATGATCTAATTTCTTTCTTGGAGGTTCATTTTGGTCATATAAGTCTGCCAGTAAAGTTTCATTTCCAGATCAAGTGCATGTTGGAAGATATTGAAGATTTTCGGTATTGGCAGTAGGGTACAGAAAATTTGAACTCAGTTTTGAAGGCTTTAGAGGCCCCGGATGAGGTCGAGAATTGGGGTGATGGGCGCTTGCGTGGGTCAAGCCTGTAGAGCGCTTCGTGGCATTTCCAAAATGGGGTTATAATAGTCGATCGGGTCAACTGGTGATGACTTATGGTCTTCGGAAGTTGGGCCACCTGAAATGGTGAAAAATAATTTTCTTCAAAATTTATGTTCGGGTTTCAAAGGTTATCTTGAACTGACTATGATGTAATAAAATGTAAAATAAAATAATTCTAAGTTTGGTCGGCCTTATTGGCTAAAATTTTGGAACCTTCCAGGCGGTGGAAAATTGCCTATATAAGGAAGGCTACATTATTGTCTTAGGCAGTTCAAAATAGTCTAGGTAATAGATCTGGGTAATAGTTCGAGACTTTGTCCTACAGAATATTGTAAGGGAATGCCCATGTGGCTTTGCATATTGTAATTCTGAAAGTTTGTAATTCCACATTTGTGGAGATAATAAGAAGCCAATTTTTTGTTCTTGCATATTGTTGTTGTTTCTCTATTTCTGTTATGTGTTTGTGGTATTAAGGGGAGCACCCTTCATCAATATATATATATATATATATATATATATATATATATATATATATATATATATATATATATATATATATATATATATATATATATATATATATATGTTTGGAAATCTAAAATAATTTAAATATAAATACTAACCTCAAATTAGGGCAGATCTAGAAAATGTTGAATTTTGATGTCTGTGTACACTTTTGGGAAAATTTGAAACCTAGCCTGGGCTAGAAATGTTGAGATAGAGAAAACCCAAAAATATTTCTCCAAGATGGCTCAGCTTAGGTTTGACCCTCATAAAAGGTCGAATACTACATTCTTTATTTGGAGTCCGATTCAAATTTTGTTCATAGATCTCAGAAGTTTGTCGAAAAGGGTATCCAAATTCACTCTCAGATGCAAAATTCTGCACCTGTACCTACAAGAAAATGGGGGTTTTTGTTGTATGGGGGGTTTGCCTTGGTCAAACCCTAATTTAGGAATTAACCTTGAAATTTAATTGAAATGTATTGTGCATAAAAAAGTAATTGAAAAAAATCACCTCGCTTATGTTGAAGTCCTTGTAGAGGATTTGAATCCTCAAATCCACAAGTAGAAGTGCTTCAATGGATGTAGGATGAATGTAGGATGTCTCTAATCAATGGAATTTGATCTTGAACACCAATCTTGACTTGATCTTTACATATGAGAAGGCTTGTATGAATGTGGAAGGATGGATCATCAAAGGGGGCTCCAAAGAGATTGAATCCTTCAATAGCTAACAATGGATCTCCTTAATGGATGAATTCTTGAAGACTTTCTTGCACTTTGAGAGCTTGAGGACTTGAGAGATGGATATCAATTGCTTGATTATGGATGAGAGATATGAAAATGAGAGAGTAAGGCCTCCTTTTATAGTGAACTAGGGTACACTCCTCTAGAGGTGCCACCTTGGAGAATTAAATCCCCATTAGGTCCTAGCCTTTAGAAAATATACCTATATTAAATGCAATTAAGGGATTTACCATCCCAAAAATTGAAATGGCTGACCTGAAAGTGGGAAAATAAATCTCCCGAAAGCCCAAATCCTAGAAATTTTGGATTCTGGAAATTTGAAGGAAGGGGGAAAAATTGAGGTTGGACCTGACCTAGTTAGGGTTGCGCTTGATCCTAATCTAGTCAGGTTTGAGCTCAACCCTGACCTAGTCAGGTTTGACCTTGACCCTGACCATGGTCCTAGATTGACTCAGAACCAAGTCAGGAGGTCCCGAGGATGCCCAGAAACCTAGAACTGATGCCAGAACATGACAGAATGTCAAGAAAAGACATAAGATACTATGATTACTATGATGAAGGCTAGGAGCATCTATTTCTACATCCTACCTAGAAAATAGAGCAATGGAAGAGGGAAAATTAGTAGAATCCTTAAGATACTAACCCTAATTTCACCTAGAATGAAGAAATCAAGTGCAGGGAAGAAGTGCAAAGTGGGAAGAAAAGCCAAATACATGCAAAGACCTAATCAAGGCACTTGACATGACCCCAAACCACTTACTCAGAGGGATAAATTCTCTTATCATGGAAGTGCTTCCATTTTTAGATGATACATTAAGCCCCCACTTTAGCAAGAGTATGGACTCGATGCAAACTCTTGGTAAAGGAGATCAAAATGAAAAGATAATCTTATCATAATCCAAGGAACAAAGAGAAACCTTAAGCCCCTAGGGACTCAAGTCTTTGTTGACTCCTAGATCATAATAAGAGAGACATCTCTTGAGAGAGAAAGAAGGTGTGATTACCTCACCCAATGAGAACTTATGTCCCATTGTGAACCACACAAGAGAATGGCGCAACTAGAAAGATGGAATTGAATCACCTAGTGAATGTGGCTACTCACTAGTCAACCCATCAAGGATTTATCCTTAGGAATATTCTATTCCATAAGAATAAAACCAAAAATAGAAACAAAAGAGATCCAATCTTAAGGACACTTTTGACCTTAAGGGATCACAATATATGTATATTTGAAACTGGAGGGATCAAGAGATCCTAAAATATAAATCCATGCTTTAAGGATTAGTTACTAATCCAAAAATGGAAAAGAAGTATCTTGAAAAATATATGCATATTTAAAAGTGCATGTGTGTAATAGGTGAGTAGAGCGTATGCCCCCACATTAAAGTCATTGTTGACACATTAACAGGAGCAATGGCTTTAACAAAAACATAAACAACTTGAGTGATTATGTTTCCACATCAAGATGCCCCTAGATGAAGACAAATCAAGGGAAATATCATAGAAACATACAGAGAACATAGAAGGGATCCACCGACTGTGGGGTCAGTATGGTCATAAGATAATATATATATGATATTATTGCAAATGAATTGACATCATTCCCAAAAGAAATTAGAACTACAAACACAAAGGAGGAAACATCACATAAGATATACGAAGGAGAATCTTTTTGGACCATGACATGGAGACCAAAAAGAATTAGTGCTAGCATATCTCAAATCCAAGCAGATTACACAAGGAAACATTTATGAATAATAGCACATTTACAACATAACATTGAACAACACATAGAAGAATAGAGATACAAATAGGAGAATTTGAACAACAGTTTTGATTCCTTTATCACCTTTCACCAACTAAGTAATAAGGATCATATAAAAGAATCTAACAACATTTAGCAAACACATTATGGGAGAAACATAGTATAGCATGCAAACACACAACAAAGCTACCATGAAGGACAAGCTAATCAAGTGTGCTACCTACTTTCCCCATTTCATTGTATATCATTTAGGGAAGGTGGGTAACTCACAAGAGGGACTATATCCAACACAATAGGAATGATAGCCAGTTCCAAACAAGGATCCTCTTGAGAATCACTATGTTCGTTACTAGGTGTAAGAGTTTATTGTGATGAAAGCATATTAGGTAAATCAATGTTAATTTCAATAGTTTCATATTCATCATTAACATCATCAGTATCATCAAGAGTATCTTCCTCATCCAAATTAATAAAAATAGGATCTAAGATATGAATAGAATCATCATAATCATGCATGTGAACATCATTATTAGTAACAACATCTTATAACACATTATGCATAGGTTTATCCGAAGAAGGTAGAGATATTTTAGCTTTAGCATGAGCACGATGCTTTTTACGATGTTCATTAGCAAATCAATTTCATTTTGATTTATTTGAAATAGGTTGAGAACTAGGAGGAACAATCATAGGATCCTTCAAAGGTTCTTTAGGAAGATCAATAGGATTAATAACCATTCGAGAAACAATCACAGGATCTTTGATAGGTTCAGTAGAAGGAACTTGATTAATAGAACTAGAAGTCATAGTTAAAGGAGGTATAGAAGGTGTGTGTAAAAGACCATGATTAAGATCCCTAGGAGGTGAACTTAATTCAAGGATTTTATGATGTCTATAGGCTTGATATGATTGGAAAATATTATCAGGTCGAGGAGGACATGAATTAGGTAATGAAGGCCAAAAGAAATCCAGGGTAGTGCAATCTCTAGGCTTGGAAGGTTGATATAAACTATGATTAATCATCTTGATTTCTTCATCATCAATGAACTTAAGACACTTATGGATAGGTGAAGAAACAACATGCATGGTAGTCAACCAAGGCAAATAAAGCTTAACTTGAAATAGATCAGAAGTAGGAACAAAAACAAAAGTAGTGTTCACAATCTTTCCACAAAGTTCAACCGGTATAGTAATAGAACCAAATGATGGATAAAGAAAACCATTGCAAGTTTGAATCGACACATCCGATGTATCATAGAAGTCACATTGTTAAATTTTCATAAAAAGATTTTTTTCAATGATAACATTGACTAAGGAGGTAGGATCAACAAGACAACCAGGAGTAGGTATCTAAGAAATCCTAGCAACAATGTAAAGGGGACCATCAGGAGCTTTAATAGTCTCAGAGTCATCAAAGGTAATCAAAAGTTCCTGAGGTCTTTTATTCTTAGATTGTTGTCAAGGTTTTGGTTGATTTTTCATTTTAGGTTTAGGTTTTGGTCAAGGTTGAGATTGAACTTGAGGTTTAATTTAAGTTTGAAGTTGAGGTTGAGGGTGAGGTGGAGATATAGACTGATTAACATGCTCCACTTGATTAACAACATAATTGAGATCATCCATCTTTGAGTCATACACAATTTCCATAGCAGATGGCTGAGCAATATTATTAGTATCATGTGTAGGCAAAGGGTTCATATAGATTTGAAGGTTTTGATTAGGAGGAGAGACAAAATGATTCCCACTACTATCCATATTATCAATAGATAAAACCTTAGAATTGATTAGATCTTGAACCTTATGTTTTAAAGAATAACATCTCTCAGTATCATGACCATTCTGATAATGATATTGACACAAATAATTTGGATCAAAAAATTTAGATGCAATTGTAGTAGGTAAAAGAGGTCAAATAGGAGGTAAAGTAATCATATTAGCAGCTAACAACCTATTCATAATAGCATGTAAAGTTTTAGAAAGAGCAGTAAACGTATGATTTAATCAAAAAGAAGTGGATGTAGAAGTGGCATTATGAGATGCAACAACAACTTGATTACCAATTGCATTCACTTGTTTGTTTATCTTGACATAGTTGAATTTTTTAAATTTGTTTGGATTAGGAGCAGCTTCACTCTTATCAACTTGAAGAGGAGCCATTGGAGTGTTGCTCTCAAATTGACTCACTTGTAATTGATAATGATGAAGTGTTGTTGCACAAAGTTGTTGAAAAGAGGTCAATTCAGTAATCAGAATCTTATCTCTAATATCATTTTGCAAATTTGAAATAAACATACATTGAATATCAATATTAGGAACAGGATGTGAAATCTTAGCATGCAAATGCTTAAATCTACCAATAAATTCAATCAATTTTTCTTTAGCACTTTGTTTACAATGCATTAAATCAGTCAAAGACACTTGCGGGCCAATATTATTTTGAAATTATTGAATAAAGGCATTAGAAAGTTGTGGAAAGGAATCAATGGAATAAGGAGGCAAAGAGCAATACCATTGTAAAGCTTTGTCATGCAAATTTCTAGCAAACAATTTGGCTAAAATTCTATGGTCATGAACATAATCACTATAAAGGATTTGGAATGTTTTAACATGATGAACATGATCTCCTTTTCCATTATAATTCTCAAGATGAGGCATCTCACCTTGCTGAGGAATAGGAGTATGAATAATATCCTGGGACAAGGGACTTCCCATGTCACATGTAGGAATACTAAACTTGTTTTGGGTTAAGGAAGTGAGTTTTTGTAAGGATGATATAGTTTGAGCCAAACTGATGATTGTTCAATCATTAGAGGAAATAGGAGGAGTAGAAACATTAGACACACTAGGTAAAGTGTAAGAAGCTACAAGAATAGAAGACACAACTGGAGAAACACTAGGTACTATAGTTGGAAGTGGATTGGAATAATTGAAAGGAACATTATGATATGAAGGTTTTGATGTAGGAAGGGACATAGGAGGAAAACTCATAGGAATAGAGGGAACCATCACAGTAACCAAAGGAGGAGTATAGATAGGAATACTAGGTAGAGTATTAGAAGGAGGTTCAACACTAGTGAGAGGAGGAATCAACCCTAAATCTCGAGCTTCTTGAGATAAAGGTTTAACATTTGAATGCACAAGATGAGTAATACCATGCAAGAGGTTAACTTCTTGATCACTATCATGGAGAAATTTCTTAAGAGCCTCTATAGCTTGAATGGAATCTTGATTATGGTTTTCTTGTAGAAGCCAATTACCCATTTTATCAAGTTTAGTGGAAAGTTTTTGGACTTGTTCAGGAGGAACTCTTAAAGCATCATCCTCATCATGAGATGAGTGAGAAGAGTTTTTCTCCATAGGAGGATTGGAATCATGAAGAATCAAGTTATCATACGGGATCCTAAGGAAAGGAGAGGAAGATTCAAGATCAAAGGCACCCATGAGTCTACAACTTCTTCAAACCAAAATGTTATAAGTAGGACTAGTGGTAGTAAAGCTCATAAACCAATGTAATGCAAATGAACTAAACTAAAGACACATAAAGCATGAATATAAAATCTAATTAGCATGCAAGATCTAACACAAAGGAAAAATCTAACACTAACAAGATAAAAAGGATATGACAATAAGGCATCCAATTCCAAAATAAGAATAGAGAGGAATCTAACACCAAAACAAAAAGAGAGTAAGCTTGTTAGGTTCACCAAAATGAATAGAGGTAAAATGGATTCAACCCTATTCAAATGTATGGTGGGAAATATGAGATCTATTCTCAAACCCAAATTCTCAAAAGAAGAGATCCAATTTGATCAACCAAAAGGTTAATACATAATTGAATCAATTTTGTGTAGAATATGGAAGAGAGAGAGAGAGAGAGAGAGAGAGAGAGAGAGAGAGAGAGAGAGAGAGAGAGAGAGAGAGAGAGAGAGAGAGAGAGAGAGAGAGTAAATCCAATATTTCCCTATGGAGGATGATATATATGTTTGGAAATCTGAAATAATTGAAATACAAATACTAACCTCAAATTAGGGCAGATCTAGAAAATGTTGAATTTTAATGTCTGTGTACACTTTCAGAAAAATCTAAAACCTATCCTAGATTGGAATGTCGAGATAGAGAAAACCCAAAAATCTTTCTCCAAGATGGCTCAGCTCGGGTTTGACCCTCATAAAAGGTCAAATACTACATTCTTTATTTGAAGTTTGATTTGAATTATGTTCGTAGATCTCAGAAGTTTTCTGAAAAGGGTATCCAAATTCTCTCTTAGATCTGAAATTTCACACCTGTACCTACAAGAAAATGGGGGTTTTTGTTGTATGGGGGATTTGCCTTGGTCAAACCCTAATTTAGGAATTAACCTTTAAATTGAATTGAAATGTATTGTGCATAAACAAAGTAATTGAAACAAATCACCTCGCTTATGTTGAAGTCCTTGTAGAGGATTTGAATCCTCAAATCCACAAGTAGGAGTGCTTGAATGGATGTAGGATGAATGTAGGATGTCTTCAATCAATGGCATTTGATCTTGAACACCAATCTTGACTTGATCTTTGCATATGAGAAGGCTTGTATGAATGTGGAAGGATGGATCATCAAAGGGGGCTCCAAAGAGATTGGATCCTTCAATAGCTAACAATGGGTCTCCTTGATGGATGGATGCTTGAACACTTGAATTCTTGAAGACTTGCTTATACTTTGAGAGCTTGAGCACTTTAGATATGGATATCAATTGCTTTATTTTTTATGAGAGATATTAAAATGAGAGAGGAAGGCCTCCTTTTATAGTGAACTAGGGCACACTTCTCTAGAGGGGCCACCTTGGAGAATTAAATCCCAATTAGGTCCTAACCTTTAGAAAATATACCTATATTAAATGCAATTAAAGGATTTACCATCATGAAACCTAAAATGGTGAACTTGGAAGTGGGAAAATAAATCTCGTGAAAGTCTGAATCCCTGAAAATATGGATTTTAGAAATTTGAAGGAAGGGGGAAAAATTGAGGTTGGAACTAACCTACTCAGGTTCAAGCTTGATCCAAACCTAATCAAGTTTCACCTCGACCTTGACCCTAGTCCCAGATTGACTCAGAACCAAGTCAGGAGGTCCTAGGGATGCTCAGAAACCTAGAGCTTATGCCAGAACATGACAGAATGTCAAGGATAGACATAAGATCCTATGATTACTATGATGAAGGACAAGAGGATTTATTTCTACATCCTACCTAGAAAATAGAGCCATGGAAGAGGGAAAATGAGTAGAATCCTTAAGATCCTAACCCTAATTTCACCTAGAATGAAGAAATCAAGTGCAGAGAAGAAGTGGAAAGTGGTGAGAAAAGCCAAATGCATGCAAAGACCTAATGAAGGTGCTTGACATGACCCCAAACCACTTACTTAGATGGCTAAATGCTCTTATCATGGAAGTGCTTCCATTTTAAGATGATACACAATGCAATAATTACAGTGACCTGGTCAAGGGTCAGACCCTGCTAGGAGTCTTTTACAATAACCCTATTAGGGGTGGTGGCTCACTGTCATAGCTCACTTCTCAATGAGAAGGCTACAACCTCCTGGATATCAGATACATAGTATATCTACCCATGGTGAATTGTTGCTTTGACACTACTTGTTTGATCAGTTCCTTTCATGCACTGATGCTTTAGCCTCTTGTAAAGCTCTACAACATTCTAACTTCTCTTTGCATACTTATGTTTTTCTTCTATCAACTCTATATCTCATCCCATATCTAAATACAGAGGTGCATGTCTTATTTATATGTGCAAACAAAACTATTCACTAAGTTGGCCTTCAACCTATTACATACAATGCTTCTGAATGAATTGGCTCAAGCATGTTTACATGAAATGATGTTAACATGTCTATAACCTATATATAATAGGTTCATAGTCTTTACAAAACAATATTATACATGCTTTGTTTTGTTCTGCCGCTCACTGTCTATGTCACTTCATCTAGCTATAACTTCTTCATACTAACTCATATGATCATACACTCTTAGACCTAGCATGATTACATACTCAAAATATTATCTGTAAGGAGGCATGCCATAACTCAATCATACACACATGCACTGATGCTTTGTTCATCTAGTGCTCTACTGATTGTCCAGTCTTCCATACTTAGCCATTTTTTTGATCTTATGAGTAAGTGTGTTGACTCAAAAAATCCATATGACTTTGTTTCCATAATTAAAAAAATTAATTATAGTCATATAAAATAGTATAGTCAGCTTTCCAACAATCTCCCTCTTTTTCATTAATGGAAACAAAGGAATATGGAAAAGTTACTAACTATATCTTTATACAAAACTTTCTAACATATACTCTATCTTATATCTCCCTTATACTATATACTTTACTCCTTTTACATCATACATAGCTCCATATTATCCCTTCTACTATATACTATACTCCCCCTTTGACATTAATCACAAAGGTGCTAAAAAATGTATCTACATGTACTTACATTGATAATACATCATGGTATGAAGTCTGAAGGTTTGCAATTTCTTGCTGCCAAATGCCTTAAGTGCATCTACTGTCTGAAGATGGGTGCACAAAGCATAAGTCAAATTCTCCATAATTTCCAATTCTATATATGGGACTTGGTCATATGTCACCATTTTGGCATCAATCTCCTTGATATTTTGATTCAACATATCCAAAGAGGGCGCAAGTGCATTTCTTAGCTAAGTTTTCCTTGCCCTTATCTTGGCCATTTCTTGTTCTGTCTTCTCTATTTCATCCAATTGTCCTTGGTAGAAATTATTGCACATATTAACATCTTTGGAGGGATCTTCTAATGATTTCCTTACTGTCTCCATCATTCATTTAGCTTCTTAAATATTCTTTTAGAGGTTTGTAGTTAATTTTTCCTTGTCCATACAGTCAGCTATGATTTTTCTTCCTTTAGCTTCTATCTCCTTCAACAAAGCTTGACCAAATTTTAAAGAGCTAAGGTCAAGTGTGAAGTTTCCTATAAATTCACTTAGCCTATTCTTGAGATAATTTTCTTTTGCAACCTTGGTTGTTGATTCTTCTAGGCTAGAGAAGTTTGCCTTGAAGCTTGTCAGGATGGTATTAAAATGATCCATTGAATGAAATTTTTTTACCTTCTTCTCTTCTAGTAGTAGACTATTCAGAATGATGAATGACTCAACAAACAATGGATTTCTCATCACATGTTTTTCCTTTTCCTTTTCCATTGTAAGAACATTGATCTTAATCAGGTCTTCTTATCCCCATGAGTCTAAACTTGTTGTGTCAGGAGTCAAACCTGGAAAAAATGAAATTGATGGCATAGGAGTAAGAAGTGTGATGTCCATCACTTATGTCTTTACCCTTACATGCATTTCAATAGAGGGTTCATCTATTGGTTCATTTTCCTTTTCTTTTTCTTTCTCCTCTTCTTCTTCTTGTCAAGTTATATCTTCAATGAGAACTTCTTCTTGCTACTTGGGAATTTCTTCAATGCATAAGATTTATACTTCTTCAGTGTTCACAAATAATTCTTCAAAGTTATCCAAGTCCTTCTCTATGGCCACCATTGATATCTCTACATTATCTATCATAATTGTGTCCTCCTTAGCTTCAAGCATAGGTGCAAAATCCTATGGACTTGTCATAGGTGCATTTGGAGTCTTTGGTGATTTTACTTTCTCAATGGGAACTTGGGTTGTAGGCACTGATGATGGATGCATACATCATTCCATAAATACCTTCTCAAATGGTTTTTCAGTTTCCTTAGCAACCAATTTATAATCCTTATTCGTAATATGCAAAGTTCTCATCTTGGTTCTAAGGAGCGGCTTCACCAAATTTAACAATAAGGATTTTTATTCAACTGAACATACTGGTAGGTTATCATCCAATTTATTTTCTCTTATTCTGAAATCTTCTTCTATTGCTTGTCTTTTCAAGGAATCCATAATGTTCCATACATTATCTGGAATGACTATTTTGAGTTCTAGAACTATCTTCTTAAACTTGATCATATGCTTTATAATCATACCATGGATATCTAATTTATCTATCTCATGGTACTTTTCATAGAACTTAGCTATTTGATCAATTCTTCCTTCATCAACTACTCTTGATATCAATACTTCTAGACTTGGTAGGAATCCCACCTCAAAAGGTGCTTGAAATTTTTTTCTTTAGCTTCTTGTGGCTCTTACTGATGGATGGCTTGAGACTATCTGATTCTTCTTCTTAGGCATCTTACTTGGCTTAGGAGATGCTTCAGTGGAATCCAAGTCAATTGTATTTGTGGGTACAGGAGTGATATCATCTGTCTTACTCTTCTTTTCCTTAGCATCATTAGATTTATCAATTTTTAGTTCAGAAGAGGGTGTGCTCTCCAGTTGCATGACAATCTTTGCTTCCCTTGCCTTATCTAGGTCATCTTGAGTGACACAATGAATCTTTAATATTGCAGAGGTGATTTTAGATGCTTTCCTCTTGGTTGCAGCACTATGTAGGACTGAATCAACCTGTCTAGTCTTTTCTTCATAGGTTCCCCATCTTGGCTCATTAGGATCCTTAGGTGTTGATAGTAGAATGTGTGCATATGCTTCGAAAACCTATTCTTCTACTTCATAACCAAGTGGATGAATCCACTTAGTTCTACTCTCTATAGCTTCCATACAAGTTATGTCTATCTCCACCATGAAACAAATGTTGTCCTTGAAATTTTCAACTATGCTCTCAGGTATCCTATACCTTCTCTGCATCTTTATCCTAAAAGTCGATTTCCAATTCCATGTAGTGCTTCAAGGTACCCTCTGATGATGCCTTGAATGAAATTTGAGGCATTGTGGAAAAAATCTTATCTAGATAAAGATCTGACACTTTACCAACTATATGGAAGTACATATAGATTATCACTAATCCAAAGCTGAATAATTTACTCTTGTCATTTTTTATTTCCCTAATATTGTCTATCAATTATGCATGAAAGATCTCATGAAGTTGAAGTCTCCATTTTCTTTTACAATCCTTATAGTTGCTAAAATAGTGGTTGTGGACACACTATTTACCCTGTTTTCATGTTGGAACCTATATCTAAGTATCATAGATATGAGCTTGATGTCTTTCTCCTCAATTGACTCAATGGTCATGCCGCGCTTATCACTACATG
Source organism: Chamaecyparis obtusa (assembly GCA_027943335.1). Lineage (NCBI taxonomy): Eukaryota > Viridiplantae > Streptophyta > Pinopsida > Cupressales > Cupressaceae > Chamaecyparis > Chamaecyparis obtusa. The sequence continues at coordinate 98,010 of BSBK01000350.1, read as the reverse complement.
ACTTACAGGCTTGTTCCACCTATTTCCTGACATCCTTTCTAGTGGGAAGGATGATGCCAATCTTAGGTGATCTAGTCATAGATCATGAATAAGATCTGTAGTTATTCTAACAAGGACTTCACCAATCTAGAATAACTCATCATGAATTCTACTCAAAATAATCTTCATCCATTCAGATTCATAGAATTCATATGTTGTGGCATACTTAATAATAGGGTTGTCTTCCAAGTGCCTGAACTCATCTAGGAAGGTTTTGTCTAGATTCATCATGGTTTCTATGTGTGACCTGATTCTATCCAAACCAAGAGGTTCCTTCTTGCAATAAATAAATGCACATATGTCCTTTATGTGCATAACTCCCATAGGAGTCCTAGAGAATGCTCCTTCCAAATCATCTACAGTAGACTTGAATCGATGCTTCTTAAATATGTACCACTTTCTTTTAGCAAAATTTAAAATAACTAGTGTAGCCATAACTTACTTGATTAAATGCTTCAAATAGGTTTCCAAGGGTTTCTGAACCATCACGTCTGACCTAGGGCTTTGCAACAAACAACACACTTCTTTACTGATAATCCAACTGCAATTCTTCACAACTCAACTACTTGAATGCCTGTGATCTTTAGATGCTCAAACTTGAATAAAAATGTGTGAATAAAGTATCTTCAATGATTATAAAAGGAACTTTTTGATATTAATGCTTGCCATATAAACATAGAATGTAATAGAGAATTTCAATCTTCATCTTTGTTATCAATCAGGTAGTGCTGATGAAGGGTGCTCCCCTTAATACCACAAACACATAACAGAAATAGAGAAACAACAACAATATGCAAGAACAGAAAATTGGCTTCTTATTATCTCCACAAATGTGGAATTACAAACTTTCAAAATTACAATATGCAAAGCCACATGGGCATTCCCTTACAATATTTTTCAAGACAAAGCCTCGAACTATTACCCAGATCTACTACCCAGAACTATTCTGAACTGCCTAAGACAATAATACAGCCTTCCTTATATAGGCAATTTTCCACCGCCTGGGAAGGTTCCAGAATTTTAGCCAATAAGGCCGACCAAACTTAGAATTATTTTATTTTACATTTCATTACATCATAGTCAGCTCAAGATAACCTTTGAAACCCGAACATAAATTTTGAAGAAAATTATTTTTCACCATTTCAGGTGGCCCAACTTCCGAAGACCATAAGTCATCACCAGTTGACCGGATCGGCTATTATAACCCCATTTCGGAAATGCCACGGAGTGCTCTACACGCTTGACTAGTGCAAGCACCCATCACCCAAATTTTTGACCTCATCTGGGACCTCTAAAGCCTTAAAAACTGAGTTCAAAGTTTCTGTACCCTGCTGCCAATACCGAAAATCTTCAATATCTTCCAATATACACTTGATCTGGTAATGAAACTTTACTGATAGACTTATATGACCAAAATGAACCTCCAAGAAAGAAATCAGATCATTCTGAGCACATACAAAAATTACCAAAAATAGTAACTTTCCAAAAATAGCAGCTCTGCACAAAATAGCCCTTATTGAATACAAAAATAGAAATATTTTTGGGTGATGCAAGATTGCTCTTACACCCAGGATGCTCCTGCATCAGACACCCGGGGTAATTTGAGAAGTGACCCTGTCACGACTCAGGTGTGCAGAGGAAAACCAAGATGGCTAACCTCCTCCTTTGCCAGCCATGATGAATCTTCAACAGGTCATCCTTTCCACTTGACCAGATATTCTTCATATGTCTTGTTCCTTGTGCTTCTGCCAACACGACTGTCCAGTATATCTTCGATCTCCTTAATGTCTGAACTAGTTGCTGGAATGCTTCACTGTGCTGCTGTGATCTCATCTTCAACACCTCCTTCATGATACGCTGTCAGATCTGAAATGTTAAACACTGGTGAAATATTTAGCTCAGTAGGCAGTTCTACCTCATATGCATTTCCTGAATCATGTTTCTTTAGTATCCTACATGGTCCAAACTTCTTCATTTTCAGCTTGTTATATGTACCAACTGGAAACCGCTCCTTCCGCAAATGAACCATGACTTCATCACCAACCTAAAATTTCTTATACCTCCTTTTCTCATCTGCCTTAGCCTTATACTGTGCATTTATCTTGGTAATATGCTTCCTCACCTCTTCATGGATGTTCTTCAAGTGTTCTGCAAAATCCTCAGCTTCAGCACTACTTATTTCTCCTTTATCTATCTTCCTTAATTTAGATGCATTTCTTGGACTACTTCCATATACAATCTGGAATGGTGATTTACCAGTGCTCCTGTTGACAAAATTATTGTATGCAAATTCTACCTGTGGTAAAATCAAATCCCATCTCGTTGGCTTATCTCCAACCAAACATCTCAGCAAATTTCCCAAACTCCTATTCATCACCTCTGTCTATCCATCAGTCTATGGATGATGTGATGAACTAAACTTCAAATCTATCTTCAACTTCTTCCACAATGTACGCCAGAAATATCCAACAAACTTAGTGTCCCGATCTGAAACTATGGTCTTTGGCAAACCATGAAGTCTCACTACTTCTCTGAAAAACAATTTTGCTACATGAACAACATCATTAGTCTTCTTGCAGGGAATAAAATGTGCCATTTTTAAAAATCTGTCAACCACTACAAAAATTGAATCATGTCCCCGCTGAATCCTCGGTAAACCTAGAACAAAGTCCATGCTGATATCCTCCCAAGGCTTCTCTGGTACAGGTAATGGCTGATACAACCCTGTATTCTGCTTCACTCCTTTCGCCATCTGACATACTCTGCAACTCTGTACAAACTTCTTCACATCTTGCTGCAACTGTGGCCAATAGTAATTCTCACTAACCAAAGAAAGGGTTTTGTCACGACCAAAATGTCCAGCCAATCCTCCGCTATGCTTCTCCTTAATGAGATTCTCCCTCATAGAACTTCATGGAATGCACAACTGACTCCCTCTGAATAGCATATCATCCTGGATGATGAAATCCAACCATTTCATCCTGTCTAGAGTAACAGGTTCTGTACAAGCTTTCCAAGCTTCACCAAAATCAGGATCCTCTGGATACAAATTTTTGAATTCCTTGAACCCAACCACTTCAATCTGCATTTCTATCAGCAATAGTTGCCTTCTGCTAAGAGCATCAGCAACCCTATTAGACTTTCCACTCTAGTGTTTCAAAACAAATGTATAACTCTGCAAAAACTCAACCCATTTCAAATGCCTCTGATTCAACTTTCCTTGACTATTCAAATATTGCAAAGCTTGATGATCAGTATACAAAACAAACTCCTTAGGAAGCAGATAATGTCTCCACTTCTTTAATGCCTGAACTATAGCATAAAATTTCTGATCATAAACAGAATATTTCCTCTTGGCATCATTTAACTTCTCACTGAAATAAGCAACAGGTTTACCTTCTTGGCTCATAACAGCTCCTATTGCAGTACCACTAGCATCACAATCTACTTGAAACACCTTATTAAAATCTGGAAGTGCTAAAACAAGTTGTTCTGTAACTTTTTATTTCAACAATTGAAAACTCTTTTTTGCCCCATTAGTCCACTTAAACTCTTTTCTATCCCCTCTCATTGTTTCAGTCAAGGGACCACAAATACTGCTAAAATTTTTGATAAACTTTCTGTAAAAGCTAGCCAAACCATGAAAAGAGCTTACCTCAGTAGCACTCCTTGGAGTAGGCCATTCAAGGATAGCCTGTACCTTCTCTGGGTCCATTTTTAGACCTTCTGCTGAAACTACAAATCCCAAATATACTAACTCTTTCTTCACAAAACTGCACTTCTTCAAATTAATCAACAATTTCTCTTCTCTCAACTTCTCAAATACCATACGAATATGCATCATATGCTCATCCAATGTCTTACTAAAGAACAAAATATCATCTAGGTAAACGATGACAAACTTACCCAGAAATTCTTTCAGAACCTCATTCATGAGCCGCATGAAAGTGCTCGGTGCATTGGTTAGCCCAAAAGGCATGACTAACCACTCATACAGTCCTTCCTTTGTCTTGAAGGCAGTCTTCCATTCATCTCCTTCTCTGATCTGAATCTAATGATATCCACTTTTCAGATCTATCTTTGAAAAATACAGAGCTCCACTCAAATAGTCCATAATATCATCCATTCGTGGCAATGGAAACCTGTACTTGATTGTGATCTTGTTTATTGCCCTAGAATCTGTACACATCCTACACTCTCCATTCTTCTTTGGTGCTAATACCGCTGGTACAGCACAGGGACTCAGACTCTCTCGAATCAACCCCTTCTGTAACAGTTCATGTACTTGTCTGTTCAACTCCTCACTTTCTGCAGGTGTCATTCTGTGTGCTGCCTTATTCGGCAAACTCACTCCTGGGATCAAGTCCATCTGATGATTGATCTTCCTGACTGGTGGTAATCCATCAGGCATGTTATCGGATATAATATCCTGAAACTCATTCAACAAATCTGCAACTTCTACAGGAACATCTTCTACTTCCTTTTTACCAGCTTTTGGAATTAAAGCAAAACATACATGCTCATGCCTCATACCATCTAGGAATTTCCTTCCATCAAAAAATGTTATTCTTGCATTACCACATACCTTTTCTTCGGTCTCCTTCAATGGCTTTAGCTTATTTCGCACTCCATCCTTTGTCAGGGAATAGGTATTCGCACGACCATCGTGTACAGCACATCTGTCAAACTGCCACGGTCTACCCAATAACATATGACATGCATCCATAGAGATGATATCACATAGTACCTCATCTTGGTACCCGCCGATCTTGAAATTCACTAGGCATTGTTCATTGACCATGACCTTGTGGTCATCCTGTACCCAGGCAATCCGATATGGATGTGGGTATTTCTGTCTCTTGAGCTTCAACTTTGTCACCATCTCTTCTGACACCAAATTGTTAGTGCTTCCACTATCAATAATCACATCACAACATTTACCTTCACACTTGCACCTGGTGTGAAATAGGTTCCTCCTTTGCTCAGGTTCATTCTCACCACTCAACAGGACTCTTCTGTTAATCAACGTTTCTCCTCTTTCAGCATCTTCAGAATTTGATGATCTGGCATCTTCATCTACATGTGCAACTCTGGCCTGGCCTTCATTTCTCCTGTCTGTTCTGCCTTGGCGCTGAGGACATTCAAATGCCCTATGACCTTCTTCTCCACAGTGAAAACATGTTCCACGGAAGCCTCCTCTTCCAGATCCTTGTCCTCTTCCTCTTCCTCTCTGATCTCTATTATTCTGATCCTGGAAGCGATTGGAATTAGTTCTGCACTGATTCTGACTACTACTAGCCTCATCCTTCTTTTTCAGATCTTCATTTTGGCCACCATATGACCATCCACCAGATCGTCCACCGCGACCTCTTCCGTTTTGTCTGCTCTCGAACTTCTTGTTCAACTTTTCCTCTACTTTTAGGGCAAATTGGTATACCTCTTCGATACTGTTCATTTGAACCAGATTCAGCTCCTCCTGAATGCTTGGCCTTAACCCATTAAGGTATCGGGCAACTTTCTCCTTATCAGCTTCTGCATGGCCTGTTCTGATGAGGAGTCGATAGAACTCCTCTGTATACTCCTGAACAGATCTTCTTGCTTGCTTCAAACTTTGCATTTTCTTTAGTAGATCAAGCTCATAATCAACAGGAATGAACTGTCGCTTCAATTTATCCACCATCTGATCCCATCTTGTGATTTTATCTTTTCCTCTTCTATTTCGCTCCAATTGAATTTCTTGCCACCAGATCTTCGCATGACCTTTTAGTCTGGCCTTCGCAAATTTGACCCTATCAGGATCCTCAACATCTTCATACTCAAAATATTCCTCACATTAATTGATCCAGTCGATCAATTCCTCTGGGTTAAGATTTCCAGAAAATGTAGGAACCTCAATCTTAGGTCTTTTCCCAATCTTCGAAATCGCCCGAAAAAGTCTTTCTTCCTCCTGGTTCACAATTTCAACTTCTCCTTCTTGATATTCTTCTTTGGCTTCATCCTCACTTTCATCTCTGACATTAAGATTCATTCCTCTACGAATCTCTTCTTGCAATGCTCGCACTTGTCTCTGCAACTCTCTAACCTCAGGTGTCACAACACCAGGTCTTCCGCCACGTTCTCTTCATGGAGGCATTTTCGCGATGCGCATTGAAACCCTAACCACGGTCCTGGTGCAAACTGCCTCACAGTCGGCGATCTATTTACACACTCAAGAACTCCTGCTCTGATACCACTTGATGAAGGGTGCTCCCCTTAATACCACAAACACATAACAGAAATAGAGAAACAACAACAATATGCAAGAACAGAAAATTGGCTTCTTATTATCTCCACAAATGTGGAATTACAAACTTTCAGAATTACAATATGCAAAGCCACATGGGCATTCCCTTACAATATTTTTCAGGACAAAGCCTCGAACTATTACCCAGATCTACTACCCAGAACTATTCTGAACTACCTAAGACAATAATACAGCCTTCCTTATATAGGCAATTTTCCACCGCTTGGGAAGGTTCTAGAATTTTAGCCAATAAGGCCGACCAAACTTAGAATTATTTTATTTTACATTTCATTACATCATAGTCGGCTCAAGATAACCTTTGAAACCCGAACGAAAATTTTGAAGAAAATTATTTTTCGCCATTTCAGGTGGCCCAACTTCCGAAGACCATAAGTCATCACCAGTTGACCCGATCGGCTATTATAACCCCATTTCAGAAATGCCACGGAGTGCTCTACAGGCTTGACCCGCGCAAGCGCCCATCACCCAAATTTTTGACCTCATTTGGGGCCTCTAAAGCCTTCAAAACTGAGTTCAAAGTTTCTGTACCCTGCTGCCAATACCGAAAATCTTCAATATCTTCCAATATACACTTGATCTGGCAATGAAACTTTACTGACAGACTTATATGACCAAAATGAACCTCCAAGAAAGAAATCAGATCATTTTGAGCACATACGAAAATTACCAAAAATACTAACTTTCCAAAAATAGCAGCTCTGCACAAAATAGCCCTTATTCAATATAAAAATAGAAATATTTTTGGGTGATGCAAGATTTCTCTTACACCCAGGATGCTCCTGCATCAAGTGCGCTCTTGCATACTGCATCAACTAGTCTTCGATAGTTATATCCAAAGGCACATACTCTCAGGGGGAGTATACTAGCCACACATGGGTCTAGAGCTAATCTAGCTCCCCCTATGACCATGTCATTTATTTAACCATAAATAGGAGGTGCATCCATCATGGATGCATCCTCAACTATTTCATCAACATTATCCTTCTTTGCTTCTATCCAAATCAAGCTCACATGTTCTGTAGCTTAAACAAACTTGACTTCTGCTTCATCCAATATTGATCCTTCTAACTTTTTAGGGCTTTCTTGTCTTTGCACTTTTGATCTGCAAAACTTTGAGATATGTCCAGCCTTGTTAGAAGAGTGACAAATAACTAGAGGCCTTATATTCCTCAATGCATTGATGTGAGTTACCATTTTACATTGTCTAGCTGTGTGACCATTATAATTACATATCTGACATGTAATGTTCTAAGGACTTCTGACATTTTGTTGTGGATGACCTCTCTAATTTTGTTGAGTTTGATTTCTTGGATTTGATCTACAATTCATAGCTTTATGACCAAACTTAATGCATGAATAATAGTAACCATTGAAAGGTATTACCTATTTACAATCTCTTGCTATGTGACCATGCTTTTTATAGTCATAGCAAGTTTTTTTTACTAGCTTGTGCTCATCTTTAGATGGTTCTACTTTTTCTTAAGGATGATCTTCAATCTTCTTGGGTTCTATAGAAACTTATGGTGCCTTCATTCTTTCTTGCATATCATTGACTTGATTTTGTGCTTCAATGAATCCAATACTAGAGGTATCTCCTTTAATCTTCTATGCATACAACTATGATTCTATTAGATCCTTTCTTATGTGCAATTTTTCAATATGATTATTTTCTTCAATCAATTTAGATTCCACTTGCTTCTTGATATTCTCTAACTCCAAGATTTTCATGATTTATTTCCTCGGTTCTTCATCCAACTACCTTTTTTCTTTGACTTCTTCTTCATAGGCTTCTTGATTTTTAAATAGCTTTTCATCCAATTCTTCAATCTAATCCTTCAGAGATATGTTTTCCTCATTTAGATTTTTGACCATTTTCCCTAAATCACTATTTGAACAATCCTTCAAATCTTTTCTCACTTTTTTGATGAATACTTGAGAACCACTAACCTTTAGTTTCAGTTCTTCAATTTCATTTTCAAATCTGTCAAGGTCTTCAAGAGCTACTTCAAGATTCTTCCTTGGATGTTTCATTTGTTTTGAACCTGTTGGGAGTTCCCTTTGATCTTCAACTTGTAGATTTATACTTTGATGGATAATTTTAATATAGCTTTGACTCTATCACCACTCCAAAGTCTACAAGGAAGAGGGCCAATTAACAAGGATCAAAAGAGATCCTCCTAAACTTTGAGCCTCAATGCTCAGGTGGGTGTACCCTTGATTCACTTCTTCAAAGGAATCCTAAAATTTTATACCAATATACTCTTTCCTAACTGATTTAAGGATATGATCATTTAATTTGTCTGTGTGTGATTGAAGATGATAGACTACCTCCAAAGAAAATATTAGTGCCTTAACTAGGGCATAGAGTCACCTAATAGCATACATCAACCAAAGACCCTAACTCAAAAATGTTAGGAATGAATGCAAAGTATTTTGGCAGTCATTCTGTAGCAAATGTTGTTGCATTCATGACTTGGATTGTCATTGATGTCAACACAGTGATATTCTGGATATCACCAGGAAAGTAGGTACAGTTTTGTTTTGTGCACATGTTGTATTGTAGATTGGATTTTGCACAGCTGATGGTATGTTCTTTGGTGTGTTATTAACCTATGGTTAATAGAACAAAAATAAATTCATTCATTCATGAGAGTTATGAGCATTTTGGTGAAAGCAGTGTTTAGACAATGTTTCTGTGTAGCGATTTTGAGAAATTAGAGGATATCTCTTAGCTAGGATGGAATCTAATTTTTTGTAGTTAAAGGGATGTTGGAGACTAATTAATGATGACTTGGTTCATAGTGAAAACTTCAAGGATATGTTTGGAGAAAGTTACAATATCTGGAAGCTGACAGTTTTATGTGAATTTTGTGTGTAGCATGTAGAAATTATTATTTTGTAATTGAGGACCGACTCATTTGTAATTATTTGAGTTTGGTATATAAGAAGGAATTTTTTCCTTGTTGTAATGAGAATTGTTAAAAAAGGAGAATTGAGTAGAGAGGATTGAATTGTGAAAGTTGAGATGCGAATATATGCATGAAGTAAAGAAAAGAGCTAATTCAGTGATGAAGGAAGACTTGTGATTACAAAGATCTGGAATTGTGATCTTGTGTAGCAGAGAGTGTGGTTTTGGCATAGTATGAATGAGGTAATATATTTCATGTTATTCTATTGAATAATTCTAAGATGTTTTGGATAGTGGGTTCAGAGATCTTGCCTTGAAGTTGTTTGGGCAGTGGGTCCTTTATCTTCCATAGACTCTTAACCGGGTTAGAATCTTTTAACAGGGATTCAAAATATCCTAATAGGGATTTATATGTACTGAATGTATTTCATAAGACTCCTAACAGGGTCCATCCTCTAACAAGGAACTTTCATTTTACTGCATCATTTTGTGGCCATCATTCCCACCGGGGTTTACTCTTTTCAAGAGGTTCCATAGTCAACATATCTTGTGTTATTGTACAATTGTGTATGATTATCTTTCTATGGTGAATTAATACATTGATTATATTATTTAAAGTAGTTGAATGGTTAAATTATCAGATAACTGATTCACCCCCCCACCCCTCTCAGTTATCTTGGGGTTCTTTACTTACTAGCAAAAAACACTTGAATTCAACATAAGTGATTTTCCTATTATCCCTCTCACTCACATACTAGGACATCAAATTCTCATCAGGCCATGAACTCACTAAAATTACCTAAAAGACTTTAATCCTAAATTTGTTAGGAACTCAAAGATAATCTCAAAATACTCTTTGTTTACCATATACTAACCCACTTTGTGAAGTTAACATATATGAGCTCAAGAACAAAACAAAAAGACATACACCACTATGAGATTGGAATTAAACTATATTCTCATTAAGGCTTGCAGAATCAATACATTATCAAACAACAAAATGCCAAAGAAATAGACCCAAAATCTAGGCTCTCTTTACATAGTATAATACCATCAACAACAATTAGGGACCAAAGAAAGTTTTGGAACCTCCACTAAGTCAAAAATTCTGCAATATATAACCCCTAGTCATCTTGGAAATCCAAAACAGGTTGCAACAAGCTATAGATGACTAGGGTTAGGGTTTCACCCACCAGACCCACTAGAAACAGTCACAAATTTATTACAGGGGAAGAAACCCAGGAACCTAGGAGAAAGAAAATCTCAGAGTGGTCCATAATCATGAGAATCTCACTAAGAAGGTACTAAGAACCACAAAAACATCCAAAATGTCAACCCTTTTAGTCACCTACAACATGCCTTAAGCACAAAACCACATGGTACAGACCCATGTAGATGATGAAACAACACCCTGGACCACACTGCAATAGCAAACACCACCAAACAAATCAAAATTAGTTGTTAAAACCATAAATTCTGGTACTTCCTATCACTAGAAACCCTAAGAGAATTCAAATTTGAAATTAAATAGTCATTTCCATGGTGCTAGTAGAAAATCAGTGGTCCACATTTGAAATCAGATCAACTTTAAGTCGTAGCCATTAGATCATCCCTTTTTGCAGTCTTTATGTCCTTAACTCAACTACCAGTGTTAGGTTGACACTCAACGACCATGCAACAAGGCAAATCCCATTTGCAAAGTGAAATATTAACTCACCACTTAACCCCATGAATAGGGGACCAAAGGAGATCTAACCTACCCCGGTTACATCTAGAAAACTAGCGACAAAAGGATTTTTGCCAGTTCATATAAAGATTTATCTTACCGCTAGAAACTTTAGTGATTACATGAACAAGTGTTCACTGAATCACCAGTCAACTTGGAACACCACCATTTTATTATACAAATGAATGAACCCATTGAATTTTGTCAGGTCGCTAACCCTATTTATCTAGATTTCCAAGACCTTAGACCCCACCTGGACCCACTTTATGCCACTTGTTGTTACCTCATTCAAGGCTCATGCTCGGTCACACTAACACATGACCCACTTTCTATAAGCCTTATAATTGGATAGCAGGCATAAGATCTCATAGCTCTGATAAAACTCATGAGAACTTACGCTGACCATAGATCTTGTCCTCATCACTGACCTCTCTGACAATGACCCCACCTTGCCGCATCATCCACGTCAACCAATAAAATTTGAACAATCCTACACCACCTAGCAAATGGCCCCACTGAGAACATTAAGCCACCTAGAAGATCAGACAGCTGGTGCAAGATCTGAAAGGCTTTGAAGATTCTACGCGCTTACATGCCAACCATCGATCTTGAATTTCCTGATTGAGATACCGGGCCCGCCTGACAACACATCCAAGTCACACAACATGGACCAATCATAGTACAACAAATTAGCATATCTGGTAGATGGACCCGCCAAAACAAAAGGTTACGTCACACAAAAGAATTAATGGTTGTCTCAAAATCTCATACGTTTGACACATCTCATAAGAATTTATGCCCGCCATTGAATGGAGATAGTGTCAAAGAGCCGGGCCCATGAAAATACAAAGCCAAAACATTAGGAAGTATTAAAATAGTTGGACTTAGGAAAAATTAAAATACATTGGGCACTGGTAACTTAGGAAAGATTAAAGGGGACCCCGCCGACACATGAAAAACCTAACCACAAACATGGTAAAGTGGTCTCTAATAAGCACATGCAGATTAGGATTTTAAGTGGCCAGAATAAAGGTAACATGAAATTAGAACAAGGCCAAGGTTTTTCTTACCAACGGCTATATTTTCAAAATTTGAACTAAGGGTTTATGCCAGAGACCTAAAAACAACTACAGAGACTAGAAGAAAAGGGCTAGAGCTATGACATTTTTTGCATGTGCTAACAGTGGCTCTGTTTGGGGATGTATGCCTCCTGCAAGCATAGCAAGGATCTATAATCACTGGTAAAAGAAGACCATCCCACTAGAAAATTGGCAACAAAGAGCAACAGGACCAAAACCCTACAGACCAGGACAAAATAGGGCAGAGGAAAGAAACTTATTTATAGAATTTATAAAATGTACATACCTAACTACTATTCATGGAAAAACAATACCTTCAATTGAAGTATTTCTTCAAGAATTGTCCATGAACTAGCAATTCCTAAACTTCACCATTTAATTCTTTCACAATGTATGAATCTTGGCCCCATTTCTCATGAATTAGATATGGTCCTAACCAGATGGGATCAAACTTACCATGTTTTCCCTTATCCTCCAATTTGGCATTCCAAATTAATACCAAATTACTATGCTCAAACCTCCTGTCAACAGTCCTTTTATCATATAAATTCTTAACCTACAACTACAATTTGGCATTCCTTACAACTGATTCTCTACTAGTCTCATCTAACCTAATGAGGTCCTCAATTCTCAATTGCATCTTTGTTAGAAAGTAAAGATCCCCAAGATAACTGAGAGGGGGGGGGGGGTGAATTAGTTATCTGATAATTTATCCATTCAACAACTTTAAACAATATAATCAATGTACTGATCAACCATAGAAAGATAATCATACACAATTGCACAATAACACAAGATATGTTAACTAGGGAACCTCTTGAAAAGAGTAAACCCCGGTGGGAATGATACCCACAAAATGATGTACTAATATGAAAGTTCCTTGTTAGAGGATGTACCTTTTTAGGAGTCTTATGAAATACATTCAGTACATATAAATCCCTATTAAGATATTTTGAATCCCTATTAAAAGATTCTAACCCGGTTAAGAATTTATGGAAGATAGAAGGACCCACTGCCCAAGTAGCTTCAAGGCAAGATCTCTAAACCCACCATCCAAAAGCTCTTAGAATTATTCAATAGAATAATATGAAATATATTACCTCCTTCACACTGTGCCAAAACTGCACTCTCTACTACACAAGATCACAATTCCAGATCTCTGTACTCACAAGTCTTCCTTCATCACTGAATTAGCTCTTTTCTTCACTTCATGCATATATTCACATCACAATATTCATAGTACACATTACAATAAGGAAAAAATTCCTTCTTATATACCAAACTCAAATAATTATAAATGAGTTGGTCCTCAATTACAAAATAATAAATTCTACACGCTACACACAGAATTCACAAAAAACTGTCAGCTTCCAATTACTGTAACTTTCTCCAAAAATGTCCTCAAAGTTTGTGCTATGAACCATGTCATCATTAATGAGTCTCCAACATCCTTTGAACTGCACAAAATCAGATTCCATCCCAGCTAAGAGATATCCTCCGATTTCCAAACATCCCTACACAGAAACACTGTCTAAACACTGCTTTCACCAAAATGGTCATAACTCTTACAAATGAATGAATTTATTTTTGTGTTATTAACCATAGGTTAATAACACACCAAAGAAAATACCATCAATTTCACAAAATCCAATCTACAATATAACATGTGTGCAAAACAAAACTGTACCTACTTTCCTGCTAATATCTAGAATATCACTATATTGACATCAATGACAATTCAAGTCATGAATGCAACAACAACTGCTATAGAATGACTACCAAAACACTTTGCATTCATTCTTAAGAATCTCCCCCATTGGCATTGATGGCAACATAGATGAAAAACATCCAATGTTCCAAAAATCCAATACTGCAACATCACTGCAAAATATCAAATCAAATCTTGCTTCATTTTCCTATTCAGCTCTCTCATACAATCCATAATATTTTTCATGTATATCTCTCCCCCATTGACATCAATGATAGAAATTATATCACTAAGTCAACAAAAAATTAATGTCAAAAGACACTTTTCAGAAGAATACAATAACAAGAGTCCTCATGACTCAGCTCATAAAGTCCCCCATAGAGGAAGTTCCAACATCCAATCCAGAAGAAAGATAGGGTTCATATACCACTGGATGGATGCAGTCATCTGCATCAATTCTAAAAAATAGGTTGGGGCATAACCCCAAGCATACCTCTTAGATACACAAATGTATCTTTAGGTAAAGGATTTGTAAATATATTTGCTATCTGCTCCTTTGTACTTATGTACTCCAATCTTACTTCTTTTTCTGCAACTTTCTCTCTTACAACATGATACTTGATCTCAATATGTTTAGTCTTAGAATGTAAAATAGGATTTTTTGACATACTCACTGTACTGGTGTTGTCACAATGTATAACAATAGGCTCATCAAACTTTATTCCAATATCTTTCAACATCTACTTCATCCAAATAATCTGATTAAAATTATTTTTTGCAACAACATATTCTACTTCTATTGTGCCTTGTGAGGTACAATTCTACTTCTTACTTAGCCAAGAGACCAATTTACCTCCAAGAAAAAAGGCTCCACCACTATTGCTTTTCTTGTCATCAACGCTGCCTCCCCAATCTACATCAGTATAGGCACATAAGGTAAAATCATCAGAATTATCACACCATAATCCATAATTCATTGTTCCTTTTAGATATCTCAGTATCCTATTTACTGCTGCATAATGTGATTCTCTAGGTTCTTCTTGAAATCTTGCTACAATCCCCACTGAATGTGCTATATCAGGTCTTGTATGTGTCAAGTACTACAATCCTCCAATCATAGCTCTGTGCTTTTTTTGCTCAACTACTAGTGTCTCATCTTTGCTAGATAACTTATGTTTGGTTACCATAGGTGTTCCAGTAGGTTTAGAATCTTCCATTCCAAATCTTTTCAATAATTCATTTAAATACTTAGTCTGACTTACAAATATATCTTCCTTGCTTTGTGTTATCTGTAATCCCAAAAAATATTTCATTTCTCCAATCATGCTCATCTCAAATTCAGTCTTCATTTCATCTACAAATTTGTCACTAGCTTCATCTTCTCCTCCAAAGATAATATCATCAACAAATATAACTATAACCAACAAACCATTCTCAATTTCTTTTATGTATAAGTTACTATCTGTTGTTCCTTTTATATATCCTAATTTCAATAAATACTTATCCAATCTTGCATACTAGGTTCTAGGTGCTTCTTTTAATCCATATAAAGCTTTCTTTAACTTACATACCATATCTCCTTCTTGTGTCAAAGGAAAACCTTCAAGCTACTCAATGTAGACTTCTTCCAATTCACCATTCAAAAATGTTGACTTCACATCCATCTGATACACTCTAAATTTCTTGTAAGTTGCATATGCTAGAAACATTCTCACTGCTTCAAGTCTGGTCACAGGTGCAAAATTTTCTTCATAGTCAATTCCTTCTTGTTGTGAATATCCTTTACATACCAATCTTGCTTTGTTTCTTATCAGTTCTCCTTGTTCATTCATCTTATTTCTAAATACCCACTTTGTTCCAATCACATTCTTGTCTTTAGGTCTAGGGACCAATTCCCATGTCTTGTTTTTTTCAATCTACTCTAGTTCTTCTTTCATAACATTGATCCAATGTTCATCTTCAGAAGCTTCATTAGTAGTCTTAGGTTCAATTTGAGAAATCAAACATAAATGTACCTTATTCTGAGTCAAAACTCCTCTATCTAAACTTCCAATAACTTTCTCAATAGGGTGATGTCTTGAAGTATACCTATTAGGTGTCATAGTTACTGATCTTGTTTCGACTGTAGATTCTTCTCTACTTTCTTCTCTATTTTCTTCTCTATTTTCTTCTTTATTTTCTTCTCTGTCTTCTTCAGTATGAATTTCATTCAGCAAATCACTGTTAGTTTCAAAAAATAATTCTACATTTTCAATGGTAGGCTGAGGTTGTGCTTCTTCATCAGATTCATAATCAAGCATTCTTTCCTAAATTTTAAACTTCTCATCAACTTTTACATTTTCACTTTCAACAATAGTCTTAGTTCTTTTGTTATAACATCTATATGCTTTTCTTTTTAAAGAATATCCAAGAAATATTCCTTCATCACTTATAGGATCAAATTTTCCTATATCATCATCTCTCTTTATATAACATTTACTTCCAAAAATTCTAAAATACTTAACTGAGGGTGTATGTCCAAACCATAATTCATAAGGTGTCTTGTTTGTATCTGCTCTGATTTGTACTCTGTTCATAGTGTATACTACTGTGTTCACTACTTCTCTCCAAAAAGTTTTAGCCAAATCATTTTCAAACAACATAGCTCTTGCTGCTTCATTTATTGACTTGTTCCTTCTTTCTACAATACCATTTTGTTCTGGTGTTCTAGGGGCTGAAAGTTGTCTTTTAATGCCATTCATTTCACAAAAAGTGTTAAACTCTCTAGATGTAAATTCACCACCTCTATCAGATCTTAGACACTTAATCTTCATTCCAGATTCATTCTCAATTTTTCTTTTCATGATCTTAAACTTATCAAATGCTTCATATTTTTCTTTCAAAAATGCAATCCACATCATTCTTGTAAAATCATCAACAAGAATCATAAAATACCTTTCTCCATAGAATCCTCTAGTCCTAGTAGGACCACTCAAGTCTGTATGAACAATCTCCACTTCTCTGCCGATGTGAACTTCTTATTGGGAAGAGAACTCCTTTTCTTCTTTTCCATCATACATTCTTTGCAAATCATGTTAGTAGGTTTCATAATTCTAGGTAAATCTCTTACCACAAGTGTAGTGCTCACCTTGACAATATTATCAAAGTTTATATGACAAAACCTTTTATGCCATAACCAACTGTCATCAATCCTAGTTATCAAACATGTCATCTTAGCAGGATTCAACTGAAATACATTACCTCTGGTTCTGGATCCTTTTCCAATCAGATTTCTATCTTTATTTTTTATCACACAAGTTTTCTCAAAAAACCAAACTTGATAACCCTTATCAGCCAATTGTCCAACACTTAGTAGATTATGTTTTAATCCATCAACAAAGTAAACATCATCAGTGTTAGTCTTTCCATCAAGAGTAATAGATCCTATACCCTTAATCAAAAAAGGTGCATTGTTACCAACCCTAACAATTCCTCCATCATAATTATCTAACTTAACAAACTTTCTTTTATCTCCAGTCATATGATGTGAACAACCACTGTCTATAATCCAATCAGATTTCTTTTCAACTTGTGAAACTAATGCTTTTTCTTCCCTTTTAACAGATTCAGAACTTTCTTCTTTAATTGCTACAAATCCTATTTCCTCAAAGTTATCATTAACACTGTCACTTAAAAGTTTTTCAATTCCTGCTTCAAAATCTTCATCATTTGCATAATAACATTCTTTAGATCTCCTAGGTTTAAAGTTGCTTCTATAATTCTTAACTCTTTTAGGACATTTAGATGCAAAATGACCATATTCTTGACAAGTCCAACATTTAAAGATTTTCTTACCATCTGGTTCTCTTTTTACAGGTAATGCAATACCTTCTTCAATCTTCTTATCTTCCTCAGATTTGCTACTGCTGGCATAATCTCCATTCACACTAGTACTTCTTATAGGTCTAATGCTAAGAGCACTGAATGTTGTTTCCATTCTAGGTAGCTCTCCTCATAATCTCAAGTTCATCTCTGCTGTTTCTAATCTTCCAAGAAGAGTCTATCTTGAAAATTTTGATGTACAAGGTATCACTTGTTCAATTATTTGCATTGTCTGCTTGAATACTGGTGTCAAAGTTCTCAGAATTTTCCATATCACTTCATTCTCTATCTTATCACCTCCACAAGACTTTATTCCTGTCACAATCTCAGACATCCTACCAATATAAATTCTAATAGATTCATCTTCCATCACTCTGATATCTTCAAATGCACAAATCCAATTATGTAATCTAGCCTTCTTTGCATGTTCATCACCTTAAAAAGTAGAATGTAAAGCTTTCCAAATTGCATGAGATGTTTTCAAACATCTTACCTGACTATATTCATTCTCCAGTAGTGCTAATAAAATTTCTTCTCTTGCAAGTATGTTACACATGAATAGACCTAGTTCATCTTTAGTTCCTACCTCTAGATTGTCTTCCTCAATGATAGTCTTCTCATTCTTTGTAATCAACCAACAACTTGGTCCTAAACACAATAGATGTCTCTTCATCTTTTCTTTCCAGCTATCAAAATTTACTCCATCACACTTAGGGCTTTCTTTTCTAAAATTCACCATGGATCTCCTTAAGTTGTTAAACTTTTCTTTCAAGGACCTACTACTCTGATACCAATTGTTAGAAAGTAAAGATCCCCAAGATAACTAAAAGGGGGGGGCTGAATCAATTATCTGATAATTTATCCATTCAATAGCTTTAAACAATATAATCAATGTACTGATCAACCATAGAAAGATAATCATACATAATTGCACAATAACACAAGATATGTTAACTAGGGAACCTCTTGAAAAGAGTAAACCCCAGTGGGAATGATGCCCACAAAATGATGTACTAATATGAAATTTCCTTGTTAGAGGATGGACCCTGTTAGGAGTCTTATGAAATACATTTAGTACATATAAATCCCTATTAGGAGATTTTGAATCCCTGTTAAAAGATTCTAACCCGGTTAAGAGTTTATGAAAGACAGAAGGACCCACTGCCCAAACAGCTTCAAGGCAAGATCTCTGAACCCACTGTCCAAAATATCTTAGAATTATAAAATAGAATAATATGAAATATATTACCTCCTTCACACTATGCCAAAACTGCACTCTCTGCTACACAAGATCACAATTCCAGATCTCTATACTCACAAGTCTTCCTTCATCACTGAATTAGCTCTTTTCTTCACTTCATGCATATATTCACATCACAATCTTCATAGTACACATTAAAATAAGGAAAAAATTCCTTCTTATATACCAAACTCAAATAATTATGAATGAGTCAGTCCTCAATTACAAAATAATAAATTCTACACGCTACACACAGAATTCACAAAAAATTGTGAGCTTCCATTTACTGTAACTTTCTCCAAACATGTCGTCAAAGTTTGTGCTATGAACTATGTCATCATTAATGAGTCTCCAACATCTCTTTAACTATGCAAAATCAGATTCCATCCCAGCTAAGATATATCCTCTGATTTCCAAACATCGCTACACAAAAACACTGTCTAAACACTGCTTTCACCAAAATGCTCATAACTCTTGCAAATGAATGAATTTCCTTTTGTAATATTAACCATAGGTTAATAACACACCAAATAACATACCATAAACTATGCAAAATCCAATCTACAATATAACATGTGTGGAAAACAAAACTATACCTACTTTCCTGCTAATATCTAGAATATCACCGTGTTGACATCAATGACAATTCAAGTCATGAATGCAACAACAACTGCTATACAATGACTACCAAAAAACTTTGCATTCATTTCTAACAATCTCATCATCTATGTCATCATTATATAACTGCACAAACTTGTACATTTCCAATAAATTATTCTAAGGCATTCTTGCATGTATTCCATATACTAGGTCAAATGGTGGACAACCAATTGCCCTCTTCATAGTTACCCTATCAGCCCATAGAGCTAATGGCAACTTTGAATTCCATTCTTTTTTATTCTTTTCAAGAATCATCTTTAGGATTTTAATCAAACTCTTATTAGTAGATTCTCCCTGACCATTTCCTTGAGGATGATAAGGTGAAGAATTAGAAACCTGAATTCCTAAACCTTTGTAGAATTCCTTGTATTCAGTAGACCTGAAGCACATGGCATTATCACTTACTATTCTCTTTGGGCAACCAAACCTTGTAATAATATTATTCAACAGAAAATCAATTACCACCTTACTAGTTGCATTTCTTGTAGGTATAGCTTCTACCCACTTTGTAAAGTAATCAATGGCAACTAAGATCCATGAGTGTCCTCCACTTGACTTGTTCAATATCTCCCCTATGAAATCAATTCCCCAGTGTTGGAAAGGAGCTTGTACTTCTACTAGTTTTAATTTCACATTGCTTGAAAATTTAAGCTTACCAGAGAACCTTTGACAAGCATCACACCTCCTCACCAGCTATTCTACATCCTTGAAGATTGTGGACCACCAAAATCCTACTCTCAAGATTTTATGAGCAGTTGTCTTACCCATATAATGTCCACCACAAACTCCCTCATGCATTTCTTTTAATAGCTTGTTAACCTGATTTTCATCTACACATTTTAGAAGTAGGCAATCTAAATTCTTTCTATACAATTTACATTTCACAATTACATACTTGATGGCCTATAATTTCAATGTCCTCTTCTGATTATCATTCATTCCTGTTGGACATTTCATATTTCTCAAGTGATAGACAATATCCTGATACCAGATACAATCATCCATATCACATGTATAATCAATTTCAAAATGATTTACTTGATTTGCATCAAGATTTGATTGAGCCATCATTTTTTCCAATCCTTTTCCTCTAACCAATTTAGTAATTTAGATGTCAACATTGAATTCTTGAATCCTATTGATCCATCTGCATCTTCTTCCAAACACCTCTTGCTATGAGAAAATATCCTTCACAGCTACACTTGGCACAAAAGCAATCACAACTACCCCCATCAAGTAACACCTAAAAGCCTAGATTGCCTTCACAAGTGCATATGCTTTTTTCTCATTTATGTCATACTTCAATTTAGTAGCCTGCAAATATTTACTGAAAAATGCAATAGGCTGCTCAAAATGATCCTTATTCTTTTGTAACAAAATAGCAGCAACAGTATGAAAAGATGCAAAGGAAAAGATGTGCATTGGGACATAATAATCAGGTGCCTTAAGCACTGGTGCATCTTTGATAGCCTGCTTGATATTTTTGAAAGCCTCATCAAGCTCACCTTCCTAATTGATTTTAGATCCCTTCTTCAACATCTTAGAAATAGGTCTAGTAACCTCTACAAAATTTGTCACAAACCTCCTTAAGAAATTGACCTGACCAAAGAAGGACAAAATCCCTTTAACATTCTTTGGTCTCTGAATTTTATCAATGGCTGCTACCCTCTTAGGGTCAATTCTTACCCCTTGCTTCCCAACTAAGTGGCCAAGCAACTTACCTTCAATGACACCAAAAGAACATTTCCTTGGATTTAATGAAATGCCAAATTCTAAGGCCCTCATTAATATTTTCTCTAAATGAGTGCAATGGTCTTATTCCTTCTTGGAATAGGTAGTTAGATCATCTTGATATACAATAAGAAAATCATTTATAAAATTTGAAAAGGCAACACCCATTGCCCTCTGAAAAGTTGCACCAGCATTTGTGAGACCAAAAGGCATTCTCACATAAACATATGTCCCCCAAGGTGTAGTGAATGTTGTCTTGAATTGTTCTAATTCTTTAACAATGACCTGATTGTAACTAGAGAAACCATCCATCATAGACATCAATTTTGATCTGGTTACTCTCTGTAACATAGCTTCCATATTGGGCAGACAATAGTTATCCTTTAATGAATTGATGTTCAAATTCCTAAAGTCCACACAAAGCTGGATGTCACCATTCCTTTTTCTCACAGGAACAAGATTTGACACCCAAGAAGAGTGCCTTATAGGCTTGATAATTCTAGCATCTCTCAACTTCATTAACTCTTCTTGCATCTTGGGTGCCAAAGTAGGATTAATAGGCATTTGTTTTTTCTGGAAAGGTTTAGCATATTCTTTTAATGGAATAATATAAACCTTTAGGTCATCATATGACCATGAAAAAACATGCCTAAATTTTCTCAAGAATTCAATCAAAGATTTCTTTACCTTTTCAGATATATCCTATATTGTTTCAACCTCTTATTCTTGGAAGCATATACTAGCCTAACTTGGGACACCACCAACTCAGAATCACCAACAACAATTATGCATTTAATACCATGCTTTTGTGCCAGCCTCAATCCTAACAACAATGCCTCATACTCTGCTATATTGTTGGTACAAAATAAATTCAATGTGAAAGAAAATTTGTAGGTACTTACAACAGGAGAAATAAGTAGAATACCTCCTCCTGCTCCATCTTTTCAATTTGCACCATCAAAGTACATTTCCCACAAATCACCCTTCACAGAATCAACACTTACCTTAACAGAGATAGGTGACAAAATAGGTTCATTTTCAAATACAGGGATATCTGCCCTAAAAACATTAATATTAGTATCCACAAAACATGTAGTTTTATTATCAATATTTCTCTCAATCATGTTGCATACTCTTGGATCTCGATCAATCTTGACAAACTAATCATCAATCTTGAAAGTGGCATAGGACAGATCACACTGTAAACTTCCACCCATGGCAGCACTCCACCTTCTAGATAGTAGCATCCAATAATGAGGAGGGATGTCCACCACCAAAACACTCATTGTTAATTCTTTCTCTATATATACAGCCAGCCTATATGGCATTGCATTAATAGTCCCAATGACTGGTACCTCCCTCTTATCCATTTCACAACATCTACCTTGAACTGTATCAAGTTTAAGACCCAACATCTCCATGATTTTAAAAGGCATAACAATATTAGAGGCACCACTATCAATCATACAATTTCTTAGTTTCATTCCATTCACAAGAACACTTAAAAAGAATGGACCAATGTTTTCAAGGCTAGCATTGATAGAACTCTTCAAATATATAGGAGGAACTTGAGATACAATTCCCTGAGTAGAAACACCTTTCAAAGCTTTATCCTGAGATCCATTGGATGAAACATCATTGTTATGAACATTATCTACCCATGCAATAGCTTTGTCTTTGTGTTCAGGGATCCTCAACAGTTCTGACAATGGAACCTTAAGTATAATTTGAGACAATAGAGCTAACATATCAACAGGAGTAGAGGAAGGAATCTCAATCTGCATTGCCTTAGTATCCTTTTGCTTATCTAATACATTAGGTGTATTGGCCACTCTCATTTTTTCAACCTTAGCCATTGTGTTAAATGGCTTCTCAATCTCATTAGAAATTTTTTCAATTCCAAATTCCTTAGGCTCACAATTCTTACCTTTTACATTCTTGAATTTCACCATGTGATCACCTTTTGATTTGTTCTCATTAGGCTCTCTAAAGTTGGTACTCTTTATAAACATTCCCCCAACTTTCTCATTTGTATTCCTTGCCACCATGCCTCTAGTTTACACTTGGGCAATCATTTCTACAGTAATCCTATCCATCTCTTCTCTAGAAGGTCTTCTTAAATTTACTAGCTTAGAAGAAGAGTTCATGTTACATGTCTTCTTATCCATGTCATCACTATCAGAAAAAACCTCTTGATGAAAAAGGGCCTAATTATGTCTCTTCACATTTACATATTCCTCTTCATCAAAATTAGAATCATCTTCATATCCTAGATATGAGGTAGCCATGTTGCATCCAACATCATCTTGATCTTCTTCTTGATCTATCTCCTCATTGCCACAATCTTGATTTGCAGCCATAGAATGTGCAACCACACAATACTCTACAGAATGAAGGGACTGGCATGCAACACACCAAGGTATGTCCTCCATGACATTTATTGAAGCCTTTTGTAGAGGGTTAGGGACACCTCTATCATTGTTATTTCTGCAGTAGGGACAATAGACTTGCCATCCTTCCATTGGGTGTTCTAGGGGTAATTCTACAATCTATTTTGCTTATTGAAATTGTTGTTGAACTAAGGCCTTTCATTGGTAGGAGCACTAATGTTCCTATTTGTAGGTGCCTTCAAATCCTTCAATGCATTCAACACCTTATCCAATTTATCTTCTTCTTGCCTCTTATCTCCAACATTCTTATCACTTTCCTTTTTGTCTTTGTTGTCCCCAAACAACTTTGGATCATCTCTCTTCCCACCCAATTTTCCTGATATTTTCATATTATTCTCAATATTTATAGCAATCCTAAAAGCATCCCTGAGAGTTCTTGGTTCTTTTTCCCTCAACAAGTATCCCATCTTTCCATCAAATGCATTGAAGTATGTTGTTAGACAAACATTGTCATCTAACCACATAACTTGGAACAACTTATGCATACCCTTCTGAAATCTCATGTTGAATTCAGCTGTAGACTCATTCTGATTTTTCCTTATGGTATTGAATTCATTCAACATGAAACTAGCATTAGGCCTATCACCATACTGCTCTTTCAAAAATCTCTCAAAAGAATCCCTGGTATCAATACATTTATCAGGAAGTCTCTTAAACCAATCTCTAGCATCCTCCATTAGAGATTAAACAAATAATTTCATGACTACATCCTCATGCTCTTCCTCATAATCATTAAGCATATCAACAAATAACCTAGGATGCTCCTCACAACTAATAGCATTATTACCAGCAAACTTAGGTACCTTATCTCTTATATCATTTGGAAAAGCATTCAGTTAACCAGGAATTCCATCAAAACTAATTTTCCTATAGCCTTCTAATTGCATAGGTCTTCTTTGAAAACTTGAACTAGTGTTAACCCTAGGATTAACATTTGCATTTACATTTCCATCTACTTGTGCATTTGACTACTGCCTAGGATTAGCACCTATCCTAGTAGATGAAGAAGGAATTGAACTAGTAGCATTACTAAGTGGAATAGCAGTAGTCATAGATGGCATACCTAGTTCAATAGTAGATGGACCAAGAGCATTTGCAGATGAAGCCCTCAAGAACTAGATCTTTCTTCTCTTTTCTGTAATAGAGGCTTCAATTTCATCCCTCTCTAGCTCTCTTGCAAGGTCCTCATCTTCTTTTCTTCTTCTTTCTATCTCTGTGTCCTTATTTGAATTGGGTGGTGGGACCCCTAGTATTGTCAATGATCTACTTGTTTGATGTCCCACTAGCTTCTACTTTCCTTTCTCACCAGCAGCAATAACAGGCCTAGTGATCTCATTTCCATCTTTATTTTTAGGGAGAGAAGCATAACTTTTAACATGTCTAACCACAAGGCCCTCCTTATCAAATTCATGATCTTGTAGTAAGCGCTCCTACTCACTCCTCAAAGCCTCAAGATCACCGAAGACATCATGTTGCAAAGTCTTAGGAGTAGAAGCAAGCATCTTGTTTCTCTCCTTCATTTCATTAATATTTCTAAGTAGAGACTATCTTTCGATTAGAGCATTCACCTTTTCAGCCTCTCTCTCCTCTTGTAACCTCTTATGTATGGCATCTTGCTCTACCAACTACAACCTTAGTGCATTTAAATCATCTGGGTCTACCATAATGTCATTAGAACCTAATGAAACATCCATATCAGTAAGATTTTGATATGGGAAGTGAGCTTGCCTTGGTCTCATGGGTTCTCTTCTGAAATTATCTTCATCAAGATCTAAATCAATCTCCAAACCCATTTCTCTAGCTTGTTCATCTTGACCTGTAGGAAATGGACCCTTGTCTTCAAATACAACCTCTACGGTATCATAAAATCTATCTTTAGAGTGACCACCATCTGATCTAGAAACTCTATCTTGTGAACCTTCCTCACTTGAGGAAACATGTGGTGCTCTTCGTCTAGTATTTCTTTGTTCTATCATGGGAGCACTAGTAGACTCACCATTCGTTTTGTTCCAACTCTTCTTCTCATGTCAAGGTAATTGTTCCATAGTGACCTCTAGATTCTTTCTGACAAAGGACCTATTATTCCTCCTTTTATCCATGATTTACAATATGACACTGGTTCTAACCTCTTGAGTCACCACCCACCTAGATGGGAAATCCTTAAACTAAATACAATAGGAAAACAAGAGTGCACTTAACAACCTTTATCTTTAGAGTCTCCCCAGTAGAGTCTCCATTTACTATTAGCACGTGAAAAAAATTTCATGGCTCTAGCCCTTTTCTTATGGTCTCTGCAGTTATTTTTAGGTCTTTGGCATAAACCCTTGGTTCAAATTTTTGAAAATATAGCCATTGGTAAGAAAAACCCTAGCCTTGTTCTAATTTCATGTTACCTTTATTCTGGCCACTTAAAATCCTAATCCGCATGTGCTTATTAGAGACCACTTTACCATGTTCATGGTTAGGTTTTTCATGTGTCGGCGAGGTCCCCTTTAATCTTTCCTAAGTTCCCAACACCCAGTGTATTTTAATTTTTCCTAAGCCTTACTATTTTAATACTTCCTAATGTTTCAGCTTTGTATTTTCCTAGGCCCAACTCTCTGAAACCATCTCCATTCAATAGCGGGCATAAATTCTTATGAGATGTGTCAGACGTATGAGATTTTGAGACAACCATTGATTCTTTTATGTGACGTAACCTTTTCTTTTAGTGGGTCCATCTTCCAAATATGCTGATTTGTTTTACTATGATTGGTTCATGTTGTGTGAGCTCGACGTGTTGTCAGGAGGGCCTAATATCTCAATCAAGAGATTTAAGATCGATGCTTGGTGTGTAAGTGCATAGAATCTTCAAAGCCTTTTAGATCTTGTGGTAGCCATCTGATCTTCCAGGTGGCTTAATGTTCTTAGTGGGGCCATTTTCTAGGTGGTGTACGATTGTTTAAATTTTATTGGTCGGTGTGGATGATGCAGCAAGGTGGGGTCATTATCAGAGAGGTCAGTGATGAGGACAAGATCTATGGTCGATGGAAGTTCACATGAGTTTTGTCAGAGCTATGAGATCTTACACCTACCATCTGATTATAAGGCTTACAGAAAGTGGGTCCTGTGTTAGTGTGACCAAGCATGAGCCATGAATGAGGTAACAATAAGTGGCATAAAGTGGGCCCAGGTGGGGTCTAAGGTCTTGGTGATCTGGATAAATAGGGTTAGCGGCCTGACAAAATTCAATGTGTTTGTTCATTCCTATAATAAAATGGTTGTGTTCCAAGTTGACTAGCGATTTAGTGAACACTTGTTCATGTGATCGCTAAAGTTTCTAGCGGCAAGATAAATCTTTTTGTGAGCTGGTGAAAGGCCTTTTTTTGCCAGTTCACCAGATGTAACTGGGGTAGGTTAGATCTCCTTTGGTCTCCTATTCACGGGGTTAAGTGGTGAGTTAATATTTCACTTCGCGAATGGGATTTTCCTTGTCGTATGGCTACTGAGTGTTAAACTGAGGGTGGTAGTTGAGTTAAGGACATAAAGACTGTGAAAAGGGATGATCTAACGGCTGTGACTTAAAGTTGATATGATTTCAAATGTGGATTGTCAATTTTCTACTGGCACCATGGAAATGACCATTTAATTTCAAATTTGAATTCTCTAAGGGTTTCCAGCAATAGGAAGTACTAGAATTTATGGTTTTAATAGTTGATTTCATTTTGTTTGGTGGCATTTTCCATTGTGGTGTGGTTTAGGGTGTTGTTTGATCATCTACGTGGGTCTGTACCATGTGGTTTTGTGCTTGACGCATGTTGCAGGTGACTAAAAGTGTTGACATTTTGGATGTTTTCATGGTTTTCAATACCTTCTCAATGAGACTCTCATGATTATGGACCACTCTAGGTTTTTCTTTCTCCTAGTTTCTTGGGTTTCTTCCCCTGTAATAAATTTGTGACCATTTCTAGTGGATCTGGTGGGTGAAACCCTAACCCTAGTCATTCATAGCTTGTTGCAACCCTTTTTGGGTTTCCAAGATGACTAGGGGGTATATATTGCAAAATTTTTGACTTAGTGGAGGTTCCAAAACTTTCTTTGGTCCCTGGTTGTTGTTGATGGTATTATACTGAGTAAAGAGAGCCTGTATTTTGGGTCTGTTTCTTTGGCATCTTGTTGTCTGATAATATATTGATTCTGCAAGCTTTAATGAGAATATAGTTAAATTCCAATCTCATATTGGTGTATGTCTTTTTGTTTTGTTCTTGAGCTCATATATGTTAACTTCACAAAGTGGGTTAGTATATGGTAAACAAAGAGTATTTTGAGATTATCTTTGAGTTCTTAACAAAGTTAGGATTAAAGTCTTTCAGGTAATTTTAGTGAGTTCATGGCTTGATGAGAATTTGATGTCTTGGTATGTGAGTGAGAGGGATAATTGGCAAAGCACTTATCTTTAATTCAAGTGTGTTTGAGTTAGGGTCTTCAGCTGATGTATGCTATTAGGTGACTCTATGTCCTAGTTAAGGCACTAATCTTTTCTTTGGAGGTAGTCCATCATCTTCAATCACACACAAACAAATTAAATGATCATATCCTTAAATCAATTAGTAAAGAGTATATTGGTATACCATTTTAGGATTCCTTTGAAGAAGTTAATTAAGGGTACACCCACCTAAGCATTGAGGCTCAAAGTGTAGGAAGATCTCTTTTGATCCTTGTTAATTGGCCCTCTTCCTTGTAGACTTTGGAGTGGTGATAGAGTCAAAGCTATATTAAAGTTATCCATCAAAGTATAAATCTACAAGTTGAAGATCAAAGGGAACTCCCAACATAACCCATGATCTCCTCAAGTGGTTAAAATTTTCTTCAGAGGACCAAAGCTCTGATACCAATTGTTAGGAATGGGAACACTAAGAGGGGGGTGAATCAGTGTTCTATATATTATTACTTTTTTTGATATCTTGAAACTTAATTTAATTTATTAAGTACTGAAATGAATATCAATGCAAGTAAGATAAACAACCATAACACATAACACCAAATATGATTATAGGGAAACCCAAATAGGTAAAAATCCTGGTGGGAATTAACACCCACAAAGAACTGCACTGGAGTATTATGATCCCTATTAGAATATCCTAAAACCCTGTTAGGAGTTGATCTTTACAATGCAAGAAGTATAGTGACCTGGTCAAGGATCAGACCCTATTAGGAGTCTTTTAAAATAACCATGTTATGGGTACTAGCTCACTTCCAGAGCTCACTACTCAATGAGAAGGCTAAAACCTCTTGGATATCAAATACACACTATATCTACCAATAGTGAATTGCTGCTTTGACACTGCTTGTCTGATCAGTTCCTTTTGTGTGCTGATGCTTTAGCCTCTTGTAAATGTCTACAAAATTATAACTTCTCTTCACATACTTATTCTATTCTGATATCAAATCTATATCTCATCCCATATCTAAATACAAAGGCCCATATCTTATATATATGCACAAATAAAACTATTCACTAAGTCGGCCTTCAACATATTACATACAACTCTTCCAAATGAATTGGCTCAAGTGTGTTTACATGCAATGATGTTAACATGTCTATAAGCTAAATACAATAGGTGCATAGCCTTTACAAAAAAATATTATACACACTAACAAAAATACCAACAGTTGGCTCCATGCTCTATTCTGTTCTGTCACTCACTATCTGTGTCACTTCATCTAGTTGTAACTTCTTCATACTAACTCATATGATCATGCGCTCTTACACTTAGCATGATTACATGTTCAAAAGCTTATCTTCAAGGGTGCATGCCATAATAGGGTCATATGCATGTGTGTTGATGCTTTGTTCATCTGGTGCTCTGATGAATATCCAGTCTTCCATACTTAACCATTTTTCTAATCTTTTGTGTAAGTGCACTGACTCCAAAACTCTATATGACTTTGTTGCCATAATGACAACACTTAATTATAATCATATACAATAGTATAGTCAAATTTCCAAGAAGCACTATAGATCAATTGTGGGTTTTCATTTATGGAAACACATATGCTTTAGTGATCACATGTAGTAAGCATGAGTGTTGGAGACACAGTCATGAAAATGACTAAGTACATAAGTAGATTTACATAGAACTACAGTATTGTTTTGGTTAGAGAAGACAATATATGCCATATGATGGCTTTTAAGCTTAGTGGAAGACATTTTTGAATATGTATGGCATTTAGTTAAGGTCGCATATGTTTTGGTATTGATATCAACAAGTTATAGTGATATGAAGGTATGCGAAGATAGAGGAACAGTGAAATAGGGCATATAAACAGTCGTGATGATTAAGAGAATGCTAGATGGAATGGTAAAGTGCTAGGTTAGATAAAGATTGTATATGATAGACACTTTGGTAATACAAGATCACTGACTTAGTATTTATTATTTACATGCATAATTATTATGTTTTGTATAGTATTTGATTATCGATTGGATGATAGAATAAATATAAATAAATAGTGTTTTGTTAAAGAAATAAAAAAATAGGATATGAATGAGATATGGATGTGAGATTTGGATATTAGTGATGAAAAATACTAGATGTGAGATCAGAGATTGACAAAGACTATTGAGAGCATTAATTGGAACTATCAAAGCATAGGAGATGCTTTTATTGTTCACTTTTGAGAATAGTTTTGTAACTGAATTGTTGATTGTAAGATTTGTAAACTTAGTATACCTCTAATAGGGTTTTGTATACCTCTAATAGGGTTTCTATTCCTCTAACAAGGAAATGTATTTTGTAATACTCAGATCCTAATAGAGATATTATATTTTACTGCATAGTTGTGGGTACCTTCCCCACCAAGGTTTTCCATTGGCCAGGGTTTACTCGAAAACAAATAATGGTGTTATGCATTATGAAATATGTGTTTATGTTCTTTTCATTTCATCATTCATATGGTTTATTTGCAAATTTTTTATGTTTGATTAAAGTGTTGTAATAATGATTCACCCCACCTGTCAGTATTAATCAATCCTAACAATTAGTATCAAAGCTATGGGCCCTTGGAGAGAAAGTCTAACAGCTTAAGGGAGATTAGAATGGATTCAAAAAGTTTGCAAGAGAACTTTGAAGTAGCACTTGATGACCCAGAAAAAGAAAAGGCTAAGAATTATGAATTGAGATTCAAATTAAGAAGAGAAGAAGGCTTTATCAAGAAACTAAAGGAACATCTTGAACTTTCAAGAAATCAAAGATAAGAACTTATGGAAAAGATCAAGGAGGATTCACACAATGATACATCAGACCAAGTAAAGAAGCTAGAGCAAGGAAAATAAAAAATTAATCTTCTGATGATTAAGGAGATTGAACATGAAAATGATGCAAGATAAAAAGTTGAGGAGACTCTCAAAGGAGAAAACATACAAATAGGAGAAATGTAGATAGAACTTGATCACTAAAAGGATAAATGACTGGAATTGGAGAAGTACAATCAAATAATTAAAGGTGAACTCACTCAAGCCAAATTACACATTGAGAAATTACATATGAGCTGTGATAAGATTGATGAACAAAGAGAGACAAAAACCTAAAGGTGAAATGACTGGGATTGGATACAATGAATGAGAATGTTATAAGACTCATGAAGAACTACATGAAGCAAAGACTAAAGATAGATCCACTTTTGAAGAACCTAAATATTAGACCAGACCTTTCAAAGGAAGATACTTTGGATGCAACAAAGTCTAACACATAAAAAGAGATTGTAGAGGTAAAGGCCCTTTCATACCCTTTATTGGTTATTGTTATAACTGTTATGCATATGGACACAAGAAAGAAGAATGTAGGAAACCTGATCAGTCAAGAATAAGAAAAGATTACATCAGAGAAGACTCAGAAGCTAAGATACATGCTACAAATTCAATAACCGTGGGCATACTACAAGGTATTGTAAATTTTGGGTTAATCAGGACATAAGACCACCTACATGTTTCAAATGCAACAAATTAGGACATATAGAGACATTTTTTAGGTATAATGGAATGGACAGAAGAAGAGGACTACCTCCTATGGTTATAAAGAAAAATATTAGTGATACTAGTAAAAGACTTAATGACTACATGGATGAATTCAAGAATCATTTGAGGAAACTAGAAGATGAAGATGATGGTAAGGTATGGCAAGTAAAATATTTCAATAAGGCATTTTTTTAGGGAGAGAAGGTAGATGCTACTATATCTTTTGTTGATGTCAACATTGCTACATAGACCTAGAAGGCCAAACATGGCCTTAGGGGGAGCATTGGATGTAGAAAAAAGATTACATCTAGCCCCTGATTATGTCAAATGAGCTCATGCAAGCTTAGATATAGTATATATAGACATCATGGAGATTATATCTGTGATCACAACACTTGGAGACTCATATACTATGACCACAAGATTTATGTTTAACTAGATAGTGTGCGAAGTTGAGATGGTTGTGATAAGTGTGTTTACTCACATAGCAATGGATAAAAGACCTCAATGAATATCATTTCTTCACCATTTGATAAGCAACAACCAAGGAGAGAAGAGCTAAGATTCACATCAGCCACCTAGTAGCCACATTGCGTGACCGATTGAAACAAAAAGTTATGAAATCTAGTGTATTCAAGGTATTTAGACCATTTACTCTATCAAGAAGCTACATATGCACCTGTGATCTATGATGTTGTTGATAGGACAAGGTATAATTTTAAAATACACCCTTTTGAGTCTTGTGAGGATGATCCTTAAGGAGTATTTTCACAAACTCCAAATGGCATCTTTCACATAGAGGATATTAGGGCCTACATTCATTGTAAATATGACACTATAGGGGATGCAAAGATCTATAGGGAGATAGCTGAAATGATAGAATCAAATGGAAAAATGAAAGATGATTTCAAACACCTGAATGACCAATCAATCATAAAAGTAAATCTCCTAAATGAATTCAACTAGACTGAATGGTTTAAGATCATACTAAGAAGAGTACATTATCAGTTTATCTAGATAGGAGAGCATCCAATGAAGATATTTAGTTAGCCAATTCATGATATAACTAGAATGGAAAATACTAGAGCTATCCCTATGGAAGAGAAAAACATTAAGAAACAAGTAGAAACCCTAACACATTCCAAATGGGACAAGGGAGCGATGGTTGTCAATGATATATTTCAATAAGATGTGAGACTAGTAGAAATGCTACTAGGATACAAGCTATGCTATAGTAGTAGACCTAATTATGTATCAATAGGAGTCACAATGATGGATTTTAGAATGGTATAGGAAAATACCAAGTACAAGCTATGCGAGATCCTATCACAATAGATCCTAGAAAATGTAAAGATAATTAAGAAGGACAAGTCAAAAGCATTCAGATTTGGTTCACTTTTGGTACATATATACATTCACATTGAGCACAAGTTTCTCAAAACACACCCTAGAGCATGGAAGGACAACATAAATATTGGTATACAAATATCAGGAATCTACCAGAGACAGAACAAAAACTAGGTAGATGGTGAGTTATTTTCTATGATCAAGATTCTACAAAGACAAATGAAGGAAAGGTATAGAATTCTTGAGGATCTAGTTGAAAGATATAAGGATACAATCTTTTTCATGGTTGAAACTAATTGTGTATGCTTCCAAGAAGTTAAGACAAGGAATAAAGGGTGCTATCCTATTGGCTATGAGGTTAGTTCTGAAGTACTTACAATGTAGATAGTGCATGTACTAGCATCAAAAATTGAAACATTTGAGGAAAGATGGAGAACTTATCAATAAAACTTAGCAAAGGTTAGAGAAGAGAAGGAAAAAGGAACAAGGAAGAGGAAGATAGAAAAGATGGTTGATGAAATGGAAGTGAAGGCTGGAATCACAAAGGAAGAACTAAAGGAAGTAAGAACTAAGATGAAAAAATGATCATCTAGCATGACGATTGAAGCCCCTCCTCCTTCTAAAGCCGAAAAGACACTAAGTCCTACCTTTAGCATAATTGATTTATCAATCACCCCTGAAAAGATATCACAAGAGGATGTACCTATAGACACTCCTAGGAGATCTACAAGATCAAACATACCTAGTTGTCCTAAAAAGAAAAAGGTTGAAGTAGAAGCAAAAATAAAAGAGGATAAGGTAACTGAGAAGAAAGGAGAGAAAGAATAAAAAAAGAAAACATAGAACCTATAGAAACCAGACATCAAAATACTATAGAAAAGAGTACTAAAAGATGGTAAATTTAAGACTCTCAATAGGTACTATGAAAGATATGATACTGGTAATCAATTAGTGATTGAAGACAGAGTGATTGAGCACTTACTAGTTTACAAAAAGAACTTATTGGAGATTGAAGGCAGTATTCCAAAAGATTTGTATGGGAAGTTGGAAATTAGAAAATAATTAGCACAATCAAAGGATGAAACAATAAGGAAAAAATCCATTAAAGACATGTTTCATGTAGTTTTTATACATGAAAGGGAGAAAATAATTAAGGAACTCAAACCCCTACTAAGAACTAAGGACAAACTTGTGAAAATCATGGCAAGGAAATATGATGAGGTAATTGAGGATGCAAAAGCTACATTAGATCAAATATTGGTGAGTGACATACCTAAGAAGATTTCACCTCCCAAAGATAACAAGTCTACACCACTAGGAATGAGAGAAATCTCTAAGACAACTGAGGAGAGTATGGAAGGAAGTGAAGTTGACAAGCAATTAGACTGCTTTGTTGTTGGTGTGTCTGTGACCCTTGAAATCACACTTGATGAAAGTCATCCTTTTAAAGGAAATTTGGATAGTGTGGTGATAGAAGAAGAAGGAAAAAAAGAAGAAGAATAGAAAGAAGAAGAACAAAAGGTAGAAGGATGGGAAAAGGAAGGACAAAAAGAGAGTAAGAATTTACGTAAGGCAAAGAATGAACACCAAGATCTAGAAGCTCAAGAGATAGCACAAGAGAGACAAAATATGATATGATCCAATGATCAAATAATGAATAATAGATAGATTGATTGATACAATGTAGAAATGCCTCAATATATAGGCAATGTGTGATAACTAGAAGATATGCAAGTGATTTTCTATCAACTAGACATGGTAGAATCACATGTCCACCAAAGGTGGATCATCCTTCATTGTACATCAAAGTATGTGAAACATGTGCAACAATGAGAGGATGATAATGTGATAAGATCTCTAAAGGTGGATCCCACACACAAAGAGGTATGTGATGATAACTATCACACCTAAAGTGGAAATTCTCCTAACCATGTGCTAAAAACAAATGCAAACTCCTAGGTGTCACAATGACAACTAATATGAAAATGCATTATCCTAAGTAAATTTAAGTAAAGTGTAATTAGTAAATACTTAATTAGACCAATACCTCCCCTTAAGTGCAACTTAGGGGAATGCACTTAAGCTCATAATGCAAGATGGGTCCCGGCTACTAGGCCATGTTAGGTACCCATGTACAATATGCAAGAACAATGAAATCTCTCATAAAGCAAAGAAAGAGGGAGAAACTCATGGGAAAAATCCTCCCCCCAAAAGAGAGATGAATATAATAATAAAATATGAGAGAGAAGACCTCATGTGAGGAAAATATCCCCCCCATAAGAGAGAAGTAGTGGAAGAGAGACCAAGTAGCCCCCCTCAATATAGAATGAACACCAATGGTAGATGCTCTAGGGTCAATGTAGAAACTTCTCCATGAGTATAGAACAACATTCCTCCCCTTAGGAAGAAAGAAGACCAAAGGTGTCAATATGAAGCCTCCTCCCCAATCTATAGGAAGAAACCACAAAATGTATGGAATCTCTGAAACCTGCCCAAGTGTCCCCATGTCAAAGTTGAAAGGTGCCTCCTCCAAATCATGTGTGCTAAGCCACTCTACTAAAAAAGATAAATTAGGATCAACTGAGGATGAATGTAAAACATTTACCAAAGACCCAAGTATCTCCTCTAAAGATAAAGTGGCATCCTCCAACTTTTGTATCAAAGTATCCACAATCATGTCACCCTCAAAATAATGATCAAGTAGAGAATGAAGATGAGGGTCAACATGCTCCCTGACAACAATTAAAGAAGGATCATCTTCAACAAATAGAAGATGAATGTCATCAATGAAGTCTCCCAAATCTGAAATGTAGGACTCCACAAACAATCCTGCAATGTTTGTCAAGTAGTCATCCCATGGAACCAAGTCTCAAAGAAAATGAATATCCAGCTACACTGAATCACTTGAACCCATGGTTGTGTGAATGCAAGCATCATCAAAAGAAAGAGTAGAGGTAGTCTCAATAGGAGGAGATGAAATGGAAGGCTCAAGAACTTGATCATGAGTGAGAATACCCAAGTTCAAGTAGCGAAAACTCTCCTCAAAATTTGAATCATCACTGTCATCATCATATGCTGAAGAATCAATGTCTAAAGAATCACTATCATCAAGAGGAAAAAAATCTGCAAAGGAGTACAACTGAGAAGAGTGATCCACTATCCCAGTAGAAATAACTAATCCACTCTCCATGTCCTTGATGAAAAATTAATCAGGTGTAAATTCCACAGTCTTATTTGTAGCACCATTTGTGATTTGATAGGTATAAAGAAGGTTATTGGTCAAGTGTGGAACACATAACACATCACTGAAGTGTCCCTCCCTAACATCAAAACTTCCTTTCCCAATCACATTCATGTAAGTGTGATTACCCATCAAAATAGGTGGACCTTTACAAGGATCAAATGATGAAAATATGGACTATGAAGAAGCCATATGATGAGAAGCCCCTGAATCTAGAAGCCATCTACCTGACTCATAACTTGAAGAAGCATACAAAGCTTGTACTTTTTTAGTGACAAATGCATGACCTTTTCCTTTATCTTTTTGTAAATTTGGTGAAGAAGAAGTTGATTTAGACATCCTGGAAGGCAAATTCATATTGTTCTTGACAAAAAGATTGTTCAATTTATCAATGTCCTTATAACAAAAGTGTTCTTCATGTCCATCCTTTTTGCAATATGCACAAAATCGCTTCTTCTTCTTTGAAAATTCACCCTTTTGAGGTGATGTAGATGTGTCATGTTGTGTGGAAGTGGATTTTACACCTTATTTTTGAGACGTAGACTTCCAATTCTTCTTCTTCTTTTAACTTTCATTGCCTTGACTCTCATGATTAGCCACCAATGCCTTGGAAGTTGAAGACTTGAGAATCCCCATACTCATCAATTTTTCTTGTTATAAGACCAAAATTTTTGAAAATGACTCAAATGAAGGCTTAATGAAGGAACTACCCATGGCCAACTTGTAAGTATTGTAACTTGAAACAAAAGATGCATATTCAGGAGGAAGATGTTTCAACAAGTGACTAACCAACTTTACATCCTTCTGTTATCTCTATTGAGCCTTCTAAGGTTGTCATTAGTACTAAAGGTATGTAAAGACATCGGTCGATCACTTATAATGAGCTAATCAGTAACATAAAGAAAAATAGACTAGTTGGTAAAGCCTATACATGGAGCAGCAGACAGTTTACTGAGCACCAGCAGACACCGACATCGAGAGACAGTAAACATTGAGCATCACAGTATACATTGATCAATTTACATAGTGTTTACTAAGGATCACAAGAAATGAAATAGTAATCAAGAATGGCACATTCATCTATGCAAATGGTTACAACAGTTTGTAAAACATTTTACCAAGATCGAGGAACATTTAATGTAATGATATTCATTAAATACAATGTATATCTTTTGTAATAGATGATCTAGGTTATCATTGTACATCATAAATCTTAGGGTTATGATTATAGTGTGTAACCTAATTGTGTTAAAGCAGAAAAAATATAACACTAGATGATGAAGGGTGCTCCCCTTAATACCACAAACACATAACAGATATAGAGAAACAACAACAATATGCAAGAACAGAAAATTGGCTTCTTATTATCTCCACAAATGTGAAATTACAAACTTTCAGAATTACAATATGCAAAGCCACATGGGCATTCCCTTACAATATTCTGTAGGACAAAGCCTCGAACTATTACCTAGATCTACTACGCAGAACTATTCTGAACTGCCTAAGACAATAATACAACCTTCCTTATATAGGCAATTTTCCACCGCCTTGGAAGGTTCCAGAATTTTTAGCCAATAAGGCCGACCAAAATTAGAATTATTTTATTTTACATTTTATTACATCATAGTCGGCTCAAGATAACCTTTGAAACCCGAACAGAAATTTTGAAGAAAATTATTTTTCGCCATTTCAGGTGGCCCAACTTCCGAAGACCATAAGTCATCACCCGTTGACCCGCTCGGCTATTATAACCCCATTTCAGAAATGCCACGAAGTGCTCTACAGGCTTGACCTGCGCAAGCACTCATCACCCAAATTTTTGACCTCATCCGGGGCCTCTAAAGCCTTCAAAACTGAGTTCAAAGTTTCTGTACCCTGCTGCCAATACCGAAAATCTTCAATATCTTCCAATATACACTTGATCTGGCAATGAAACTTTACTAGCAGACTTATATGACCAAAATCAACCTCCAAGAAAGAAATCAGATCATTTTGAGCACATACAAAAATTACCAAAAATAGTAACTTTCCATAAATAGCAGCTCTGCACCAAGATAGCCCTTATTGAATACAAAAATAGAAATATTTTTGGGTGATGCAAGATTGCTCTTACACCCAGGATGCTCCTGCATTAGACACCCGGGGTAATTTGAGAAGTGACCCTGTCATGACTCAGGTGTGTAGAGGAAAACCAAGATGGTTAACCTCCTCCTTTGTTAGCCATGATGAATCTTCAATAGATCATCCTTTCCATTTGACCAAATACTCTTCATATGTCCTGTTCCTTGTGCTTCTGCCAACACGACTATCCATTATGTCTTCAATCTCCTTGATATCTGAACTGGTTGCTGGAATACTCCATTGTGCTGCTACAACCTCATCTTCAACACCTCCTTCATGATACTCTATCAAATCTGAAATGTTAAACACTGGTGAAATATTCAGCTCAGTAGGCAATTCTACCTCATATGCATTTCCTGAATCATGTTTTTTCAGTATCCTACATGGTCCAAACTTCTTCATTTTCAGCTTGTTATATGTACCAACTGGAAACCGCTCCTTCCGCAAATGAACCATGACTTCATCACCAACCTGAAATTCCTTATACCTCCTTTTCTCATCTACCTTAGCCTTATACTATCTGTTCATCTGGGTAATATGCTTCCTCACCTCCCCATGGATGTTCTTCAAGTGTTCTGCAAAATCTTCAGCTTCAGCACTACTTATTTCTCCTTTATCTATCTTCCTTAATTCAGATGCATTTCTTGGACTACTTCCATATACAATCTAGAATGGTGATTTACCAGTGCTCCTGTTGACAGAATTATTGTATGCAAATTCTACCTGTGGTAAAATCAAATCCCATCTTGTTGGCTTATCTCCAACCAAACATCTCAGCAAATTCCCCAAACTCCTATTCACCACCTCTGTCTATCCATCAGTCTATGGATGATGTGATGAACTGAACTTCAAATCTGTCTTCAACTTCTTCCACAACGTACGCCAAAAATATCCAACAAACTTAGTGTCCCGATCTGAAACTATGGTCTTTGGCAAACCATGAAGTCTCACTACTTCTCTGAAAAACAATTCTCCTACATGAATAGCATCATTAGTCTTCTTGCAGGGAATAAAATGTGCCATCTTTGAAAATCTATCAACTACCACAAAAATTGAATCTTGTCCCCGCTGTGTCCTCGGTAAACCAAGAACAAAGTCCATACTGATATCCTCCCAAGGTTTCTCTGGTATAGGTAATGGCTGATACAACCCTGTATTCTAATTCACTCCTTTCACCATCTGGCATACTCTGCAACTCTGTACAAACTTCTTCATATCTTGCTGCAACTGTGGCCAATAATAATTCTCACTAACCAAACCAAGGGTTTTGTCACGACCAAAATGTCTAGCCAATCCTCCGCTATGCTTCTCCTTGATGAGATTTTCCCTCATAGAACTTCGTGGAATGCACAACTGACTCCCTCTGAATAGCATATCATCCTGGATGATGAAATCCAACCATTTTGTCCTGTCTAGAGTAACAGGTTCTGTACAAGCTTTCCAAGCTTCACCAAAATCAGGATCCTCTGGCTACAAATTTTTGAGTTCCTTGAACCCAACCACTTCAATCTGCATTTCTGTCAGCAATAGTTGCCTTCTGCTAAGAGCATCTACAACCCTATTAGACTTTCCACTCCTGTGTTTCAAAACAAATGTATAACTCTGCAAAAACTCAACCCATTTCAAATGCCTTTGATTCAATTTTCCTTGACTATTCAAATATTGCAAAGCTTGATGATCAGTATACAAAAAAAACTCCTTAGGAAGTAGATAATGTCTCCGCTTCTTTAATGCCTAAACTATAGCATAAAATTTCTGATCATAAACAGAATATTTCCTCTTGGCATCATTTAACTTCTCACTGAAATAAGCAACAGGTTTACCTTCTTGGCTCATAACAGCTCCTATTGCAGTACCACTAGCATCACAATCTACTTGAAACACCTTATTGAAATCTGGAAGTGCTAAAACAGGTTGTTCTGTAACTTTTTGTTTCAACAATTGAAAACTCTTTTCTGCCCCATTAGTCCACTTAAACTCTTTTCTATCCCCTCTCATTGTTTCAGTCAAGGGTCCACAAATACTGCTAAAATTTTTGATAAACTTTCTGTAAAAGCTAGCTAGACCATGAAAAGATCTTAGCTCAGTAGCACTCCTTGGAGTAGGCCATTCAAAGATAGCCTGTACCTTCTCTCGGTCCATTTTTAGAACTTCTGCTGAAACTACAAATCGCAAATACACCAACTCTTTCTTCACAAAACTGTACTTCTTCAAATTAATCAGCAATTTCTCTTCTCTCAACTTCTCAAATACCATACGAATATGCATCATATGCTCTTCCAATGTCTTACTAAAGATCAAAATATCATCTAGGTAAACAATGACAAACTTACCCAAAAATTCTTTCAGAACCTCGTTCATAAGCCGCATGAAAGTGCTCGGTGCATTGGTTAGCCCAAAAGGCATGACTAACCACTCATATAGTCCTTCCTTTGTCTTGAAGGCAGTCTTCCATTCATCTCCTTCTCTGATACAAATCTGGTGATATCCACTCTTGAGATCTATCTTTGAGAAATACACAGCTCCACTCAAACAATCCATAATATCATCCATTCGTGGCAATGGAAACCTGTACTTGATTGTAATCTTGTTTATTGCCCTAGAATCTGTACACATCCTCCATTCTCCATTCTTTTTTGGTGCTAATACCACTGGTACAGCACAGGGACTCAGACTCTCACGGATCAATCCTTTCTGTAACAACTCATGTACTTGTCTGTTCAACTCCTCACTTTTTGCAGGTGTCATTCTGTGTGCTGCCTTATTCGGAAAACTCGCTCCTAGGATCAAGTCCATCTGATGATTGATCTTCCTGACTAGTGGTAATCCATCAGACATTTTATCGGATACAATATCCTGAAACTCATTCAACAAATTTGCAACTTCTACAGGAACATCTTCTACTTCCTCTTTACCAGCTTTTGGAATTAAAGAAAAATAGACATGCTCATGCCTCATACCATCTAGGAAATTTCTTCCATCAACAAAAGTTATCCTTGCATTACCACATACCTTTTCTTCGGTCTCCTTCAATGGCTTTAGCTTATGTCGCACTCCATCCTTTGTCAGGGAATAGGTATTCGCATGACCATCGTGTACAGCACATCTGTCAAACTGCCATGGTCGACCTAATAACATATGACACACATCCATAGAGATGATATCACATAGTACCTCATCTTGGTACCCGCCGATCTTGAACTTCACTAGGCATTGTTCATTGACCATGACCTTGTGGTCATCCTATACCCAGGCAATCCGATATGGATGTGGGTGTTTCTGTCTCTTGAGCTTCAACTTTGTCACCATCTCTTCTAACACCAAATTTTCAGTACTTCCACTATCAATAATCACATCACAACATTTACCTTCACACTTGCACCTGGAGCGAAACAAGCTCCTCCTTTGCTCAGGTTCATTCTCACCACTCAACAGGACTCTTTTGTTAATCAACGTTTCTCCTCTTTTAGCATCTTCAGAATTTGATGATCTGGCATCTTCATCTATATGTGCAACTCTAGCCTGGCCTTCATTTCTCCTGTCTGTTCTGCCTTGGCACTGAGGACATTCAAATGCCCTATGACCTTCTTCTCCATAGTGAAAACATGTTCCACAGAAGCCACCTCTTCCAGATCCTCTTCCTCTTCCTCTTCCTCTCTGATCTCTATTATTCTGATCCTGGAAATGATTAGAATTATTTCCTCACTGATTCTGACTGCTACTGGCCTCGTCCTTCTTTTTCAGATCTTCATTTCGGCCACCATATGACTGTCCACCAGATCGTCCACCGCGACCTCTTCCGTTTTGTCTGCTCTCAAACTTCTTGTTCAGCTTTTCCTCTACTTTTATGGCAAACTGGTATGCCTCTTCAATACTGTTCATTCAAACCAGATTCAGCTCCTCCTGAATGCTTGGCCTTAACCCATTAAGGTATCAGGCAACTTTCTCCTTATCAGCTTCTGCATGGCCTGTTCTGATGAGAAGTCGGTAGAACTCCTCTGTATACTCCTGAACAGATCTTCCTGCTTGCTTCAAACTCTGCATTTTCTTCAGTAGGTCAAGCTCATAATCAACAGGAATGAACTGTCGCTTCAATTTATCCACCATCTGATCCCATCTTGTGATTTTATCTTTCCCTCTTCTATTTCACTCCAACTGAATTTCTTGCCACCAGATCTTTGCATGACCTTTCAATCTGGCCTTCGCAAATTTGACCCTATGAGGATCCTCAACATCTTCGTACTCAAAATATTCCTCACATTCATTGATCCAGTCGATCAATTCCTCTGGGTTAAGATTTCTATAAAATGTAGGAACCTCAATCTTAGGTCTTTTCCCAATCTTGGAAATCGCCTGAAAAAGTCTTTCTTCCTCCTGGTTCACAATTTCAGCTTCTCCTTCTTGATATTCTTCTTCGGCTTCATCCTCGCTTTCATCTCTGACATTAAGATTCATTCTTCTACGAATCTCTTCTTGCAATGCTCGCACTTGTCTCTGCAGCTCTCTAACCTCAGGTGTTACAACACCAGCTCTTCCGCCACGTTCCCTTCGTGGAGGTATTTTCGTGATGCGCACTGAAACCCTAGCCACGGTCCTGGTGCAAACTGCCTCACAGTCGATGATCTATTTACACACTCAAGAAACCTTGCTCTGATACCACC
The DNA here is from genome assembly GCA_027943335.1 of Chamaecyparis obtusa. NCBI lineage: Eukaryota > Viridiplantae > Streptophyta > Pinopsida > Cupressales > Cupressaceae > Chamaecyparis > Chamaecyparis obtusa. The sequence goes on along the minus strand of BSBK01000350.1, from coordinate 54,938 downwards.
TGATGAAGGGTGCTCCCCTTAATACCACAAACACATAACAGATATAGAGAAACAACAACAATATGAAAGAACATAAAATTGGCTTCTTATTATCTCCACAAATGTGGAATTACAAACTTTCAGAATTACAATATGAAAAGCCACATGGGCATTCCCTTACAATATTCTGTAGGACAAAGCCTTGAACTATTACCTAGATCTACTACGCAGAACTATTCTGAACTACCTAAGACAATAATACAGCCTTCCTTATATAGGCAATTTTCCACCGCTTGGGAAGGTTCTAGGATTTTTAGCCAATAAGGCCGACCAAACTTAGAATTATTTTATTTTACATTTTATTACATCATAGTCGGCTCAAGATAACCTTTGAAACCTGAACAGAAATTTTGAAGAAAATTATTTTTCGCCATTTCAGGTGGCCCAACTTTCGAAGACCATAAGTCATCACCCGTTGACCCGCTCGGCTATTATAACCCCATTTCAGAAATGCCACGAAGTGCTCTACAGGCTTGACCTACGCAAGCACCCATCACCCAAATTTTCAACCTCATCCGGGCCTCTAAAGCCTTCAAAACTGAGTTCAAAGTTTCTGTACCCTGCTGCCAATACCGAAAATCTTCAATATCTTCCAATATACACTTGATCTGGCAATGAAACTTTACTGGCAGACTTATATGACCAAAATCAACCTCCAAGAAAGAAATTAGATCATTTTGAGCACATTCAAAAATTACCAAAAATAGTAACTTTCCATAAATAGCAGCTCTGCACCAAGATAGCCCTTATTGAATACAAAAAGAGAAATATTTTTGGGTGATGCAAGATTGCTCTTACATCTAGGATGCTCCTGCATCACTATATATTTATGTGTTCACATCATTTTCTAAGAGAGCTGATATATGAATCACAGAGCACTTGAAGCATTTTGCCTATCTTCAAGTCTATCAGTTTACAGAACAAAACTGAGCACAGTAGAATTTAGTTTGAGCAAAATTAGCAAAGGCTACCAAGTAGATTTAGAGCAGAGATACATCACAAGTAAGGTGATATTTTTATCAGAGTTTATAGATCTGTAACAGACAATTGAGTGTCAAACAAGAAGATAAATACCTATTGCTTTATGACAATTGTAATAGATTTTTTTGGATAAAATCTATTAACAGAGTAGACTTAACAGTCTTATGTAAATCTCTTAACTGATTGCACACTTAAGTAGTGTTGCTAAAATCCTATAACTAGGTAGATCTAGATGATCTAACATGTCACTCCTAACAAGGTGAGATCACCAGAAGTGATCAAAACTTGTAGCCCTAACAAGCAAACCTTTTCTATCTGCAGTAGTGAAGAATGTGTGGGTGTTATCCCCACTGCATTTTTTACCTTTTAAGAAGGGTTTTTACATTACCAAAATACTTGTGTCATGTGATTGTGTTATGGATTTCATGTTGTTTACTTATGTTAAGTGGATAAATGATTCATGCAATTAGATTCGAGTTATATTGGTCGGTTATCACTCTTTATAGTTTTAGATCTGAAAGGTTTTACAAGTAAATTTTTGAAGGCACGGATTCACCCCTCCCCTCTCAATACCTATCTCTCCTAATTTTAACAATTGGTATCAGAGAAAGTTCTCTTATTGAGCAGTTTAATCACTGAAGGGTAAATATCTAAGTCATGGAGAGATATAAGCTTGAAAAGACTATTGAGAATCAGAAGATACAAATGCAAATGTTTGTGGAATAGTATAAGCAAGCCAAGGAAGGATTGAAGAAATTGCTGGATGAAAGGAATAATATAGCAAGACTACAGAATGAGATCAGTTATCATGAAGAACCTATTGATGACATATTCAAGCATATTGGATCTAGTTCTGGAAGCATCTCCGATGGATCTGAAAGCATAATCACTAATCTATCTAAAAAGAATCAATATTTAACCAATCAAGTGAAAGCACTACAAATCAGTCAAGAATCTCAGATGGTAAGAATGATAGAAAAAATGAACAAAGCAAATCAAGCTGAGCAAGAAAGAAATCTAGCAATCAATGACCGAAGATAGATGAGTGAACAACTTCAAACTAAAGAAAGTGAGATACAAAGACTCACTGACTGACATTTCCAAGTAACTAATCAAGTGATGACTGTGAATCAAGAAGTAAACTGAGTGAATGTAGAATTGTCAAGAAAACTAGAAGATGTTGCAAGACTCAAAGAAGAAAATGAGAAGCTAAGAAATGAAGTGAAAAATTAACAGCAAAATGAAATGAAGAAACTTGCTGAGGACAGTTCCAAGAAGATTGATGACTTTTTAACTAATCAAAGAAGATTTGGGAGAAAATCTGGTATAGGCTACATCGATGAAGGAGAAACATCACAACAAGTTGAACAAGTCAACATCAGTCAAAATAAAAAACCTAAAGTGTTGACATGTTATCAGTGTGGCAAACTGGGACATACATCTAATGTGTGCAGAAGAAAAGCACAAGGTAAACCTCCTGTCACTCCTAAGTTTAATGGATATTGTTATTAGTGTGGAAAGTTTGGACATCCTTCTTATGAGTGTAGAGCTAAGAAAAATGATCTTGCTAATAATACCACTATGGAGAAAATATGCTATACTTGTAACAAGCCTAGACACACTGCATGAGACTGCAAGGCAAAAATGAAGCAAATCTGGACACCTAAGGAGAAACCACAATGTAGACCATATCAATTGAAAAGACAAGGTAACTCTTATGTTTGGGATTATAAGATATGGACTAACTATGTTGTATGTGGTATATATGGATAGATTGCAACAAACTATTATAGAAAGAGTTGGATTGGACAATCAAGAAACTAGACAAACTCTGGGATGGCTTGTATGCACTAGCATAAGGTCGGCCATTTAAGAAAGAACTACAGAGACCGAGCACCAGATGAAAACCCTATATTTAAAAGTGGATATACTATTGCTGATATCATGAAGTTAAGGAACACTATGTGGAAGAAGGCATCTAATGAGAATGTTGAGTCAAGTAATGTTGTCGGTGAAACCTCGTCCACTAGATTGGGTTACATCGGTACCTCCACTTAAAGTGAAATAGGTATGTATGGGACTGATATTTCAAAAGATCACATTTTACATATAGTTCCTTATGCATAATGTTCTTATACCAAATTAGCATGAATAAAGATGCACTATGGTTTAGTTGTCTTGAGCTAACAATGTTATACAGTTTGTAAAAGAGAGACTGAGAGTTGGTTACCCTTCAGTAATCACTATCTAAGGTTAACTGAGCATATGTATCAACTGATGAAGAAAATCTATTTTAACCAAGTGGATGAAAGTTTTAGTAGTCACCGAGCTGACAGCTATGTCATACCAAAAGTTAGATGGAGCATTTATTACATAAAAGTTTGATCGAGAACATCGAAAGTCTATAAATACACATGAACATAGTTCATTTCTACAATGCAATTTCGAAGAGCGGAGAATTCAAAGAAGTATATTTCGAGCTAAAGGATTTTTTGAAGGATCCAAGGCTATGCTAGATCAAACCAACATCACTCTTCATGATACTGAGTAAGTTCATTTGTGATCAAACACTTCCTATTCTATTGCTTGCCAAAACCCTAGAATTAATTTATGGCATCGACATCGTCTGCAAGAAAAACTCAAAGTGTTGAAGAGGAAGTTAATCTAATCATTAGAGAAAATTTTGTTGAACCAAAGTTTAAACCACATCCCAAGGTCGCAGCATAGACAAATTTAATGGGTGCATTTTCGAGCATACCGAAAAGGGTTTTATTGACAGAAGACATAAGATCTTATATTCACTACAAAATCAGAGAAGTTGGGGACTTTGAAACTATAGCAACATATCAACCACTCTGTGGCCCTAATGGAAAATGAAATCAGACTACAAGAAGATTGAGGAATCAGGTTTATCATATTTACCATACTTGCCAAAATCATTCAAATTAGATTAGATTAGAATCATTTTGAGTAGATATCATGATGACAAGTTCTGGCTGGATAAACCAATTGAGGTCACCAAGAAAGTAATTAGTAGGGTTACTGGGCTCCCTACAACTAACAAAGCCAAGGCTTTCCGAAGTTCTTCATGACCAAATGTTGATAAATACACTAGAGCACAATGGGATGATCAAGCATTAAATATTTCAACAATCAAGGACCTATTAGTAAAATTTGCAGCACATGTGATCGGGTATAAGATATTTCAATCGAGTATACTCAAAAGCGTATCCTGCAGCATAGTAGACATGGCACACAAAATTGTAGTGAAAGGTCACCAAGTTGATCTGGCAGAGGTACTGTTACATCAAATCCAGGAAAATATGAAGACCATAAAGAAAAATAAATCTAACATTGTTGGAAATATTCAGGAATTAACCCAGTTACTGAGAGGGGAGGGGTGAATCAGTAACTCCAAATTTTCTTTCAATTACAGATGTATTAACATGTAATTTACTTTAACCTTTGCATATAGAAAGCATGAAACTTAAAGGCATTCACAATAATGACACATAGATTTGGTTACCCAGAAACCTTCCAAAAAGAAAGTAAAACTGGGGTGGGGATGAAACCCACAAAGCTTTAATACTGCAGAATAAAGTTGGTCAGTTAAGGCTTACAATTTGATCACTTCTAATGATCTACCCTATTAGGAGCAATAAGGATTGCTAAATCCACCCTGTTAGAGGATTTACAAACATACAATGAAGTATGCACTTGGTAAAGAGATTTTACAAAAGACTGTTAAGTCTACCCGGTTAAAGGATTTTAGTACTAATTCACCTGTTAGAATGAACAGTAGATCTCTTTCTTTGCAACTAGATTGCTGATTGAGATTCGTTGATGTACTGATCACCTTCTATGATGAATTTTTCTTTGCTGTTCCTTTTACTGCTAAAGCCCTTTGTAATTTGCTTATCTTTGCCTTTCTTTCTTTTTCACATACTTGCTTATTACATACATCTTGACATTTTTACAACATTGTTTATATACAAGTCTTAAACAATTAATTACAATTACAATTACAAAGTTGGCTTGACAAATAAACATAAGTGCTACTAAGTCGGCCCAAGTATGGTTACACAGTTCCTGCAAACTAACTCGGTGACTTTCTGATACTCGGCGTCCACTGCATTACTCGGCATCGTCATGCACTCGGTAGAAGTGAAGGCACGGTTCATACTGACCACTCGGTAGGTTTTGAACTCGGTAAATACTGGTGACTTGGTAGACATGATGTTACTTGGTTTACACTATCCTGCTTGGTTTGTACTAACTTGCTTGGTTTGCACTATCTTGCTCGGTTTGCACTGTTTGCTTGGTTTGCACTTTCTGCTCGGTTTGCACTGTCTACTCGGTTTGCACTGTCTGCTCGGTTTGCACTGTCTGCTCAGTTTGCACTGTCTGCTCGGTTTGCACTGTTTACTCGGTTTGCACTATTTTCTCGGTTTGCACTGTCTGCTCGGTTTGCACTATGAATGCAAATAAGTGTTGTCACTAGTGGCAATTCTGCTTAATGCCAACAATCTCCCCCTTTGGCATTAGTGACAAAAACACTTATTGGCCAAAACTTATATACATGAATCATGCTGAGTTTTATTTATTTTGATTTTTCAAAATTTGTCTTTGTTATAGGGCTTTATACATTGTCTCCCCCTTTCAATGTGCTAACTTTTTCTATACAAATCTTCTTCTATACATATATCTCCCTCTATACATATCTCCCCCTTTTTGGCGATAATGCCAAATGATCATATACAAGTGATTTACAGAGAGAATCCAAAATTTGATAGAAAATCAGAATGTACCTTCATTATTAGTGCCAGGGTTCTGTCCCAACTTTCTTGCAGAATCTTGCATGTTTGGATTGCAATTTGGACTTCTGCAGAGAGTTCAATCATGTGATCTGCTATAGAGAACTGATTGTCATGAATCAATGTTTTGGAATGTTCAATGTGCTTATACATTGTATTCATGATGGGAAGGATCATGTGTTGGATGTCTAGCAGTGTGGACCGGATCCTTGTGTCTTCTTTCAGTAGATCTGACTGCATATTTGATAGGTATGAGATTTTCATGTGATGAGCAGAGCTTGAACTTGGTTTAAGTTGCAGCTTCTATATGCTAATCTTCATATCCTCATCCATTTTATTCAGTTTATCCTTAACATCCTTTGTGAACTCGGCAATATTGCACAGTTTGGCCAAAAGAGAGGTAGCATTTGAATAGGTAGATTCAATGTTTGACAAAACTAAAGACAATTCTACTTGGTTAATAGCTATGTGCTGAGCAATGTGCTCAAGCACTTTATTGCTGAATCTCTTTTCAGCTCTTTCAACTAACTTTTCTATCCCAGATGAATCCTCATTGTATTTATTAACTGCTTCTGCTAATTGTAGCAAAACATGTTGGGAGGAGTCTACTTTAATACCTAATGCATCAGAAAAAATGTCCTTAGCATCATTGATGATTTGATATTCCTTGTCTCTCTCCTCTTTAAGCTTCTTTTTCTTTGCTTTCCTTTGAAGGATTTCACCTATATTTTGCATTTGGTCCGCTGATAGGTTTGCAAAATCTAATGTTGGAATCTCTATTTCTTCATCTAAGTCTATATCCTCTACTATATTCTTACCCAAAAATTTTATGCTCGGTAGAGCCTTAGGCTTATCTGTACTTAATGCCTTAGTAGTAGTGACAATAGACATAGTTGGACTGGCTATAGAGACTGGCACACTGTCTACTGGAGAGCTTAAAATATTTACACTTGTAGAATCAAAAATTGGAATACTTACAGCTGGAAAACTTGATGAAATGGGAGACTGCAACTCAGTAGAAGAAATGGTGGTTGCTTCTGTTGTTGCTATAGGTGATTGGACAAAAGTTGAAGTTGTCACAACCATGCTTGAAGGTGTCTCTGGGCTAGATGTAGAAACTTTTACTGGAGAGGTAGGAAGGGATGCAATGACTTCTACTGCTATCCTCACAGTATCATCTACCTTAGTGGCTTCTTCTTGTTCATCACTGTCATCTTCAATATCTTTTATTATTACTGTTTCAATACTCGGTTGGTGAAGGTGGTATATGTTCTTCCATGTGGCATTTGCAGCCTTCACAACCGATTCGATATTGTTGATCAGAATCAAACAAGTATTGAACCTTAGTGTCATCTTATTTTCATTTTCTTTTAATGCCTTCTTTACTTCATCATTTTTCAAGCTCGGCATTAACTATCTCAGGGTTTGATCAAATATGTCTATCATAGTTTTCTTTGCATTGCTCCATCTCATTTTTATTGGATTTAATAAGACAGCTGGAACCTGTGGGGATATGTCATCAGGAGAGTATTTCCACTGTCTCATCTTTTCAATAACAGCATCTTCTATTTCCTTCTATTCTATTTCTGATCTGGTTTCATATTTAAAAGATTTTATGTTACTTATTCCAGATCCTGATCCGTCTCTAAAAAGTTTGATCCTTTCTTGAAAGTTTAGAGGAGGCCTTTTGAATACTATGTCTTTATCTACCTTACTTCTTGCACTTCTCCTTGTAAATACAGTAGTGGGAGGCTTAGGTGCCTTAGTGATAAAAACCTTTCCTTTCTTCTTTGTAGGTTCTGGTTCCTCTGTTTTCTCATCTTTTTCCTCTTCTTCTTCATCTTTTTCTTCTTTGTCCTCGGTTATCATTTGCATTTTGGCTATCCTCTTCTTTCCTTTGTTTACCACCTGTGGAAGCTTTATGCTTAGTTCAATTCTCACCTTAGCTTCATCATATGTTCCAAAATATGGAGCTTTGGGATTGATAGGCTGATTAAGAAGAGCTTCAATGATATTCTTGGTTTTATCAATATTTACCTCATAAGGAAGAGGTTTTACATATACAGTCCTCGGTTTAGCTGCTTGAATATATACATTGTCATAGTCCACCATAAAACAAATGTCATCCTTGTAATCCTCCACCAACTTCTGTGGAATCCAGAATCTATCATTCATTTTCTCTTTGAAAGACTCAAAATAATTATCCATGATGCTTTCAAAATTTTCACCCATTTCTGAGATGTATTCATTTATTTCATAAAGGACTGGCACATCTTTTCTCCATACAACTTTTCCTTTAGAAGGGAAGAATTTCTGAGCATAGAAGAATAAATAGACCAATAAGGATCCAAACTTACATGGATTGTTTTTGGAAGTTTGAATGCTTTCCATGTTTTTGTTAAACTGCTTTAACAATAAGTCTGCTAGGTCAAATGTTAAGTTATTCTTGACCACTTTGTATGCTAGGTCAATAGCTTCATAGGAGACACTATTCTATCGACTATAACTGTATATCTTATGGGCAATAATGTGTGTACCAAACTTTAGTTCAGCATCGTTAATGCTGCTAACTTTCATGCCTCTACCATTGCACTCGGCTAGGGTTTTCTTCTCTAGTTCCGTCCGACCTAGGGTTTTGGTAGTTTTTTCTTTGTTCAACATGGGAAGACCGATGATTTGATGAATCATCTTCTTTGTGATCTCTATGGGTTTCTCAAGCCAAATCTTTCCATCATGTACACGGCTGAGAATGTATCTAACCCATTTCTCCTGAAAGTTTCGAGGTAGATGTGCAATGTGAACTAAACCCTTATCTTCCAGATGTTTGTGCTCGGGTTTGAGAATACCATCCACACACAATTCCTCACACACAATATCTAGTTCTAGGTTCCCCATTTCATGAATTGAACAGTTGAAATGATTGCGGATATCATTAATAAGTAGTACCTTAGGAGGAATCTGAGATTGAGCTCTGTTCGGATCCAGGGCTGCTGCAATTGCGGGCACGATCTTGAAATCTGGTGCTTTCCATTCCCCTTGGACTAAAATATTAGATCCTTTCTTCGCTGAAGTGCTGGATGATGCCATGGTAGCTCACAGAAAATTCCTTTCGCAAAAGTATTGAATCGCTGGGTTGCTCTTGAAATTTTTTGCTCTCAAAGTGCTAAAGGTTCACAGTGAAGAATGAGTTTGATTACTTTCCTTTTGTTTACAACTCTGTTATTAATGCTCAGTACAAATTAGGGTATGAATTCTGACAGACTGTCACCCACTAAGAATTAATTACTCGATAAAGACTTCGCAACTCAGTGAACTCGAGAATTCATATTGCTCCGACCTCGCTCGGTAAAGACTAATACCGACCTTGTTCGGTAAAGACTAATACCGACCTCCCTGTGATCTTACTGCATCTTGTATGCTAATTTAGATTTTTTTTTAATTTGGTTCTGGAACTGCTTGGAGTTTTTCTAGGAGAATACAGTTCCAGTGCTTTCTTGGAAATTTAGTTTGAGTCGGTAGAGCCACCCATTCCATTACTTGGACTGGTTTTCTCGGTAGATTTAGGAATCCACTTTTGTCTCACCTGTTTCCTGACCTTAGTTGCTTCATTTTTCTTTCCATCTTCAACTTCACTAGCATTCATGTAGTTTCTGGCTATGTGACCGAGTTTAGTGCATTTGAAGCATCTTACGATAGTATCTCTTTTCCTTAGATGATGTTTTATGCAATTCATGCCAATGTGTCCATATTATCCACAGTAATGACATCTACACCAGGTGTTGTAGTCCCATCCAAACATTGCTTTCATAATTTGTTCTGCTGGCTTGAATATTTTGGATCTGCACTCGAATGCCTTGTGACCTTGTTTGTTGCATTTGTGACAATTACCTCTGAATCTTGGTTTTTCCCTACATTCATTTTCTTTGTGACCAGGTTGACTGCAGTGGTAGCATTTTCCATTGAATTCTGCCTTTTTATTGCTCCAACATTTATTTGAAGTATGTCCTATTTTACCATAGTGATTACAAGTAGGTTTCTAATTCCTTTGAGTACCTTGCTTAGAAGATTCACCTTCTCCTTTGTATCCAAGTCCTGCTTTTCCTTTTTGCCTATGAAGATTTCGCTCATACAGTTGATTCAAGTCTTCTTGGCTTTTCAGCATTCCTTCATTGATTTGTTTTTCGGTGTTTAGGTCATCCACCAATCTTAGATTGATTTCCTTTTCAGATCTTAGTTCTTCTCTTGTGCTTTCTATATCTGATCTTAGATTCAGAATTTCCTCATTTGTATGAGAGATCTGATCAATTAGGTTTTCTAGCTGAAGGGTTTTATTTTGGACTTCAATGTTCCTTCCATCTAATTCATCTTTCAACTTGTTTCTTTGTTCCAAGATCTCACAAAATCTTGTAGAGTGTAGCTCTTGTTCTCTTTTTAATTTTCTCACTTCTTCCTGCAGAGACCCATTCTTTTCTAGGAGTTCTTTGACAGCATTGTTTGCTTCATCTGAGCTATTTGAGGGAAAAAGATCTTCAATCTTTTCTTCAATGTAATTCTGATCATTCATCTAATTTGCAAGTTCCTTCCTTCTTCTTAGGGATTGGGAAAGATGTTCTTTTGCTTCTTTAAGTTTAGCTATGGCCATTTCTAGATCTAGCTTTTCATTTTCAATCACCTTGTTCAGTTTGAATACTTCCATTGTCCTAGATCTTAGCTCAAGCTAGTTAAGCTTTGTCTTGAGAACCAATGTTGCTCTGATACTAATTGTTGGAAATATTCAAGAATTAACCGAGTTACTGAGAGGGGAGGGGTGAATCAGTAACTCCAAATTTTCTTTCAATTACAGATGTATTAACATGTAATTTACTTTAACCTTTGCATACAGAAAGCATGAAACTTAAAGGCATTCACAATAATGACACATAGATTTGGTTACCCAGAAACCTTCCAAAAAGAAAGTAAAACTCGGGTGGGGATGAAACCCACAAAGCTTTAATACTGCAGAATAAAGTTGGCCGGTTAAGGCTTACAATTTGATCACTTCTGATGATCTGCCCTGTTAGGAGCAATAAGGATTGCTAAATCCACCCTGTTAGAGGATTTACAAACATACAATGAAGTATGCACTTGGTAAAGAGATTTTACAAAAGACTGTTAAGTCTACCCGGTTAAAGGATTTTAGTACTGATTCACCTGTTAGAATGAAACAGTAGATCTCTTGCTTTGCAACTAGATTGCTGATTGAGATTCGCTGATGTACTGATCACCTTCTGTGATGAATTTTTCTTTGCTGTTCCTTTTACTGCTGAAGCCCTTTGTAATTCGCTTATCTCTGCCTTTCTTTCTTTTTCACATACTTGCTTATTACATACATCTTGACATTTTTACAACATTGTTTATATACAAGTCTTAAACAATTAATTACAATTACAATTACAAAGTCAGCTTGACAAATAAACATAAGTGCTACTAAGTCGGCCCAAGTATGGTTACATGGTTCCTGCAAACTAACTCGGTGACTTTTTGATACTCGGCGTCCACTGCATTACTCGGCATCATCATGCACTCGGTAGAAGTGAAGGCACGGTTCATATTGACCACTTGGTAGGTTTTGAACTCGGTAAATACTGGTGACTCGGTAGACATGATGTTACTTGGTTTACACTATCCTGCTCGGTTTGTACTAACTTGCTCGGTTTGCACTGTCTTGCTCAGTTTGCACTATTTGCTCAGTTTGCACTTTCTGCTCGGTTTGCACTATCTACTCGGTTTGCACTTTCTGCTCAGTTTGTACTGTCTGCTCAGTTTTCACTATCTGCTCAGTTTGCACTGTCTGCTCGGTTTGCACTATTTGCTCAGTTTACACTGTTTGCTCGATTTGCACTGTCTGCTCAGTTTGCACTGTGAATGCAAATAAGTGTTGTCACTAGTGGCAATTCTGCTTAGTGCCAACAAACACATTTAAGTATGGATCTCTACTTGCATGCACATTCTTCTATTTACAAAAGTTTGTGCCTGGCACCAATAAAGTAAATTGGATACTGGATGTACCAATAACAAAATAGATTAATGAAATGATGAACAAGTTAGGAGATAAGTTGAATGTAGAGTTTCATGCCTACTTCACTGAATTTCAATCTAAAATGAAAAAGAGAAGCAAAATTATGAGGGAATTAGTTCATAAATTTGAAGATGACATATGTTTTGTGGTCGACATTGATTATACTATGATAAAAGTAGTTGAGCCTAGGATAAAATGGTTGGCACTGAAGGGATATGAGATAAATCATGATTTTGCATTGAAATCTATTAATGCACTGCTTGCAGTACCGAAGGATCCCATAGCCACTAGGTTTGGAGTATACGAAGAAGCTAAATCTAGAATATCTACTAATATTGAGATCGATAAAATAACCAAAAAGGTAAAGATAATGAAGAAGGATCTCATTGCTAAATATGGAGATAAGTTAGAAACATCTGAAGGAATACCGGTTGAATAGGCAACTAAAGGTCAGCTATAGTTAGCTAACAAACCATATGATAGTGAGGAGACCAAGTCAAACAAAGAAGTAGATCCTACACAGGTTCCTCCACCTAAAATTCCTACAAAGATGCGGTCACTAATACATGAAGGTATGAAGACACGTTCATCAACTAGAGCACCACCTACTAAGAAAGAAGAAGCAGTAAAAGGAACAAAAAGAAGAGAAACTACACCAACAAAGAAATACATTATGAGAAAGAACAAGATAGTAGCTGAGATATCAAAGAAAAAGAGGAAATACATAAGAAATAAGCAAGATTTAGAGGATATAGAGATAGAGGATGATATAAATCAATTAAAAGTGGTCAGTGGCAAGGCAAAAACAATAGATGAAGTCATTGAGGACATAATTGAACATGAAGACCTCATTGATCCTTTGGTAGATAGATTTGACAAAATGTCAAAAGAAGATCAAACTAAAATTGAAGAGGCTATCATCCAAATGATGATAAAGTTTAAGAAAGTTCCAATGGATTTTGCATGTGCATTACTGAAGAAATTGGATGATATAATTACTAAGAAGTGGGTTGTTGCATTAGACACCGAGAAGAGAAAGAGAGAATGCTCTCTAGTTCGGGCAGCCGCATACTTCAGCTTTGGGCAAGTGAGTGAATACTTGACCAAGTACCAAGAAAACTTTATGATCAAGAATAGAGCCTTAATGATCATGGATAACAATGTAGTAGATATGGATGTCACTACAAATTCTATATGGACATCAATTTTGAAAGCAGAAGAAAAAGCTGAGCAACAAGCATTTTCAAACCTGTCTAAGAAGAGACAAAACTCTAAAGGTAAAGGCATTTACATTGATGAAGGACCAGCAAAGAAATCAAAGAGTACCGGTATATCAGTTACTAAGGCAATTAATATCACCGAGGACAAGGAAGAAATAAAAGTTTCACAGGATGCACCGGATAAAGTTGAAATCCAATCGGAGAATAAAACTGGTGATGATGTACTCATTGTAGACATCACACATGGTGATCTTGATGACCAAGATGATGAAGATGTAAATATTGCACCAAACAAACATGAAGCACAAGATACTGCCAGTCTATTTACATCACTACTGGGTGAACTTCCAGTACTTGTCAAAGTAGCAAAAATTCTTTCCCAAGTACAACTTGACAGCTCAGATCTCAAGAAAAACAAAGATACAACTGGAGATCAAAACACAAAAAAACCTATAGAGACAAATGAACCTATATACAGAGGCACCTTCCACCAAACCAAAGGAAACATATGAAGGAAAGGACACACAAGAACCAAAGGAAACCAAGGTGATTCCATCGAACACCACAACTGAGACTCCCACTACAACAACTAAGACCACCACTACCAAGGAGTAGAAGAAGGAAGAACAAGTACAAATAGGGAAGGACACTCCGAAGATTGGAGATAGATCCATTGCTATCATTGAGAATAAATCACCCCTAGCACAGAAGAAGAAGAAGAAAGAAAAAGGGTCGGTCACCCTAGATGAAGTGATCATTTTACCTGAGTTTGACCTGAGGACCCTAAGCCCCAAGGAATTAAGTAAATATGAGGAATTATGTTCAAGAAAGGAAGCACAAGAGAAGCTAAAGCAAGAGCACAAAAGAAAAGAAGTACTAAATGATGTGTGGGATATCCTCCAACAGGTAGTACCTAAGATACATATTGATGAGGATATGCCTATTATAGATCAACTTGCTACACTTTTCGAGAAGATCAATGCCTAGACACTAATGCAGATAAAAGAATTGAGGAAAGGGCAAAATCCAAAATACACCACAAATTAGCTAAGAAAATTAGCCAAGAAGTGGCATTACTTAAGGTCAAATTATTTGAGGTAATTACTGACACAAAATGCATCACCCAGACAATTTATCAATACTTATTGAAGCTATGTACTCTAGACACTTTCACTGTTGTAGTCAGTGAAAAGATCAAAGGTTTAGAAGTAGAAATACAGTTGAGTACCAATGCAACTATCACTAAGCCACATGCTTTCCTAAAGCATATTCACCAAGTTTAGTAACTCTAGCGGTTGATAGAAAATTTGAAGAAACAAGAAGCGCACCTAACAGGTTAGGTTACTAAGTTGCAGACTGACCTCATTCCGTACCTAAAAAAATTTTAAGCACATATTGTCAAAGCTGAGCTATTAGTTGTAACACTAAAAATTTTAGTGTTAGAAAACATCTTTGACATGCATGCACAAGTTGGTCTTAAGCACGTTGCTCTCACCAACTTGAAAGAGGAATGAGAAAAACTCTTGGAGTCACAGAAGAAAACCAATCAGTCAATTTTTGATAAGCTGTGAGTATACTACCTCAATTTTGTATTTGGCATTACTATCAAAAAGGGGGAAAATAATGTATTAGATGTTATTATCCCAAATATTATGTACATGGATGCTATGTATACTATTATCCTAATTTTCATGTGTATACAAATTTGGCTAAGACCTATTCCAAAATCTTTGTTTTTATCCTGCCAAGCATCCCTAAAATTTTCATGAATTTGTGCCTTGTCTTCTAGCCTCTACAATTTTTTCAAGTCCCTGGTCTGGAAGTTAAAAATTTGAAAAAAGTAGCTGTTATGGCCCAAAAAACCCTAAGAGACCCTAGACCATGTTCTATTTACCTGTTACTTTATCAGCCACTTAAAGATCCCAATATCCATGTGCACTTTATTTTCCTTCGGTCCCTAGTTCTCTAAGTTATCTGGCAGTTACCTTTTCCCAACTAGTGACTCAGTAAAATGGTTAACTTATCTTCAGTTGTGTAGTCACTAAGTGTTTGGCAGTCTCAGCTTGCTAGGGTCCCAATCCTATAGGATCTGATGGTTGTCATGAGTTCATGAGGCTTTGTGTCAGAGCATGTGATCTCACGATAGCCGTCGATCTTCCCCTTTTCTCAGCACTTCATGCCTTTGTGGGTCCATTGCCATGGTGTCCTATGTGGAGGTATTTCATTGGTTGAAAGGAGATGACTTGTAATTTGTCAGTGGGCCCCATTGTTAGTCCTCTTTTAATCTAATGGCTGGTGTATGTACACAAGGCCTTATGTCAGAGCATGTGATCATAAGACAACCGTCCATCTTGCTTTATCTCCAGGCTCTGTCAGGTGGGTCCTTAGTTTTTTACGTGCTCATTCTTCATTGGTCGGTCAGATGATAGCTGGGTTTTTTTTGGTAGGACCGTGTCAGAGTATCTGTAGGGAAGTAGGATCTACAGTTGTCACTTGATGGCAAGGAATATTCCTTGCACTTGTGATATTGCGACAACCATCTGATCTGATCTTTGTCTGTCATGGGTCCTATTGTCAAAAGGGTCTCCAGCATGTCTCATTTGGTAGGGTGTGATTAGCTGGTTGGTGTGCTACATGGTGGTTGTCAATGGGCCCATGGGGTCAGCCCCTTCTAAGGCACTTAACATTTGGTTTGATCTTGTAGTGTTGTTATACCGTTTGGTCAAGATGCTTGACTTTTAGCATCACGGTATAGCGACAACCATCTGATGCTCTCTTTGTTGACCATGGGTCCCAGTCTACCAGGTGTGATGATGTGCTCAATTTTCATTGGTTACTAACTTTCAGGTGGTGGTTGACTTGTCAAAGAGGGGGATTTTAAGTTGTTTTCAAGAGTATCTAGGTCGTTCGTCTGCCAGGAAGATTTCGCAATGATAGCTACATTTTAAAAATTATATCTGTTGGCCATTATAGTTCAAATTTGAATATCTTTGCGAGGGTTTTTTCTTTTCTTTTTCTCTTTCGGCCATGCACGATGTTGGGTGGCTCAAAAAATAAATTCTTAGGACATTTGTGCTTGAGAGGGTGATGGAGATGACTGTTGGTCAACATTGCAGGGTACTGTGCCATGTTTCTATGCTGAGAAGTGATGAAAAGAGTTGGCACCACATTTTCAGCAGTACTGCTACCCAGGGAAATAGGATCAGATTTGAAGCCTTCATGGCTTAGTGGAGTTGTAGGTGGATAGATGGATCAAGGTTGTTGTGTCTGTAGGAGGGCTCAGTACAAATCAACATGCAAAGAAAGGATCTGATCTGATTGCCAGTGGTCTTAAATTTTTTATGATGGGTAATCAGTGTACCTTTAGGGTTTGATATTATTGTAAACCTTGTAACCCTAGTTAGGTTAGTTTTGACTCCTGCTTGTGTGCAGTTGAGTATGTATATATTGTTTGGGAGCTTTTTTGGAGCTTAGAGTTTGCATTTTTGTAAAGAAGAAAGTCCTTTTCTTGGAAAGCTATCCATGGCATCTCTTTCTTCCCTCTAGTTTTCCATAATTTTTAATCTTTCATTGATGATCTAGATACTACAGAGGTATTTTGTGACAATCCTCCATGTCCCTATACTTCCTTATCTGAGTCTTCTCTTATTAAATCAAAGTATATGTATGTTTTCAGTGACAACTTAGGGTTCCTAATCCCTCTTACTTTCTATAATTTTGTGTGTTATTGTGTTTGATCTAATTTAGATGCTTTTGTGGGTATACTTCAGCCCCCTAACAGTCTTGTCTCAATCCTACACTAAGTTGCAAAAGTGAATGTCTGCTTGCAGGTCTCAAATTGTGTCTTATGTTCAGACCCTTCTATGAAATACTTATGCAAGCCTATTTAGTAATTTATGACCTACTAGACCTGAGCCTTTCATTGATTTCATTCCTCTATACTAAGATCCAAACCCTAATTTTGGTGTATCACCTAGTAGGTAGTTTTCTTTCAGTCATTTCCCTTTTGAAGTATTCCTTCTATCCCTTTCCCTCAAAAGTTTTACTTTTCATGTCAAGAAGCAAATTAGGGTGCTTATCCAAGAGGAACTAGCCTAGAACCTAGAGGTCTCATCTCAGTTAGCATGGGTCCCACAACCTAGAGATGATTCCCATGTTATACTAGGTTATCAAGACTACAAGAGCTTGAAACAAGGGTGCAAACTTAGTGGATAACAATTCTGGCATGCCTGGTGGGACACAGTAAAAGAAGTTTATTGTTGAAGATATGCTATCTCTGATATATAGATTGCATACAATAGACCTTTAGAGGGTGTTCCATCAAGTATATCTAGTGACTCCACTAATTTCAAGGATCGGGGCTAACCTTGTTCAAGGTTTATGAGAAAGATTGAGACTAGAAGCTCAAAGCCCACTAAATTTTTAGAGTTGCCCTCAAGAAGAAGTCACAAAGGTAGGTCAACTCAAAGAACATCCCCTGCAAGGAGAGTTCAGTCAACACCTCCTAATACCTTAGAAGGGAGATCTTTTCCCTTTCATTCCAGAAGAAGAGGTAGGTCTCTAACCAGAGATCTAGAAGAGGATTCAAATCCAATAGCAAATATAGCCCATATAGTTATCAATCTTTAGATTCCAACTCCCACAATGGCTAGACTATTTTCCTTTGCACCTTTCAATCATGGGAGCCCATTAGCCTTTTCTCAACATCATGATGTGCCCTTGGGGGCACTTAAGAGCATACCTGATTTCACAAGTGAAGGGTAGATGACTTCTTTTGAACACATAAGAGATGTGACCACCATCTGCAGCATACACAATATTACTCAAGAAGATGTGGCCACAAAATTACTAGTAGCCTCTCTAAAAGGTAAGGCTCTTGAATGGTTTAGAACTCTAACTGTTGGTTCTATTACTTCATGGGATGAGTTAGGGGATGCATTAAGTAAGCATTTTGAGGAAAAATCAGATAACTGTCCCTAGTTGAGCAATTAACAACTATTAAGAGAGACCCTCAAGAGAAAATAATAGATTACAATAGTAGATTCCTTAAAACATGGAATAGAATTCCAGTTTCAGTAAGGCCATCAGCTGAAGATTCTTTTCTATACTACTTGCAAAGTTTGAATGGCCAAATTTCTATCATGATCTAGTCTATGGGTGGTACTTCTTTACCCCAGGCCTTTGACATAGCTGTCAGGGTAAAAAATTATTTGATTCAAGTAGGCATGATACAAAGAAGGCCTCTAATGCCCATTTTCCCTAGCCTTCAACCCATTGCACCTAAACAAGTACACCCATTTACCCCTATTCCCACCATATTAGCACCTTAGGCCCATACTATTGGTCAAGAGCTAACAACTAGTTTCTCTCAAGAGTTACAAGAGATAAAGAACAGTCAAGAAAGTAGTAAGCAAGAAATGACCAATTTAATGCAGACCTTGACTAAAGAGGTCACAAATTTGAAGAAACAAGGTCAAGGAATCAAACCACCATTTCAATCATAAGGCCAAGGTCCTAATCAGCAATATCAAAATCAAGGGCAGCCTTATCAGCAAAATAGGCCACCATACCAAGGAGGCTATGAAGGACAAAGGAAAAGTTTTAATCAAAGACCATTCCAACCATATAACCCTACACCTCTCAATTCTGCAAATCCAGTGAGGGATATGGTTCCTAGTCAAAACAATATGGCTATGGATAATGAATGGTGCTTTCCTTGTAATCAGCCTCATAATCAGGCTACATGTTCAAATGGATGGATGAACCAAGCTCTAATGGTTCAAAATGCCTCACAAGCTCAATCAGAGGTTTCATCCAGTGGGTCAGTTCCTCAATAAGAATCGCAAGAAAATGAGATTGCTCTCTTTAATTGGGAGCAGCCAGACTTCAATGGAGTCAATGATGAAGTTGCTTTTGTTGCCTATACAAGAGCAAAAAGGAGAGATCAAGACATGGAGAGAGGAGACTCTAATGCCAAAGCCACTACATTTGTAGAGCCACTATAGCAAGCTAATCCCATCACACCTAAGGAGGTTCCTATCATCACAAGCAAAGAAGGCCAACATTCCAAAGAAGTGGAGCCCATCATAGTGAAGGAACAAAAAAGAGTACAAATTGTGACACCTTATAACATTGTAGACAACATGAAGAAGGTGAATGTCACCATGTCCATGTGGGACTCTCCAGCTCTTCTAGGACAACCTAAAATTTTGAAGGCCATGATAGAGGTGACAACTCCTCAACCTACAAAAGAAGCTATAAAGCCAGTGTTGGTTAACACTGATCAAGAAAAGGAAGCTCCAAGTAGAAACTCCGAGGCCAATGCCACACAAGGTAGGAAATCAAAGCCACCTCCCTTTTATGTATCTCTAATTATTGGAAAATCTTTAGTGCATAATTGTATGGTAGACAGTGGAGCTACTAGCACTGTAATGTCCAAGAAAGTAGCTGACCAATTAGAACTGAAATATGAGCCCTTCCAAAAAAAGGTTACCCAACTTGATGGATCCTCAGTCAATACTATAGGTGTGGCCAAGGATACCAGTCTAATCTTGCATGCTAGTCCTAATTTTTTAATCCTCCTTGATATATATATATCATAGATCTCACTGTATTATTCACTATATGTCTTTCAAGGGAGTTTATAGCTAAGATAGGAGGCTACCTATCTTCTGACTGGTCTCACATGCTTTTTCATACAAGATATGGGACCAAGGTCACCATTAAATTAGAACCATTAGTATCACACCATATAGAGCCATATGTGTCCAATACCATCAATGTAAACTACCCCATATTTGATGACAGTGACTTCCAAACCATTAGTGAAGCAAGCACCAAGATAGGAAGTATCCCTGATATTCTTCTAGATGAAAGAGCTTCAGAAGCCCAAGAACATCTTATTTGGGATTTTGGTTTGGGAAGTTATTTAATACGAGAGAGTGGAGCCATAGAGCCAAGCCTTCTTAAAGAGGACACCGATTTAGAGGATCAGAATCATCAGGTTTGGGAACTATTTTTTGATGGAGCTAGAAGTAGACATGGTTCTAGTGGTGGTGCTATGCTAGTGTCCCCAAAAGGAGAAAGGTATTATACTACCTTTAGATTTAGTTTCTCCTACACTAGCAATACTGCAGAGTATGAAAGTCTAGTCAATGGACTAGAGTGGGCTAGAAAAAGAGGGCTTAAGGCCTTAAAAGTTTATGGTGACAATGAATTAGTTGTCAGCAAAGTAAGAGGGATAAGTGCAACCAAGAATGATACTTTGAGAGCATACAAGCATAGAGTTTGGGATGCAATTGAAGATTTTTGTGGTTTCAATATTGTTGCTATCCCTAGGAAGCTCAATCAAAATGCAGATAGGTTAGCTATTGTTGGATCTCAGTATGACATTCCAAATAGCATTTCAAAAGAAATGGATCAACAGCATATCAAAGTGATTTTCAGACCCTCTATTCTTGATAATACTATCAATTGGTAGGTGTTTGACAATGATGAACAAATTCTACAATTCTTGTTTGAAAAAGATGTTTTTTCAGAACACAATCAAGATAGGCTATCACAAAACTATGGTGATCAAGTGATACAACTCAAGTCTAATAAGATTCCTAGAGGCCTTGTCACCTTAGAGACTATCTTCAACAAGGATGATGAAGTTAAGAAGAGAAAAGCTAGCCTGGTAGTCCAACAAGAACATTGTGTTGAATTAGAGTTGGAACCAGGTAAGAGCCTACAATTTGGAAAAGTGAACATTGAATTGGAAACGTAGGCTTACACTCAAATTTTCAAAGAATTTAGTGATGTTTTTGCATGGCAATATGAAGACCTCAAGGGTTTTGATCCTGCCCTTGCTCAACACACTATTGAATTGGAACCAAATGCCAAACCAGTGAGGCAAAAGCAAAGGCTTGTTAATCCCAAGCTTGAGCCACTTATGCATAAAGAAGTACTCAAACTAATAGAAAGTGGTATCATCTACCCCATTAAGCATACTAGTTGGGTTTCCAACCTTGTTCCTATCAGGAAGAAGAATGGGGAGCTAAGGTTATGTGTTGACTTCAGGGATCTTAACAAGGCCTCTCTAAAAGACCGCCATCCATTACCTTCAATGGAACAAATACTATAATGTGTCTCTAGATCTGAGAGATTTTCATTATTGGATGGCTATTCAGGATACAATCAAATCCTAGTAAATGAAGAAGATCAATATAAGACTGCATTTATAACCAAGTGGGGAACCATGGCTTATCAAAAGATGCCCTTTGGTTTGTCAAATGCAGGTGCTACATTTCAAAAGGAAATGGATATGGCCTTTAAAAGCCTTATGTACAAGTTTGTACTAGTCTACTTGGATGACATAACTATTTATTCCAAGCATGTAGTAGATCACATCAAACACTTGAGGAAGATTTTTGAAAGGTGTAGAGAGTTTGGGATATCCCTTAATCTCAAGAAATGTGTGTTTGCAGTTCATGAAGGAAAATTGTTGGGATATGTAGTATCCAAAGAAGGAATTATAGTGGATCCTGAGAGAATTGTAGCTATCCTAGAGTTACCCCTACCACATCCCAAGAAAGGTCTCCAGTCTTTCATAGGAAAGATTAATTTTGTTAGGAGGTTCTTGCCTAACATTACAGATTTACTCAAGCCTTTGACAACCATGCTAAAAAAGAGTTCAACTTTTAGCTGGACTAAAGAAGGAAAGGCCAATTTCCAAGCTATCAAAGATGCCTTAACAGAAGCCCTACTCTCCTAAACCCAAATTTTAGTAAGGATTTTATCCTTTATGCTTATGGGGGTCATGATGCTATATCTGCAATGCTAACCCAAGAAAATTTAGAAGGATTGGAGCAACCTATTGCTTTCTTTAGCAAAGGTTTAGAAGAGTATGAATATAGATACTCTTTTTTAGAGAAACATGTACTTGTTGTGGTAAAGATCCTTAAAAATTTTAGATATCTATTGACCCATAGAAAAGTACACTTGAAGGTTTCTCACCCAAGTGTCAAAGAGTTTTTTCTTTCCAAGGACCTAAATGAGAAAAGAGCTGGTTGGATCACCAAGGTGATGGAATATGACATAGATATTTAGACTACCAAGCTGGTTAGAGGAAGAGGTCTTTGTGAACATTTCACATCAGATGAGAGTTCAAAGAAATCAGAGCAAATGGATGCATCTTTGGTTGTGCATTCTATAGAAGAACAAGCCAGGGCAACTAGTTGGTTGCCTAATATGATCAATTATTTGAAGATAGGACAATGTCTTGTAGGTTTGGATTCAGCAAAAAGGAGGTATTATAGGTTACAATCTATTCCTTCTATGCTGATAAATGAAGTTCTTTTTAGAAAGGATCACATTGGTGTCCTTTTAAGATGCATAGATTCAGAAAAGATAGTTGATGTCCTATTTGAGTTTCATGATGGACCTTCTGGAGGTCATTTTTCTCTTAGGAAGACTGATTTTAAGATCATGAGGGTTGGATACTATTGGCCATCTATCTTTAAGGATAGTCATGAGTATGTGAGAAAATGCATCAAGTGTGCCACATTTGCAGGAAAAGAAAGGCTTGCAACCTTGCCTTTAGAGCCAATCAGAATAGAGCAACCTTTCATGAAGTGGGGCATAGATTTCATTGGCATGATCAACCCTCCATCTAGTGTAGGCCATAAATGGATAATCACTGTAGCAGATTACTTCACCAGATGGACAAAAGCAATTGCTTTAAAAGAATCAAATGAGAGTGTTGTCTTAGGCTTTTATGATGATATAGTTCATAGGTTTGGCACTCCTAATTCCATCATATTAGATAATGCATTAGCATTGATAGGCCTTAAAGTCTCAGAGTGGGAAGTCAAGAATGGCATCTATTTGAGTACCAGTTCCAATTACTACCCCCAAGGCAATGGCTTGGCTAAATCAAAAAATAAGAACCTGATTAGGATAATCAAGAAGACTCTTCAAGAAAATCAGAGAGATTGGTATACCAAACTAAAGTCTGCCTTGTGGTTAGACAAAATTAACCCAAAGAAGATCATTGGTAATTCTTCGTATATGTTAGTGTAGGGAAAGGAGGCCAAGTTGTCTATTTCAACTGAATTACCAGCTCTGGACTTGGCTACTCAATATGCTCTATTTGAAGAGAAGGATCCCTTACAGATCGGATATGCTCAACTAATGGAACTAGAAGAGATCAGAGACAAATCAATGTAGGATATGGAGTTCCATCAAATTCAAACAAAGAAGAGTTTTGATAAAAGAGCCAGGATCAAAAATTTCAAAGTTGGGGATGTAGTCCTCAAGTGGGATGAATTCAGATCCAAGCCTGGCAGACATAAAAAGTTTGATTCATTTTAGGGTGGACCATTTTTTATAATAGAGTGCAAGGGATCCAATGCTTTCTAGCTATCAAATCTTAAAGGTGATTCCTTGCCAATCTCAGTGAGTGGTTTTCACTTGAAGTCCTATTTAGAGGTTAATCCCTCTCTGTAAATTTTTGTAAATGTGTTTTTCTGTTCCTTTCCCTATTTTCTAGGTTATTTTCCTACTTTCCAAGAAGTGCCTATGCACAAGTCCTATCTCCCTATGATAAATTTTGATTTTTGATAGCCCCATGCCCAATGGATATGTCAAGGCCACTGGTTTTCAATGTCTAGCAGGCTGACATCCAGCATAAATCGTCAAAATGTTATCCTAATTTTCATGTGTATGCAAATTTTTCTAAAACCTATTCCAAAATCTCTATTTTTATCCTGCCAAGCATCCCTGAAATTTTCATGAATTTGTGCCTTGTCTTCTGGCCTTTGCAATTTTTTCAAGTCCCTGGTCTGCAAGTTAAAAATTTGAAAAGAGTAGCCGTTATGGCCCAAAAAACCCTACGAGACCCTAGACCTTGTTATTTTTGGTCATTACTTTATCAACCACTTAAAGATCCCAATACCCATGTGCACTTTATTTTCCTTTGGCCACTGGCTCTCTAAGTTATCTGGCGGTTACCTTTTCCCCACTAGCAACTCGGTGAAATAGTTAACTTCTCTTCAGTCACGTAGTCACTAAGTGTTTGGTAGTCTCATCTTGCGGGGGTCCCAGTCCTATAGGATCTAATGGTTGTCATGAGTTTGTGAGGCTTTGTGTCAGAGAATGCGATCTCGCGATAGCCATCGATCTTCCCCTTTTCTTAGCACTTCATGCCTTTGTGGGTCCATTGCCACGGTGTCCTATGTGGAGGTATTTCATTGGTTGAAAGTAGATGACTTGTAATTTGTCAGCGGGCTTGGTTATCAGCCCTCTTTTGATCTAATGGCCAGCATATGTCTGCAAGGCTCTATGTTAGAGCATGTGATCATAAGACAACCGTCGATCTTGCTATATCTTCAGGCTCTGTCAGGTGGGTACTTAGTTTTTGACGTGCTCATTCTTCATTGGTCAGTTAGATGAAAGATGGGTGTTTTTGGTAGGACCGTGTTAGAGTATTTGTAGGGAAGTAGGATCTACAGTGATCACTTGATCGCAAGGAATATTCCTTGGCCTTGCCATCTTGTGACAACTGTCCGATGTGCTCTTTGTCTGCCATGGGTCCTGTTGTCAAAAGGGTCTGCAACATGTCTCATTTGGTGGGGTGTGATTGGCTGGTTGGTGTGCTACATGGTGGTTGTCAGTGGGCCCATGGGGTTGGCCCTTTCTAAGGTACTTAATGTTCGATTTGATCTAGTGGTTATTGTTATACCATTTGGTCAAGATGCTTGACTTTTACCATCACGGTATAGGGACAGCTGTCTGATGCTCTCTTTATTGATTGTGGGTCCAAGTCTGCCAGGTGTGATGATGTGCTTGATTTTCATTGGTTGCTGACTTCCAGGTGGTGGTTGACTTGTCAGAGAGGGGGATTTTAAGTTGTTTTCAAGAGTATCTAGGTTTTTCGTCTGCTAGGAAGATTTCACATTGAAGGCTACACTTTAAAAATTATATATGTTAGCCATTGCAGTTCAAATTTGAATATCTTTGCGAGGGTTTTTTCTTTTCTTTTTCTCTTTCAGCCATGCACGACATTAGGTGGCTTAGAAAATAAATTCTCAGGACATTTTTGGTTGAGAGGGTGATGGATATGACTGTTGGTCAGCATTGTAGGGTATTATGCCGTGTTCCCGCGCTAAGAAGTGATGGAAAGAGTTGGCACCACCTTTTGAGTAGTACAGTTACCCAAGGAAATAGGATTAGATTTGAAGCCTTCATGGATTAGTGGAGTTGCAGGTGGGTAGATGGATCAAGGTTGTTGTGTCTGCAGGAGGGCTCAGTACAAATCAACACGCAAAGAAAGGATATGATTTGATTGCCAGTGTTCTCAAATTTTTTATGATGGGTAATTAGTGTACCTTTAGGGTTTGATATTATTGTAAACCTTGTAACCCTAGTTAGGTTAGTTTTGACTCCTACCTGTGTGTAGTTGAGTATGTATATATTGTTTTGGAGCTTTTTTGGAGCTCAGAGTTTGCACTTTTGTAAAGAAGAAAGTCATTTTCTTGGAAAGCTATCCATGGCATTTCTTTCTGCCCTCTAGTTTTCCACAATTTTTAATCTTTCATTGATGATCTAGATACTGCAGAGGTATTTTGTGACAATCCTTCATGTCCCTATACTTCCTTGTCTAAGTCTTCTCTTATTGAATCAAAGTATGTGTATGTTTTCAATGACAACTTAGGGTTCCTGATCCCTCTTACTTTCTGTAATTTTGTGTGTTATTGTGTTTGATCTAATTTAGATGCCTTTGTGGGTATACTTCAGCCCCCTAATAGTCTTGTCTCATTCCTACACCGAGTTGCAAAAGTGAATGTCTGCTTGTAGGTCATAAATTGTGTCTTATGTTCAAACCCTTCTATGAAATACTTATGCAAGCCTATTCAATAAGTTGTGACCTACTAGACCTAAGCCATTCATTGATTTCATTCCTCTATACTGAGATCCAAACCCTAATTTCACTGTATCACCTAGTAGGTAGTTTTCTTTTAGTCATTTCCCTTTTCAAGTAATCCTTCTATCCCTTTCCCTCAAAATTTTTACTTTTCATGTCAAGAAGCAAATTAGGGTGATTATCCAAGAGGAACTAGCCTAGAACCTAGAGGTCTCATCTTAGTTAGCATAGGTCCCACAACCTAAAGATGATTCCCATGTTATACTAGGTTATCAAGACTATGAGAGCTTGAATCAAGGGTGCAAACTTAGTGTATAACATATACTATATTACCGAGAGCATGGACTGAGGGGGAGTACTTTGTACTTAGAAATTTTTTTGATGTGTATATGTATATGGTGGAGATATAAGGATATATAAGTGACATAGAAATTTTTGTCTTTATACATTTGATGTTTTGATACTAATGCCAAAGGGGGAGATTGTTATCTCTATTGAGCCTTCTAAGGTTATCATTAGTACCAAAGGTATGTAAAGATATCAGTTGGTCACTTACAATGAGCTAATCAGTAACATAAAGCAAAACAAACTAGTCGGTAAAGCCTATACACCGAGTAGTAGATAGTTTATCAAGCACCAGCAAACACTGACACCGATAGACAGTAAACACCGAGCATCACAGTATACACTAATTAGTTTACACAGTGTTTACTAAGGATTGCAAGAAATGGCATAGTAATCAGGAATGGGACATTCTTCTATGCAAATGGTTACAACGGTTTGTAAAATATTTTACCAAGATCGAGGAACATTTTTAATGTAATGATATTAATTAAATACAATATATATATTTTGTAATAGATGATCTAGGTTATCATTGTACACCATAAATCTTAGGGTTATGATTATAGTGTGTAACCTAATTGTGTTAAAGTGGAAAAAATAGAACACTATATATTTATGTGTTCGCATCATTTTCTGAGAGAGTTGATATATGAATCACAAAGCACTTGAAACATTATGCCTATCTTCAAGTCTATCAGTTTACAGAACAGAACCGAGCATAATAGAATTCAGTTTGAGCAGAATTAGCAGAGGCTACTGAGAAAATTCAGAGCAGAGATACATCACAAGTAAGGTGATATTTTTATTAGAGTTTATAGATCTGTAATAGACAATTGAGTGTCAAACAAGAAGATAAATACCTATTACTTTCTGATAATTGTAATAGAGTTTTTTGGATAAATCTCTTAACAGAGTAGACTTAACAGTCTTATGTAAATCTCTTAACCGAGTGCACACTTCAGTAGTGTTGCTAAAATCATATAACTAGGTAGATCTAGCTGATCTAATATGTCACTCCTAACAAGGTGAGATCACCAGAAGTGATCAAAACTTTTAGCCCTAACAGGAAAACCTTTTCTATATGCAGTAGTGAAGAATTTGTGGGTGTCATCCCCACCGCAATTTTTACCTTCTAACAAGGGTTTCTGCATTACCAAAATACTTGTGTCATGTGATTGTGTTATGTATTTCATGTTGTTGACTTACTTATGTTAAGTGGATAAATAATTCATGCAATTATATTCAAGTTATATTGGTCGATTATCACTATTTATAGTTTTAGATCTAAAAGGTTTTACAAGTAAATTTTTGAAGGCACTGATTCACCCCTCCCCTCTCAGTACCTATCCCTCCTAATTCCAACACCTTCATGGGATTTCCACAATCATCAAGTTGTGCTCTATAATCATTGACTTTGTTGAGATAATCTTAGATTGTGTCAAAGTTCCTGGACTCTAATTTGAGGAGATCAGTCTCAATTGTGAATCTCATTTCTTCATCCACTTTACCAAACAATTCTACAATTTTATCCCAAGCATCTCTAGCATCATTTATGGTTTTGATGTGATACATGACAACTTCAGAAACATTCTCTCTGAAGACTCCTAAAGCTTTAAAATTTTTGCATGACCAATTACCTACTGCAACAACATCATCATCATCAATAGGTTTTTTAATTGTACCATCCACATAAGGATTTAAACTTTTAATCATTAACTTGCTCCATACATTATCTTTCCATGTAGCATAGTTATGTGGAGTTCATTTTGCAATAGAACCTATGATGCAAAATGAAAAGAGCACAAGAAGGAGAGAGAAACCAACACACAAGACATTCCCCTAATTCACTCAATCAAAAACCCCCGCCCCCACCCCCCCCCCCCCAAAAAAAAATGATGATTTTATCACTTTATAGCTAGTTCATGTACAATTGCCACTTGTTAAAATTGATCAAAATGGACTTCTGATTTGGATGATTACAATAGAAAATATGAAGCTATAGCAGACTCAAGAAGATAAGACACAAGATCCATCAAAGATCTAATCAATTACAAGTGCCACAATAGGCCAAAATAGACCATATTCTAAAAGTACAATGTCTACTCAAAATTTCTCCAAATTGAAACTAGATCTGCAAAGTAGAATAAAAATCATGCACTTTCAAAAAAAATTGCACTTGAAAATGTGTCTGTATAAGCCTGAACGAAGCCTTTGAAGTTGCAAAAATAGGGATCAAATAAGTCCAGTCACCAAAAACTGTAATTTCTACAAAATCTATGATCCAAAACTAGAAGGTAGCTGCACCACTAAAATTTTTAGGATATCCTAAACAAAATGAAAAAATTTGCACTCAATTTGGAGTCTAGATGACCAAGTTATGGGCTTTCAAAGTCAGACTGTCAAATTAAAACAACATATGGTGAGGGCTGAAATTTTTTAAAAACTATTAATGTCATCATTTAGATATTGTAAATTTGACGCTCAAATGATCATCATGGGAGTGGAAAAATGCATAGGTTTGACGGTCATACGGCCATCAATTTTACTTCCATAGAAAGTTGATGCAAATAGTGTCTTAAATTTGACATCTTGGGAATAGTCACAACAATCCAAAAGATGTCCAGTTAGATGGTTGAATGGTCATCAAATTAAATAGCCTAAAAATGTTGAAAAATGAAAAATGTTTTTCAAAAAATATCCTTTTTCCTCCTATGGCACATTGCAAGTTTGGATTCGTTGGCATTGGCTTACATTTTCTGCCATGTGTCTATTTCTGTGGCCACATATATGGATAATCCATGTGGTGGATCCATGTTTCTTGCATGGGAGATGCTTGCGTGTCTGGCCGCATGGCGGCTCTGCGTTGCTTGCAGGGTTGGTCGCTGGTGTGGATGGGTAGAGAGGAGCGCGGGAGGGAACCACCAACGAAGGTGGAAAGTAGAGTGGTGGTGGTGAGCCCACTACGTTGAGGGTGTGTGGGACTTTTAGTCCCACATTTACCCTGTGTGGGAGATTCAGAGCCTTTATAAGGCTGAGTGCTCATAGATAGAAGAAAGCAGCACAACTCCTTTTGATACTCGTGCACAAGACTTGAGCTTAACTCACCGATTTGAGCTGGGCTCAGTTTAGATTCCTTCTACTAGCTCAGATTGGATGATGACTTGGGTCGATAGCTTGACTGTATAGTCCACCTAAGATAGAATGCAATAAAAAGGACCTAATAGGCTAATTTTTTCCAAATTTTTGCCAGATCGAAAAATTAAAAAATATCGAGATCCAAAAATTAATGTAGATCTGAGAAATTATTACAATAAATATAGATCCAAAAAATAATTACAATATGTGTAGAATATATCAGATCTGAAAATGGAAATAAATTACCAAAATTGTAGATCAGGCTGCCCAAGTCCAATTTGCAAAAAAAAATTGCCTCAAATTTGACTTTTGCTCAAGGTGGGAAAATTTATATTCAAAATTTATGGAAATAGCCACCCGGATGCAATGGTGAGGTCCAATCTTGCTCAAAACACTCTCACAAAATGCCGATCTCAGATCTGAATCATGGCCCTCCAAAACTTGAAGCAATCAATGGCTCTCCAATGGCTATGCAATGAAGACTCCTATGGCTCTGATACCATGTAAGAATTTGCCTAAGGCAAAGAATGAACATCGAGATCTAGAAGCTCAATATATAGCACAAGAGAGACAAAATATGATATGATCCAATGATCAAATAATGAATAATAGATAGATTGATTGATACAATGTAGGAATGCCTCAATATATAGGCAATGCATGATAACTAGAAGATATGCAAGTGATAAGCTATCAACTAGACATGGTGGAATCACATGTCCACCAAAGGTAGATCATCCTCCATTGTACATCAAATTATGTGAAACATATGCAACAATGAGAGGATGATAATGTGATAAGAGCACATAAGGTGGATCTTACACACAAAGAGGTATGTGATGAAAACTATCACACCTAAAGTGGAAATTCTCCTAACCATGTGCTAAAAAGAAATGCAAACTCCTATGTGTCACAATGACAACTAATATGCAAATGCATTATCCTAAGTACACTTAAGTAAAGTGTAATTAGAAAATACTTAATTACACCAACAAAGATGAAGAATAGAAAGAAGAGATAGGGATAGATAAAGGAGAAGATATAAGAGTTGAGATCAAACAAGAACCTGATACTTCCTCCACCTTATTGTTGGCAAGTATGACCAAACCTATGACCATTGATGTGGAGAGTATGGATGAAGATGATTTAATGAGATTATCCTTCATGGCATTTTCTAAGGCAAAAGAGAGGTGAGAACAAAAAGGAGATATGAAGGTTAAGTTGATCTCTAGGGTAGTAGATATTGTGGGTTATGGGCAGGAGATAAAATAATCTCTACACCTCTTATATTTCATGGAAAAGATTATGCAAAGAACTTGAACATGGCACTAGACGACTTCGAAAGCCATTATGAGTCACTTGTGAAGATCACAAAGGAAAAGGCAAAGAAGAGATACCTAGAGAAGAAGTTGAAGGAATTTTTCCAATATATCTCATGGGACTTGGGTATTCTAAAAGAAACTACAACTAACGCCAAAATTTGTGCTGCACAAGGAAGAAAATTGTATAGTTATTGCATCAATCCTATTAGACACATCAAAAACATTGAGGACATAATAACCAAGGATAGAGCTACATTGGACACAATGATGGAAAGTTGTGAGACCTCCGCACAAACTACATTACAAATGGATAAAAAGGCAGCCAAGATCTTGGACAAAGTAAATGTTTTGGATATAGAGAAAGTGAGAGTAGTGACAATATTTGGTTTGCTAAAGAGTTTAATCACTCCTCAAAAATCAATTCTTGAAGCTCATCTCATTGAGATGGAAAAGATTAGGGAGTCAATGACCAATTATGTACCCACTGAGCTAAAGGCACCAGAGACTGCATCCTATGCACTGAATGGATTGATTCATGTCAGTGACCTAATGATTAAGTCATGGAATGATGAAGCGAAGACCTTGGAAGATTCCTTCCAAGATATTTTGAATCTGGTGAGTAAGCACTAAGTCCTACATGTCTCAAATTTTGAAGTTTTGTGAGTACCTTTGTCATTGATGTCAAAGGGGAAGAAGAAGAGAAAAATGAGTTTAGAAGAGAAAATGAAAAGGAGAGAAGAAAAACAAGAAAAATAAAATTGTAAATAAAAAAAAGAATATGTATATGTATAAAGGAGGAAGAGTACAGTTAGTGTTTTGGACACTTAGTCATTTTTTGCTAAGTGTTGCCATCAATTCCAAAGGGAGAGATTGCTGGCAAGTGATGTTTTGAGAGCACTATGGTTCACTTGAAGGTTGTCATTTATGGAAACACATATGCTATAGTGATTACATGTAGTAAGTATGAGTGTTGGAGACACAGACATGAAAATGATAGTACAAAATTGGATTTATAGATTATTATAGTATTGTTTTGGTCAACAAAGACAATATACACCATATGATGGCTTGAGAGCTTAGAGGAAGACATTTTGGGATATGTATGGTCTTCAGTTAAGGTCGCATATGTTTTGGTATTAATATCAGTAAGTTATAGTGATACGAAGTTATGCGAAAATAGAAGAATAGTGAAATAGGGCATATGAATAGTCATGATGATTAAGAGAATGCTAGATGGAATGGTAATGTGCTAATTCAAATAAAGATTGTATATTACCAACACTTTGATAATACAAGATTTTTTACTCAGTATTTATTATTTGCATGAGTAATTATTATGTTTTGTATTGTATTTGAGAGCTAACTAGATGACATAATAGATATGAATAAAGAGTCTTTTGTGAAAGCGATAAAGGAATAGGATATGAATGAGATATGGATACAAGATTGGGATATCAGTGATGATAAATAGAAGATGCGAGATCATAGATTGACATAGACTATTGAGACCTTTAACTAGAACTATCAAGCATAGCAGATGCTTGTATTGTTCACTCTTGGGAACACTTTTATAACTGAATTGTTGATTGTAAGAGTTGTAAACTCAGTATACCTTTAACAGGGTTTTGTATACCTCTAACAAGGTTTTTATTCCTCTAAAGAGGAAATGTACTATGTAATACTCAGCTCCTAACATGGCGAGATCTCCTAATAGGGATATTATATTTTAGTGCATAGTTGTGGGTACCATCTCCACCAAAGTTTTCCCTTGGCTACGGTTTCCTCGAAAAAAAATAATGGTGTTATGAGTTGTGTGTTATGTGTTTATGTTCTATTCATTTCAGCATTCATATAGTTTATTTGCAATTGGTTTAAGTTTGATTTAAAGTGTTGTAATATTGATTCACCCCCCTCTCAGTATTACTCAATCCTAACACATTTTCCTTCTCATGGCTACCGCTGTGGTCATAGTTCCTCTTCAAGGCACTCTCACACACCCCTTCTCAGGTTCTTTGACATTGTTCATCTAATCATAGAGATTCCCCTCACAAATGGTCTGAATCCCCACCTCCTTGTGGGTTAACATTTGGATGATATCCTACTCCTGGTGTTCTTCTTTCTACTTCAGGTTGGCCTAGTTTGGATGATGATTTAGGATGGCCTTCCTCCTCCAAATGGTTTCCTAGATTGGCCCTGGCTATCTCTCTATGTAGGGATGATAATGAGATTGAGGAAGACAATGTCAATGGATGGACTCTTCTGAAACTTGATCCAGATGTCACTGAAGGCTAGGGAAAGAATCATGATTTAGACCCTCCTCCTTCTTCTGGCTGCATATGGGTTTGTGTTTTTCGAATATGCCCTTTTTTTTCTATGGCTATCTATGTTTCTAGGAAATGCCTATATATATTTTTGGTTTCTATTCTCCAAGAAAAGCTCGCATGATACTCTTGAGGAGTGACTACTTTTCCTCCCAAATAACTATTTTTTTATTCATGTGTACTTAATTTTTATAATTTATATATAAGATTACTATATTTAGATGAAAAAAATATTTATTATTTAGTAACCACCACCAATAGTCAAAGTGAAAGATTCCAAAAATATGTCAAAATATAATATCAACATGTGAAAAACTATTGCTCTCACATCCCTCCTACACTAATTACTATCAAGATTCATCCATCACTTTTCCATATTCGAAGTGGCTTAATTTAGTTTTTTGAAAAGATTAATCTATTTAATTGATGTATTGGGATTTATACTAATTATTTTGTATTTATATCAAATTTTCACGCTACAAAAATGTTGATTGTTTTACATAAATTTTCCTTAATAATTATTAGATTAAAATGCAAAAATATTTGAAAAGAGTATTTTTTTTATTCTTCACTTTATAAGATAAAATAAAACATAAAATATATTATTTATAACAATAAGTATAGAATTCATTTAATTCTAAATTTTTAATAATTATTTTTAATTATATTATTTAAAGTTTAGATGTTATTAGTACTTGTCATAGTCTAGCAAGTATTATTATAATGAGTTTTGCATTTCTAGGTTTAACTAGTAATTAAAACAATGTCTCTCCACTACTACAAATAAGGTAATATATAAATTTAAAATAAGGTTAGATATAATATTTAATTAAATTATGCCTCCATTGATATCAATTTTTTTTATGTTAAAAAAAGAATTATTATTAATAAAAAAAAATTTTAATATAAATTATTTCAAATAGTTTTTTGTTATAGATTATAAAATTTTATAAATTTATATTTAATAATTATATTTTTTATTTTTTACAACTATGACTATTATATAAAGTTTTGAAAAAAACTATGATTTGTACTACGTGACACTTGTTATTATGTGTAATCCTAAACCATGGAATGTGGGGTCACTCCCACCTAGTAAAAGATAGCAACTAATAAAAATAAATCATAATGTTAAAATTTTGTTATTAAGTCATAGTAATAATAAGATAATTTTTGTACACATTTTTTTCACATTACAATAATTTTAGTTTTATTTGTATCCAATTGTTATATTATAACTCAAGTCAATTTGATTCAACTTTTAATTCTCTTATAATAACTTGCTTATAATTTTAATTAGAACTAAAAATCAATTTGGATCAATAGACAACTAAAAATTGATACACTTTCAATTTTTTTTTAATATATACATATACATATACATAAATACACTAATTTTATTTTCCTTTATCCCTTTATTAAAAAAATAAATTTTGTATTTATTTATAAATTTATGAGTTATATTATTAAAGATATCTACATTTACCTTTACTACTCTAATAATGTAAAAAAATTATACACGTCATTCATATATTTAATTGAAATCTATAACATAAAATTCTTTGATAACATCTTCAATTTTTGAAACTATAATAAATCATTTTTTGATAACAAGTTCTAATCTTTAAAACTATAATATCACATTCTTTGATAACAAATTGAAAATTTTGAAACTATTAAACTACACCCTTGGATAAAAGGTTTGAATCTTTAAAAGTACTCAAATTTCAGCTCTTTTAAAATAAAAACTACAAGATATCTATTCCATCAAATTTAACAAACTTATCAAATTATCTCTCAAAGAACACTTCTTAAGAACCAAGCTACTTTATTTGTGCCCTCCCTACTACCCATAACATACCTCCTACCTCAATAGAATTATTACACGATGGAGAAATCTTCCCTTTTGTAAACTCTTTTTCCTCCTTCCGAAAATTCAAGTAACATTTTTTACCCAATCAACTTTGAAACACATTTTTTCTCCTTACCAAAATTAAAGTTTTTCTTTTTTTACTTGATCAACTTCGAAACATGCTTTTTTTTCCTTCCCAAAATTCAATTTTTTATACCCAATCAACTTTGAAATACGTTTTTCCTCCTTCCCAAAATTCAAGTAGCTTGTTTTACCCAATCAACTTTGAAACACATTTTTTCTCCTTCCCAAACTTCAAGTTTTTCTGTTTTTACTCAATCAACTTTGAAACAGGGCTTTTTTTCCTCTCCAAAATTCAACCTTTTATACCCAATCAAGTTTGAAAAATTCCTAACCACCAAACTAAATTACCTCCTGAAAATTCCAATTTTGCTTTCTTTTACCTAATCAACTTTGAAACTCATTTATTAGTTTCTTTCCAACTACATATAGAAAACTCTTCCATAAACAGAACTCGTTTTCCTCCTTCCCAAATTTTCAAAAACTCATTTATTAATTTCTTTTATAACTAGATAGTAGAAAACTCTTCCCTTCCAAATCCATTTTCCTCAAAATTCCATTTCTACTCATTTTTTAACCTAATCACCTTTAAAACTCATTTATTACATTCTTTCCAATCCCTTATATTTTATTTATTTATACCGCCTATCTTCTTTGTCCACTTACCATTGAGTCATGAGCTACTGATATCCTCGGAGCGAGCTCTCCATGTTCTGTCAAGTAACTTCAGCTACTAAGGATATTTCAAATTTAGGGCCGCAGAATATAATGGATCGCGCATCTGCTGCAGGTAAACGAGCTGGTCGTTATGATTTTATAAATCTAATTTGGCTGCAGGTAATCTAGCTTTTTCAATTCGGTATGATGTCGTTCATTCTTGTAGAATACTTCTATTATTTTGTTTTCTTCAGATTCGACGCTTATCATATCTGCTAGTATTGTGGAGGGAACTTTTATTATTTTGTTTTCTTAGGATTCGAGGCTTATCAGATCTGTTAGCATTGTGGAGGGAACTTCTACTATTTTGTTTTCTTCAGATTCGAGTCTTATTAGATCTGCTAGTATTGTGGAGAGAACAACGTTAGGAGCATTCTCAGTGAATGGAAGCCAACAGAAGCCGAAAAGAGAATGTTGGACTCCATTTTCAAGAGCGCTAGGAGGCAAATAAATCGCAGTACTGCTGAACTGCTGAACATCTTCTACTTGTTTCAAAGTCCCACTGAGAGAGAAAAATGAAAGAAAGATCAAGCAAAATTTTCCGCAATATTCTCTTTTGCGCTGCAGTTGGACTCCATCTTACTCTCCTAACCGTTGCGCTCTCCACAACACTAGCAGATCTGAGAATGACAGATCCATCCCCAGAACTCATAGACGGCATTACTGCAGAGCTGAAGCGCCACGGTGTTGTGGGCGCCAAGAAGGTCATCTACTGGTTTCAAAATGCCTGTAAAAGAGATAAACGGAAAATGAAACAAGTATGAAATACTTTGGCTAGTCTTGCAAATTATGGGTTTTAAGAATAATACTGTTTCATATTTCTGAAGAGTTATGTACCAGAATGAAATATTCTAGCTTGTTTTGCAAACTATGTGTTTTGTGAATAAGATCTCTGAAGAGTATCAATTAGTATGCAGGAAGAAGAACTTAATAGCGTAGCTCGCAGGAATTCATCGATAGAATTCCTGATAGATTCGTAAGAAAAGATACTAAAACAAGAGACTCTGATAAGGAAAGGCTTCCGCTTCTTGCGGATGCTGGTGTGAATACCATTATTTTGAATATGCTCAGGGGTTGTAGGTTTATTGTTTTTGATGTTAAGATAGTTGTAAGTTTTGTTAAGTCTGATTTGATTTGGAGACAATTCATTCGGAGTATGCTAGAGCATAGTCTTGCAATGTTGAGATCTTTTCAGGGCCTACTTTGTTCTCTGTGATCAATAAGCTCTAAGAGGGGATATCTCTGTGCATCTCTGTGATCAATAAGCTCCAAGAGGGGATATCTCTGTGCATCTCTTATCACAGAAATGATTAGACTTCAAGTGAGGTTTTAACGGTTCTGGTGAACTGTGAAGCCAAATCATTTCTCTGACTGTAACCGTTAGATTCCTAAGACTGCTCATCTTCCAGATGCTGCGATACCAAACATAGTCCTTTTTCAATGCATGAAAACAGAGATAAAAGTCTGTGAGAGTTTGCTGTATATGATATGACTGTATTTTTAATAAAAGTGAGATACCCCTGCTTGTAGAGTGGATGTAGTCCATATTGGACGAACCACTGTAAAATCCTCTGTTCTGTGTCTATTTGTCTTCGATATGTTTATCTGATTTTATTTCTGCAATTTCTTTTAAATTTGAAATCAACAATAACAACATTGCAATTATTTTCTTTGCATCCAGGAAAAAATAAGGTGTTGATATTCCTGGAACAATGGTTTTGCTTTTGTGTGGTGTAGCGTTTAATGAAGATATTTTTAAAATCAAAACCTAGTGGCGCATTCTCTGTATTGCTGTCATGCTATATGTAGCGCTTTCATGGATTTTTAATTCCTGCCATGGAACTATTGGAGTATTGACATGAATGAATTTCTCTCTACGTATGAGATTGTTTTTTAAACTGTTTTGACTCTGTATAATATCCTCACAATTCCTATATGTCTGCATGCAGTTATAACTGCTTGAACTTCTGTCTACATACTGCAGTTATAACTGTTTGAACTGCTGTCTGCTGTCCTGCTCGTTCCCAGTTTGCTGTCCACATTTCAGTCTGTTAAGATTGATGTAATAGATTTGTATTTGGTCTCCTTGGGTCTTCACTCAAGTAAGATTTCCTGTAAATAGTGACCATGTAATCAGTTTTAAAATATAAATAAATTATCTGTTTTTATCTGCAGTAGCAACTCTGTATATTTGTGTTCTGTATTGTTCTGTTTCTACATGGAGGGCTGTCCCATTAAATAGTGATTAAACAAGTTTGAAATAGCCAAAAGGATTGCCCAATTTTCCCCCGGCTAAACTTTAATGTAATCTTTGATATAAAAAGCTGATCAACCGTTAATGGTCGACAGTAAACTATTCATTGTGGCAAGTATCCATTGGAGGTGTCTCAGTTTTACAGAAGCTAAGACCTACGAAATAGAAGACCCTACGCACGAGTACAGAAGATAAGGCGCCCAAAATAGAGGTCGTGGGGATTACAGAGGTTTTAGAGATTACCATCTTTGAAGGTGCTGCACATAAAAAACCAACAGTTGGCGATTAAGATTTTAGTATTGAGAATGCAGATGAGAGCTGGACCATGTTCATGGCCTGTGCTGCATTGGTTTCACTGATGTA
Organism: Chamaecyparis obtusa; assembly: GCA_027943335.1. Classification (NCBI taxonomy): domain Eukaryota; kingdom Viridiplantae; phylum Streptophyta; class Pinopsida; order Cupressales; family Cupressaceae; genus Chamaecyparis; species Chamaecyparis obtusa. The sequence goes on along the minus strand of BSBK01000350.1, from coordinate 16,532 downwards.
TCATAGATTATACATAGGTCTTGTGGCCAAGACCAGATGAGATTCCACCACCCTTATAAAATCAATGGTACATTCATATCTCTGTTCTCTGTTTTTTGAATCTTCCCAAATTAAATTCAGTGCGTTTCAAGATTTCTTCTGAAACGAATATAAATAGTCAGTCCTTTCCTACTCTTTTTGCTTTCCTTCTATTTAGTTTCTCCTGTTGTAGAGCCATTTATTGCTTTTATTCTTAGGGGTCTACCCTCTCTCAATCAACAACCTTATATAGCTTTTATTCATTGAGAATGAGAATTGTGATTAATATGCAAAAAGCGTCTTGACCCTTTGATTGAATTATAAGAATAAAGTATAAACATCTGAATGTTGCTGACAGATGAGTAACTGTTCAATTTCCAACAGTGATAGGGAACTCAAAATTTGGAAAAATATCAAACTAGAATAATTAATATTCATAAAAACAGCTCAACGGTTCACATATTCATAATGAGGAATAATCTTGTGGGCAGCTTCAATAGTGTATTCACAAGCGGTTGCATAAACATGAATCGGAAAAGCTGATATCCACATCAAACTTTCCAGTGTCTCCTGAACAATACTTTTAGATTCCGCATCTAAAGCAATCTGGGATTCGTTAAGACAGCTCTTGCAATTACAATTATCTACTTCTGTCCTCCACACAACTGAACACCTCTCTCACTGACCATGGATTCATAAGCATTAGGTAAGCTAGTGATTAAATTATCATAATTTGATATCTTGGCAGCTGCAATAATTTTAGTTTCAGTAGCATTTTCTTTACCATAGAGTATATTTTCATTTATTGTGGCAGGAAACAGTGTAGGCTCTAGTTGCGCAAGCCCAATGTTCAAATGCAGAGATTTCAGCTTTAGCTTTTTAATATCTTCACCATCTATGGTAACTTTACCTGCAATTGGATTATAAAATCTTTCCATTAATGCAATCACTGTGCCCTTCCCAGAGCCACTTTCTCCGACGAGGGCTTGGCTGCAGGCTGCTTTAACTTTTAGGTTCAGACCTTCGAAAATTTTCACTTCAGGTATAGATGGATAAGGAAATTCGATTTTCTATAGTTCAATTTTACCTTTGGTTTCATCAATATGTTCTGCATTTTCATCATTGGTTTCAACTTTTATTCCCCTGTCCAGGATTGCAAAAATAGAACTCAATGCATCTCCCCCTCTTACAAAGTAAGGTGGAAGACATAGAGTTTGAGCAACAAAATTTGCTCTGATTACTAGATCGACAAAGACTTCTATTACTCTGGAGAAGGTTGAGATCCCATTTTGTACCAGTCTTGAGCCATACCAAATTATTAAGGCTTGTGATCAATATAATGTGAGTTGTGAGATTCCAAAGAGTATGCCTGCTAACTGACCCCGCTTTAGACTTTAGGTTTGATGGGATTTTTTCCTATGCATTGAAGGCAGGTACAGTTCGTATGTTGCTAACTGCTTCTCTTGCTACGATGCTTGCTCTTGCATGTACTTTTGCTGTGTCTCTTGTGAATCCCTTAAGAGATAGGTTCTGAAACAAGCATAACCAACATTCACATAACATTATTGTAAACAGATCAAATTTAAGCTACTATTTGGAAGATTTTTCAAAATACAAGAAACACTCTTCACATTGCATAGATTTCAAGTGAGCCTTTTAAATTTCTCAGGCATAAGCTACCAATAATTTCCTCACTAGTGAGGAGCAAAACAGACTTTTTCTTCATCACGAACTTAATCATCCGCGAGCCCAAAATTATTGGGATTTTAGTCGGCTTAAACATATACAAGTTGCTATAATCAATCACCATCTTATGTGCTAAATTAATGCTAGTTGTTTAGTTCTCATATCATGCCTTGGATTATTTACAAGTTTGCATGACACAGTTTAATACTATAAAAAAGATTCTCTTAACTATGTTGGTAATTAATGCCAACTACCCAATTTAATGCTTCCCTATTATTCTCCTGGCAGCCAAACAACATTGAATGTTTTTAAATTGAAAATCTTTGAAAATCCTTTACTTTTGCAAGCAGCATTTATTTTTATCTTGACTGGGCTCACATAGCTTCTTCCTGAAACTAAGTCTTTTATTTTATATTATTATTAGGAGTATGTATGCTGGAAAAAAATACTGAATGTTTAACGAATGAAAAACAGGGGTGCTTTATTTGAATGTTGATTGAAAGATAAGCATGTTTGTTTAATTTTTTAGGTGTTTAATTTTATGTATAAATTGCAGTTTTTATTTTCTCTGTTATGCTCTGCCTTTTACCGCACATGGTATCAGAGCTAAAAGTCGTTTAGTGGCGCCAAAGGTTGTTTATCGGAGCTGAAGGTGAATCAAAGAAGGTTTTAGGAAGAATTAATTTTCTTCAGAGCAAAGGTATTTACAGCCAACAATGGCAAGCACAAGTTTGTCAAATCTATAGATTCCACAGTTCAATGGGAAAAATTATGACTATTGGGCAATCACAATGAGGACATTATTTTGTGCTCAAGATTTATGGGAGCTTGTTGAAAATGGTTATCCAGAGCCAGTAGATGCAATAGCATATAATGCATTGACTTGGGCAGAGAAAGATTTGTTAAAAGAAAATAAAAAGAAATATTCGAAAGCCCTCTTCTTCATCTTTCAAGGAGTGAATAAAAGTATTTTTCCAAGAACTCAAGGAGCTACAAAGTCCAAGCAAGCATGGGACATTCTTCAAACAACCTATCAAAGAATGGAAAGGGTAAAAATAGCTAAGCTGCAAATGCTAAGAAGGGATTTTGAAACAATCTACATGAAAGAATCAGATACAATAGACACATTCTTCACACAAATCATTGGTTTGGTAAATCAAATCAGATCACATGGTGATATTCTTGAAAAAAGAAGAGTTGTTGAAAATATTTTAAGAAGTTTTCCTACAAGGTTTGAATCTATTGTGGTAGCCATAAAAAAGACAAAAAATCTCTCACATTTTTTAGTTGATGAACTTCATGCATCACTCATTTCTCATGAGCATAGATTGAGCAGGTTAGCAAATTCAAATTTGGAGCATGCATTCAAGACACAAGTCTCAATCAACACTAGTAGAGGTAGAGGAAAAGCAAATTTCAGAGGTAGAGGAAGAAATTCTTACAGAGGCGGAAGAGGTAGCCCATTAAACACAAGTGGAAGGGGCAACAACCCATCAAGCTCAACTAGAAGAGGTAACAACCAATATCCAAGTCAATACTCACCTCAAAAGCAATCTCAAAGCCAAAGGTATGACAAATCCTCAATCCAATGTCATTATTGCAAAAAATTTGGGCATTATTTGAATGAATGTAGAAAGAAAGAATATGATTTTAGACAACAAAATGCAAATTTCATGAAAGAAAATCAAAACCGAAAATCAGAATAGAACACCATTTTTTTGGCATACAATGTTGCACAAGCAAGTGAAAAAGATGTATGGTTTTTAGATTCAGGTTGTAGCAATCATATGACAAAAAATTTAGAAATGTTTTCAAGCTTAGATAAGAGTGTGAAATCTGATGTAACATTGGGCAATGACCATAAGGTAGAAGTCAAAGGAAAAGGGAATATCAATATTCTAACTAAAAATGGGGAGAAGAAACATATGGCTGATGTTTATTTTGCTCTTGGTTTAAAACATAATATAATTAGCATTGGGAAGCTTGTTCAAAATGGTTATAGAGTATTTTTTAAAAATAGAAAGTGCACAATTTTAGATAAATTCTCAAGTAATTAGCTCATTGCCAAGGTTCAAATGACCAATTATTGAATGTTTTCTCCAAAGATTATGTCAGATTTGGATGTGAAATATGCTCAAGAACAAGCTACAATGTATACACAAGATAATAAAGAAGTTGCAGCAGTCAAACAAACAATCTTTGAAGCCGAAATAAAAGATGGAAATTGGTTGTGGCATCTAAGATTTGGGGATTTAAACTTTGCAGCTTTAAATTTGCTTCATAAGAAAAGCATGGTCAATGGATTACCATTGATAGAGAAACCCAAAAGAGTATGTGAAGGGTGCATCTTAGGAAAGCAACATCGAGAATCATTTCTAGCAGGTATGTCAATGAGAGCTAATGAACCATTGGAAATTATTCACTCAGATTGTGTGGCCCAATGCTAACACTCTCAATTGGTGGAAGATTCTATTTTCTTACATTCATTGATGACTATACAAGGAAAATGTGGGTTTATTTTCTAAAGCATAAGAGTGAGGTGTTTGAATATTTTTGTCAATTCAAAGCTCTTGCTGAAAAATAGAGTGGTCATTACATCAAAGTATTGAGAACGGATAGAGGTGGTGAGTATATCTTGAATAATCTTTTAAAATTTTGCAAAGAGCATGGAATTCATAAGCAATTTACTACAAGATATACCCCTTAACAAAATGGCATAGCTGAAAAGAAGAATAGGATAGTAATGTAAATGGCTAGAAGCATGTTGAAAGCCAAACATTTGTCAAATGAGTATTGGGCTGAAGCCATATCATGTGCAACATATATTATGAATAGATGTCCAACAAAAAAGTGTCAAAAATATGATTCCCAAAGAAGCATGGAGTGGAAGAAAATATAGTGTTTCTCATATGAAAGTATTTGGATGTGTGGCATATGCACGTGCTAGATGAATTGAGAAGGAAATTGGACAATAAGGGAGAAAAATGTATATTTGTGGGATACAGTGATGAATTAAAAGCATTCAAATTATAAAATTCAAATTATACAATTCAATCAGCAAGAAGGTCATAATCAACATAAATGTACATTTGTAGAAGATGAAGCATGGGCTGTAACTTTGGATAAAATAGTCAATGTAGCAACCAATTTACCACAAGAAGAAAATGAAAAAATTATACCTACAAGTATCCCTCCAAATGTGACTCCTCCCACTCCTATTCAAGGACAAAAAATTTCTCAAAGGACACCATCATCAAGTTAAGGACAACCCTACACACATAAGCAAACACACCATCAAACATGCAACAAACACCATGTTCAATTGCAACTCTTCGTGCTGGTCCATCAAGTCCACAATTTACAAATTTAGGTGACATGTCAAATCCTACATTAGCAAGATTAAGAAGATAAAAAATGAGAAGTTTAAGAGATGTTTATGAGCAAGATGATAGAGAAAGTAGTACAGATCTGAATTCTCCTTTTGCATTGTATTCACATGTTGATGATCCAATTCACTAAGAAGAAGCAATTAAAGAAGAAAAATGGATAAATGCAATGGATGAAGAATTTGATGGAATTAATAGGAATGAAATATGGGAGTTGGCTAGTCTTCCTCAAGGAAAAGAAGTGATTGGAGTAAAGTGGGTTTACAAAACAAAATTGAATGCAAATGGTGATGTGCAAAAATACAAAGCAAGACTCATAACAAAAGGTTACTCACAACAGCCTGGGGTAGAATACAATGAGACATTTGCACCAGTGGCTCGTTTAGACACCGTAAGGACAATACTCACCATAGCAGCTCAAAACAAATGGGTAGTATATAAAATATATGTGAAGTCAACTTTCTTGAATGAAATATTACAAGAAGTCTATGTGGAGCAGCCACCTAGGTATGAGATTTTGTGTCATGAAAACAAAGTTTACAAACTCAAGAAGGTTCTTTATGGACTCAAACAAGCCCCAAGAGCATGGTAAAGTAGAATTGACTCTTATCTTTTGCAAAATCGATTCAATAGGTGCAGCAGTGAGCCTACATTGTATACCAAGATGAATGAAAATGGTGAAATCTTAATTGTTTGTTTATATTGTGAGGATTTAATTTTCATGGGTGATTTATCAATTGAGATGTTTAAATCAGTAGTGACAAAAATATTTGAGATGACTGATTTGGGTTTAATGAAGTATTTTCTTGGCATTAAAGTAAATCAGAATGAAAAGGGTATTTTCATCTCTCAATCTAAGTATGCAAATGACATCTTGAAAAGGTTTAATATGATGAACTGCAAATCAGCTCCAACACCTATGATCACAGGTTTGAAATTGAGTAAAGATGATAAAGGAGATGATGTAAATCCAACTTTGTATAAAAGACTTGTTGGCAGTCTTATGTATTTAACAACCATAAGGCGAGACATAATGTTTTGTGTAAGTTTGATTTCAAGGTTCATTTAGACTCCAAAAGACTCACATAGGAAAGTAGGAAAAAGAATTTTCAGATATGTAAGTGGAACAAAGAATTATGGGATCCAATACACAAGCTCAAATGAATTCAAACTCATAGGGTATAGACACAGTGACTATGCTGAAAATATTGATCATAGAAAAAGCACTTCCAATTATGTTTTTCATTTTGGATCAGGTGTAGTATCATGGGAATAAAAGAAACAACCAATTTTCACTCTTTCATCTGCTGAATCAGAGTATGTAGCAGCCACAAGTGCATAATGGCAAGCCGTTTGGATGAGAAGAGTTTTGAAAGATCTCAGACAAAAAAAAAAAGAAGCGACAAAGATCTATTGTGATAAAAATTTAGCCATAGCATTGTCAGAGAATCCAGTTTTTCACAAAAGGAGTAAGCGTATAGACACGAGGTATCATTTCATCAAAGAGCTGATCAACAATAGAGAAATCTACTTGGAACATTGTAGGTCTGAAGATCAATTACCAGACATCTTCACCAAGGCACTGGGAAAAGAGAGTTTTGTTTATCAAAGAGATCGATTGGGCATCAAAGACTACAACAATTGTGATTAAGGGGGAGTGTTGGTAATTAATCCCAGCTGTCCAATTTAATGCTTACCTATCATTCTCCTGTCAGGCAGCCAAACAACATTGAATGTTTTTAAATTGAAAATCCTTCGAAATCTTTTACTTTTGCAGGCCGTTAAATCAGCATTTATTTTTATCTTGACTGAGCTCACGTAGCTTCTTCATGAAGCTAAGTCTTTTATTTTATATTATTATTAGGAGTATGTATGCTGTAAAAAATATTGAATGTTTAATGAATGAAAAACAGGTGTTTTCAGAGAATTTTATTGGAGCCCAAGTTTTGTTAATGTTTGTTGAATCATATAATCTGGAATGTTACAGCAGCACATCATTTTTCTGGGTGCTTTATTTGAATGTTGATTGAAAGATAGGCATGTTTGTTTAATTTTCTGAGTATTTAATTTTATGTATAAATTGCAGTTTTTATTTTCTTTGTTATGCTTTGCCTCTTTCGAGCAAACTACTTGACCAAAAGGATCAAGATTAACTTACCTACACAAAATTTTCTACTCAATGCAAGCAACAATAAATGAAGTCATGTTCTGTAGAATAACTGAAATTCTCTCCGCAATTGCTGATATAACATTTTTTTTGCATCGGCTGCCAAACGAGAAGCTATCTGGTTTGACTTGTTCTCCTCTTCATCAAACCAGCTTACATCATTGCAGAATATCGCTATGCATCAAAGATTGTTGTGAAGTTTTGGATGATGAGACATCTTGAAGTAACATGTTTTTATTTTTCTATACATTTATTTATCATCAGTGTAGTAAAAGAGTTTAATCATATTCCTCATTTTGATGGAAAAAGTCGGGTCAATAAAACCTGAGAAAATTGATTCCATAGATCCTAGAAGATGAAAGGGTCATTCAGGTGCATTTAATTTGAGAAGTCCAGAGTATGAATGTTTGGGGGCTGGATAAACCTTGTTTGCATCAGCATTTGAAATCATTTCTAGTCTTGTAAAGAAAATTTGATATCATTTCCAAAAGGTAGTGGAAATCTAAGATGATATCAAATTTTCTTTACAAGATGTGTTTATTTTAAGAAATTTTCTTTACAGTTTTTCTAAGGGAGATTTGTAAAGAAAATTTTCTTAAAATAAACACATCTTGACGGCAAGGATAACTAAAGGTGGCATCTTAGAATTTGATATCACCGTGGATTTCCACTACCTTTTATCCTTCTAAAACATCCTGGATAATTGTAGGTTTTTGGTTGATGATCTCCATCAGCTTGTATCTAGCCACTTTTCCTTTTACAAATATATAAAGATTGGTGAGTGATTTCCCTAAACTCCTGTCAAAACACACATACTGTTTTAGCAAATACAGCGTAACAAAATAGCTTAGATAAGTTTGTATTTCATTTCATACATCTTTTCTACTAAGTACAATGTGATTACAAAGGATGGAAATTGCATACATTCCACCAACAATAGCTGAGAAAATGGTAGTGAATGCTTCCCCTCCATCAGTTTGGCAATTTCTAATAAACCCCCCTGCGTAACAAAACATGAATGCTATTCCATATGTGCCCCTTATGTTGGAATTAATCTCCAACTGCCTTATTTATTTCACCGTAGAGTTCTTACTGCCTACTGTCTTTTCAAGTTACTATGCCTTTTTATTCACTCCAAAATAGGACAGTTGATCAGAAAATTTGGATACGATGGGTGTAAAATGAATATCAATTTTGCTTAATAGTTAATAATTCGTTTTCCCTCCTCACTAGAAAATAGTAGAAGAGTCGAGAAGTATTCTGAGAAAAATAACAGGGGAAGTCTTTTTGCGGTGGTTGTTGCAGCATCAAGTGCAGATAAAAAACACAGGGAATATAGTTATTCTGTTTTTTTGGTATCGAAGAGTAGCAGCTCTGTTTCAGCTTGTTGGATGTGAATGTTTTGATATACATATATGAAATATATATTTAAATATATGTAGACATTAAACAAACAAATCAAGAGCACCTCAAATGGGATGCTCGTCTCCTTAATTCCTGCCATTTTGATTAATGATACTAATTGCAATCCAAGTTATTCAATGGGTCAATTTGGAGTTTCTTATCACTGTATATAGGTGCAAACTTTCATCTCAGCCTAAATTTTGCATTGCATATATATTTGCTAGTAGGTTAGTTGTGGATCTCATCCTACGCTTAATCAGCTTTTAGGTGTCGACTCATGAATCCGCTCTTGGGTTGTGTTTCCAATGTTCTTTTATTTTTCCATCAGTGTTCAGGCAACGTAAGCATTCAGATGAACATACACATAACTGAAGATAATTTGCCTTTGCATTCAAATTATCCAAAGAATAATAATACGAATAACCGTACGTTCTCACTGTTTGCATTTTGATCCAGGAGAATGTCTGTGGAAATGCTGAACACAATATTCCCAGTCCCAGCATCTGTGTCAATGAACCCCACATCCTGCTTCAACACCGATTCCAAATGTTTTTTCTCCATTTACTCTGTTTATTGTATTTTGTCTGAAGCTTCTGATTTTGTAATTTCAGATTGATTATTAGATTGGGTCCACGGCACCACCATTCAGGGAAACAGGCTTATCTGACTACCAGGTGAAGAAGCATTCTATTCTATTCTATTCTACGAGTAATTTAACACAAAAGAATGTGATTGAATACATTTAGAAAATTTGTAGGCATTCAATCGCACGCTACCTTAGACCACTTCAATTTGCCCCAGACCATGGAAGAAGCGTATGGAGGATGGCTCAGTTGCAGAATAGTGTAATGTCTAAATCTATAATTAAAACTGAACTTGATATTCTGTTGTAACTTGTAAGCTGCACTTTATTAAAATGTTTGCGAAAGACACTATCTTAAGAAGTGGCTATTGTTATTCATGAAGCCAATCCTTACTCTTAAAAAGATGCCGAATAGTTTTTTATTCGCTGTTGTTACAGAGTAGATTTCATAGCCTTTGGAGAAGTTTGTTTCAGAGTATTTGGGGACAGAGTGAAGTACTGGAAGACTATCAACGAGCCAAATGCATTTCCCGCTTTAATTTATGAAATTGGCCTCTGTGACCTCCACTTCCAGAATGCTGTTCTTATCCATTTGGATATTTTGGCAACTGCGGTGCCGGATATTCTACAGTAGAACCATACATTGTTGGTTATCATGTTCTATTATATCATGCACAAGGAGTTGAGATCTACAGGAAAAATTTCAGGTTGTAAACTTTAACAATGAATATAGGGCAATATTTGTTCTTAAAATGGCAATATTTAACATTTGTAAATAGTTAAGGTAACTTCAGAAATGGCTCAATTACTCACCCTTTGGCTGAGCCCTAAACTCACAAATAGATAAGGCCTTAAGAACTATAAAATCATTCAACCGAAGCTTAGGGCTTGAAATTTCCAGCAAAGCAATTTCCTTTCTAATTGGCCTAGAGGTTGGATAAATTTATTGTTTAATAGCTTGATAATTTTATTATATATGCACGTCAACCAAAAGGGTTTATTGGCTTGGCGATTATGGCAATGTTGTATGTACAATTGACAAGTCGTTCTGGACTGGAGGCTGCAGGAAGAGCTGTTTAAAATTTTTATATATGATCTTAGAGTGGGGATGATAATAGCATGAAGCTGTTTAAAAATTTTATATAAAAAATAAAATAATTAAATTTATATTTATAATTTATTTATTTATATTTTATATATTTTAAGATGGATGCTATTATTAGAGATAGGAAATGTAGTCAAATTATTAATTATATTAATTAAGACATGTTCAAAAATAAAATTTAAATCTTTATGTGAAAACCTAATATAATAAGAATTTAAAATTAAAATTAAAATATAATACATAATCTAACTTTGAAGATTTCAAGGTTTGATCAATGTCTTGGTTATATAAGAAAAGTAGAGGTTTAAGCTATTTATTACTTTATAATTTTTATATAAAAAATAAAATAATTAAATTTATATTTATAATTTATTTATTTATATTTTATATATTTTAAGTAAATATTAAATTATAATTATAAAAAGTCTTAAAATTCATCATTCATTTTTTCTTGTTGTACTTGCCTACACAACTACTATGGCATTCATCTATGAAAACTAAGTATTTTTTTTTAATTTTTATTTTTCTAAAATTGAGATGATTTTCTATTAAGCTAATATATTAAACAAATTATTTATTTGAAATATGATTGACTGAGTTTCCACATTGGTTTTTGGAGGATGAAAATTTTAGAGTTTAGATTGAGATCTCACATTCACTTTGCCTTGCACTCTTGATTGAGTGTATCTGAATTTTTTTTTTATATTATCGTTACTTGCTTGTGTTGTTCCCCACTCTATCTAGTTTTGGTTAGTAAGTTATGATAAACTTAGAGCTACATTAGGTGAATATTTATTTGGCTTTTGTATCTTGTTGTTGTGTTTACATTCCATTAATTTATCATTAATTGTACAATTATATAGAAACAAAAATAAAATAATATTTTGATGTTAAAAAATAATTCAAAAAAACTAAATATCAAAATGATTTAATATCAATTTTCATCATTTTAATATAAAGTAATTATTGTGTTTTCCTTTTTAAAACAATTTATTGCTTCAATAATGAAATTATATTTTAAAAAACAAAAAATTCCTAATATGTAAATATATCGTACAAATATTATAATAAGCTACAATGCATACTCTTTTTCCTTGATTATGAATCATCTGTGATTTGAAACCTTGACTAAAAAATTACACTTTTAGATTTATATGACATGTTATATATGTTAGCCTATTTTCATGACATTGCAAAAAATCCTAAGAAAATGGTTTATTCCTATGAAAACTCTAGAAAGTTGCCTTGTCCTGCTGCAACATAGTTTTAATCTACGAAGAAGATCTATGAGGTTTCATAGCTTGCGCCCTTAGCCAGGGGTAGTTTATGGCATGTCCAAGCTTCAGTCAAGATCGCATGTGCTCAAGTGTAAAGACCAGAGAGAAATTACAGTTTTAAGGTATGATATATAGGACTGAATCCATGTCCTAGGGTTTCATGAAATTATTTAAATCCAAAAACCCTAGACAGGTCTATTTCTTCATTACCTTTTTGGGCCACTTAGGTCCCCATTCTGCACATGTCTTATTTTCTTGCCCATGATGTTATGTTTTTATTCAAAGATTATGCGACTAAGTGTTTGCATTTTCTCTTGTTTCTGGCGGCTAGTGCTCTAACATCTAGCAATCTGGCAAGCGGTTAACTTTTCCATTTAGTCACGTGATCTCGTGATCAAGCTTGAGTTAAGGTTTGAAGACTTGGAGTTAGAATCTCGACTGTTGATAAAGAAAGATTTGACAGTGGTCGTGTATTCTTCGGATGGAACATAGGGTTAAGGATTGACTCAGCGATCATGCGAATGCTTCATTTGCATGATCTCCAGACCAGACATGGGTTAAGGTTTTCTTTCAATGACCTAGTGAATGCCTTTAGTCACGTATTCACCAAATGACTATGGGTTAAGGATAATCTTGCCGAGGTTAACATAAAGAGATCGCAGGTCCAGAGAAAATCTGTGGTGGTCGTGATGCCACAAAGGAAAAATGCTTGAGGGATAATGATCGCAACATTGTGATAGTTGTTTGATCTTCCAAATGAAAAAGACCAAGGTCAAGGTGGGTCTGATGCCAAGTGTTGCTGATGTATTTTTTTTCATTGGTCGCGAGTGTTAGTGACTTGGAAATTGTTAGTGAGGCCGAGGGTTTCAGCATGTTAAAGGGACACCAGATGTAAGTCAATCCAATAGTTGTCGCATTCCCAAGAAGAAAAGGTGCACAAGATATTAACCAATGCGGCATTGCGACAACCGTTGATTTTTTTTTTCTTAAGTGAAGATCAATGGTCCTATTTTAAAGATCGATAAAGTGATGGGTCTAGCTACCAAGTCATGTTGGGGTGCTTGTTTCTGATTGGGTTCCGATGGTGATGATATGACCGAGTAATTTTAAAAGGCTAAGTTGACTATTGTAAAGTTATGTGGACCGTCTCATGTGCTGGGAAAGGGTAGAAATCAACGATCTTGTTTTAAACTTGTCTGATTGACCATTGCTGCCAAAATTTGAAATATTTAAGGGTTTTCTACTAGTAAAGGATTGGTTATTTATTGCTTGGGTGACCGATCTACTCGATTTGATCTTGTACATTGTCACAGTATGGCCCAAAAATGATGCTTTTATGCAGAGGATGTCCATGCTGTGGAAAAATGGGTGAATCATTCATGCCAATTATGATGTAGATAAAGCAAATAGAGAGCTAAATGATGCAGTTTCCAGTCTCTAAATGTACCAGTCAATATTTTGGCCATAAATGAAGATCAAATTTGGACATGATTGCTCTGGATTTTCTGGCATGTCTTGTCTGCATTAATTTTCCTATTCTCCAGATTGATGAAAGTGGTTGAAAACCCTAGTTCTATCCTAGTCATCCATAGCTTGTTGCATCCTTTCTTGAGGATTCCAAGATAGCTAGTGATTATATATAGTAGCTTGTTATATTTTTCAAAGGATGGTAAACTTGGTAACTGAATAGAGAGAGATTGGATTTAGGGTTTGGTTCTAAATTGAAGAGAAGGGTTCTACTGGAGGTTGATGAGTGGGATGAAGAGGAAGTTTATTTAGAAAAAATTTCAAAGAGTTTTTGAAGAATCAAAGTTAGAAACCTAGCTCATTAAAAAAGGCAAGATTGAGGAAAATAGGAAAAGGGTTTTTCTTCAAAGACAAATTTCATTTTGAAGAGTTATGGCTGGAACTAGTGGAAATATTTCTCATCCCCATATTCCAATTTTTAATGGAAAAAATTATGAATATTGGAGCATAAAAATGAAAACCCTATTTTTCTCTCAATGTATTTGGAATTTTGTCGAAACTGGGTTTCCTCAACTAGCAAATAAGCAAGCATATCAGGCACTTTCACAAGATGATAAAGATTCACTAGAAGAAAACAAGAAAAAAGATGCAAAGGCACTATTTTTCATTGAACAAGCAATGGAGGAATCAATTTTTCCAAAGGCTGCAACTGCCACAAGATCAAAAAAAGCATGGGATAGTTTGCAAATAGCATACCAAGGCCTAGCAAGGTAATAATGGAAAAATTGCAAATAATTAGAAGGGATTTTGAAATTCTACAAATGAAAGATTCAAATTCAATAGACACATTTTTCACTCATGCAATGTCAATAGTAAATCAGCTAAGGTCCTATGGAGACACTATTGAAGATCAAATTTTTTTTAAAAAAATACTTAGAATTCTACCTACAAAATTTGATGTTGTAGTAATAGCCATTCAAGAGGCCAAAGATCTTTCTCAATTATCAATATATGGATTAATGGGGTCATTTTTAGAGCATGATAAAATATTAAGTCGATTAGGATCATCATCATTGGAGAATGCATTCAAAACTTAGCTCTCAGTTGGTAGAACAAGAGGGAGATCAAATAACAACTGAGGAAGAGGACATTTTTCATCAAGGGGAGGAAGAGAAAACTCACAATTTGAAAGTAGAAGACCACCATCGAGCCCACATGCCCATTCTACATCAACAAGAGGAAGGGGGAGCAGTCACTCTCAATGTCATCATCAAGGAGAAAGGTATGATAAATCCAACATCCAATGTCATTATTGTAGAAAATTTGGGCATTATGCATCAGAATGTAGGAAAAAGAAATATGATTTGAATAAGCAAAAGGCACATTTTACAAATGAAAATCAGTCAAAGACTAGTGAACAAGACATGATATTGATAGCATGTAATGTAGCACAAGAGAGTTTGAAAGAAGTAAGGTTTTTAGATAGTGGGTGTAGTAACCATATGGGTTGTAATAAGGAGATGTTTGCAAAAATAGATGATTCACTAAAATTAGAAGTAAAATTGGGAAATGATCAAAGAGTTTCAGTTATGGGCAAAGGGTCAATTAACATAAAAACAAAACAAGGTGAGGAGAAGCATATTTTAGATGTATACTATGTTCTTGGATTGCAACACAATCTTATAAGTACCAGACAATTGGTGCAAAAAGGATATAGAATATACTTTGAGGATGGTGAATGTGTGATCCTAGACAAGAAACCAAGCAATAGGCTGATTGAAAAAGTTGAAATGACAAAGAATAGGATGTTCCCATTAAGAATTTAAAGTGAATTAATGATAGAGCCACAAGGATTGCAAAAAGTTGCTGAAATAGATTTTAAAGCCCCATAAAAAAATGAATCTTGGTTATGGCATTTAAGAATTGGGCATTTAAACTTCAAATGATTGCAGTTGTTATACAAGAATAAAATGGTATATAGGTTGCCAAAAATCAAGCCACTAAAGACAACATGTGAGAGTTGCATATTGGAAAAGCAACATAGGGAATCATTTCCAGTCAGGGAGTCTTATAGAACAAAACAACCACTTGAGATAGTGCATTCAAACATTTGTGGACCTATGCAAACACCTTCCATGAGTGGAAAGCTTTATTTCAAAATGTTTATTGATGATTTCAGTAGAAAAGTATGGGTTTATTTCTTGAAGTACAAATCTGATACATTTACTATCACTAGTAAATTTGAGACCTTTTTTCGACGGCTGACCATCTAAATTCTGACACTATACCATCGATCATGCTACACCAACCACCGTCATAGTTTTCCAGTAAAAATAAATAAGGGCTACAATGGTGTTGTAATTCTGACACCATATCCATTGGAATATCCATCCAAAAAGGCACTGGCCAACATGGTGAACATAGAATCAGTCTATTTGATGATGTCACAATTTTGACGAGGGTGTGTTGGAGATGCTAAACATGCGACGGATTACTGTTAGATGTTTCCAATAGATAGTTGTCGTTTGTAGTTCTTCTAACAGCGGTCTCTGTCACAATTCTGATGATCATGCATCGAAGATAGTTGTCATTTTTAGTTTTTTGTTGATGGTGATGATATACATGCGACAGCTAGATGTCAGATATTTCGAACAACTAGCCATCATTTGAAGATTTTTGCTGATGGTGGTGATGTCCATGGGATGATTGGTTATCAGATGTTTCTAACAGATAGATGTCTCTTTTAGGTTTTTCTCGACGGTGGTGTTGTGCGTCTGATGGATAGCTGTCGAAAGTTCTTCACAGATAGTCATCGCTTTTAAGCTTTTGCCGATGGCAGTGCTGTACATGTGATGACTATCTATCAAAGGTTTCTAATACATAGTCCTCACTTTTATTTTGTCAACGTAGTTGCACTAGAAATCACTATACATATACATATATACATATATACATATATACATATATATATATATATATATATATATATATACACACATATACATAAACATATACATATACATATACATATATAGATATATATATACATATATATAAATGTATATATATATATATACATATATATAGATGTATATATATATATATATACATATATATATGTATATATATATACATATATATATATACATATATTTGTATACATATATATATATACATATATATATATATACATATATATATGTATATATACATACATATATGTATATATACATACATATATATGTATATATATATATATATATACATATACATATATATGTATATATACATATATATGTATATATATATACATATATATATATATACATATATATGTATATATATATATACATTATATATGTATATATATATATATGTATAGATATATATATATATATATGTATATATATCTAATACATATATATATGATATATATATA
>BSBK01000349.1:600000-775666 GCA_027943335.1 Chamaecyparis obtusa | reverse complement strand
GGAGAGAGAAATATAGAGAGTATGGGGGAGGGAGAGAGACAAAGAGCTCTCTCTCTCTCTCTCACTCTCTCACTTTGACTATTTCTCATCACTATGTAAATCTATATCTTACATAGGGCGCATGCCCTATAAGGCGCATGCCCTATGTAAATTTATGATTTTCATAGTGCGAGCGTGCTATGAAAATCATAAATTTACATAGTGCGCACGCCCTATAGGGCGTGCACACTTTAGGGCATGCGCGCTTTGTAAAGGATTTGAATTTACCAATCCTAAGGCTTGGATTTGCCTTGGAGATCCAACCCAATGGCTTGGACGATTGAAATAGGCCTGAGACGTGTTTTCCAACAGACATACAAAAAAATGACATCTTTTTTTGTGTGCTCCTTGTCAGGTTTACTCGTGGCTCAAGAACATAAAAATAAGAGGACATGATATTGCAGATCTCTTTGTTAGCTATCTAAGCATATAATTTATTTTGAATTCTGATTATGTTAAGTTTTTCAACTCTAATTTCTTTTGTGTGTATGTCCAGTTTTTTGTAAAAAACCAACATGCAGTATTTTGGGCATAGATTTTGGCTTGTTCATCGAATTTTGCAATAAGTTACATTTTTAGAAACTAGACTCCATTCTACACACTTTTAAAAAAAAGAAAATTTAATTTTCGATTAGTTTTTAAATGAGTTCTAGGGGGAGCACACAAAAATTTCATATTTTCAGGATGTGTGCACTTCGTAAATTCATCAAAAATTATATGTTCATAAAAAAATTACCAAAAAAATCCGGGATAAACTATGTGGTGTTAGCTAACTTCTCACTGGAGTGATTAAAAAAATTCAAAAAAAGAGTTAACATTTTAGGGGGAGCACACCAGACGCTATGTTATGTTTTTGGACAAAAAATAGGACCACTTTTTGTGCTCCCCCTTTTTAGGGCCTTAATCTGCACCATTTCAAAATAAGTTAGTAGTTTAGGAACTAGATTCATAGTATTACAACTCTTGTTTTGTCGCATCTTAAAATTTTGAGTCTAACTATCTTCAATTTCTTGTTGAAGTTCAGAGTTTGCTGATTTCAGGAACAAAGTGGCATCTTATACCCCCTTTTTGGTCCCCCATCTTTGTGCACTTACCCCTATATAATATAAGATTCATAAAATAATGTTGTAAGACCTATTAAATGATCATTCTAGTAATCTAAATTAGGAAGATATTGTATAACTTGGTGCTTTGAATTTGAAGAAGTATAAGGATGGGAGATAGAAAATACAAGTTCAAATAAGAAAGACACGTGTATTAACTTCAGGATAGTGACAATGAATAAAAGTTGAAGAACCAATGATCTTTGAGTAGGAGGACAGGTAGAAAAGTCTTAGTATCATCACAATTTTTGAGTCATTTTAAAAATACAAACTCATATAAAGTACTATCATCAACTTGAGATATTATCTATATATCATCAATGTGTATGAGGCTATCTATAGTGGGATAATCAAGAAATAGAGAACAAAAAGCATTTCCATACAACTGTCAAATTTTGGTCCACATAGTGTAAGGATAATCAATGTCTGAAATGTTACACAACAAGCCAACACTAACACTACTACCAATTAAACCTAGGACATGATTAATCCTATTTCTCCATGTAGCTTCTATGATGTATATCTATTTCAAGGATGAGCCCATACAGATGAGGCAAAAGATTAACCCACTTAACATGTGTTAGTATGCCTTTCGACCATGACTCATAATTACCATGAAAGAATGAATAGAAAAATCCATGATAGTCTCCTCAATTATTAAATTAGAGATCAACACATGAAAACATTAACCTTTGTAGTTGAAAAATTGGACTTTGTATAAATAATAAATGCATTCACGAGCACTAAAATTAGTAATTACATATTGCTTATGTCCTTTATCTTTACATAGCAAAACATGTTTATCATTGTTGACTTTCATGTTCATTTATTATCATAATCTATTTATATATGATTGTAATGCCATGACTAGGATATAGATAATTTTGAAGTGGTATTTTATGGTTGAAGACTTATAGCATCAAATAGAGTATCTTTAGAAATAATATTCAATATTGGAAATCATAATACGTCAAAACTGTTTCTTTCTTATAGAAATATGGAAAATTATATCTTATATATTATCACATGAATGAGAACCTTAAAAACAAAAATAATGCCTAAATGTATTGTTAAACAACTAATAAACATAAATACTTATAAGTTTATTGATCAAGCCAACCATACCAACTAAAAAGTATTGTTAAACAACTAATAAACATAAATACTTATAAGTTTATTGATCAAGCTAACCATACCAACTATAAATATCTATACCTATTCCATAACATCTAAAATATTTTTAATACACCTATTGTGCATAGCTTCTAGCGTCAAATGTATGTATATGGACCTACATATGGCTTGGAGTAATATGAGACTACTCCATACTTCTTGTGGGAGGTACCTAACTGCACTACAATTGAGGTGTATATACCTTATCCCTTGTGGGATTTGAACTTGTGATCTCTCTTTCAAGAACACAAGTTCTAAAACCACTAAGCCGACTCAGGTTGGCAGACCAAGCAAGATAAAAATAGAGATCGTAAATGAATAAGAGAATCAAAACAACAAGAGAAAGTGAATAAAGATGTTTAAATAGGTATAAGAACCATTATGACAAGAAAGAGGGTCAATAAAGATATCTAAAACCATATATCAAGCTTGTGATTATTTTTAATATATATAGAAAACATTAAGGTCAAATTTTGACAAAATATGAAAATTATTAAGAATACATCCAAAAGAAAACATAACCTCATATTTGATATTTATGATACAAAAAGATTCAAAGTTCCATATCAAGCTCAACCTGTCATGCACACATAATATGTGAAGAAGATTCAAATGATTCCTTATGTGAACTCAAAACATCAAGTCATGAAACCACAAAAAAAAACTAGTTCATGCATACAGAAAAGGCATGGCGCCGTTTGTTTTATATCCTAATTTCAACGCATTTCAAATTGATTTCCTTGTATAATTTGATTGAAAAGGATTACTTTAGAACACACGTTTTCTATGGTTGGCGTAACCTCACACTCGAACACTTTTTTCCACACCTATTCTTGACTCTCCTCATAACAGACAAGCCCAAACGTTCGTACTTTCACACATAAATGTCTCTTACCACCCATTTACCTGACATTAGCCTTATCATTTTTTTTAGGGTTCAATGAATTTGAGATCAACATAAGTTCTGCATAACAATGGCTCCCTCCATGTTGAAGATCATTTCTGTAATGCTAGTGATTCTCTGGGCTCAAGGTCAGTATTATTATTATCTTGTAGATATAACATAGTTTTCTTTGTATTTTTAATGGCTGTTTCCAATTGCTTTCAGTGATTCATTATCAGAAATACTTACTGTAGAAAATTCTTAATGATTCATCTATTATTATCTTGTCAAATTTGATATTTAGATGGTCTCATCTATCAATAACACATAAATAAAAAATGTATGTAACTTTGTTCTTGTGTTTAATATATCTTTATGTAAATCTTATTCAACTTTCTTCTTGGGTTTACTGTATTTTTTTCTGAATTTTCTGTCCTAATAATGCAGGTGAATGTTTTTCTCAAGGGCCAAGTGATCAGGTATTTGATTCTCAATCAATAACCTCAACCCTACTGTGTGGTTTAGAACTTCATTGAAAATTTGATGATGATGTTAAACTTAATTGCAGGTACTCATGGATGTAAATGCAGAGGGGGAGTTATTTGAGCCTGCAGAAAAACAAGATGTGCAAAGGATGATGTTGGTAAATGAGACAGAGAGGAGAAGAAATCTGGGGAGCTTTCAATTATGTTCAATGTGCACTTGCTGTGGAGGGTCCAAGAAAAAGTGTGTCTCCTCTCCCTGCTGCTACAAAATTGTTTGTAACATACCCAATAAGCCATTTGGCTTCTGTTCATTCACACCCAAATCTTGTAATTGTCTTGGATGCCATATTTGACATTACATTGTTTGCCTAGCTACTATAAGAGGAAGCCATTTTCCTCATGCAAGAAGTTTATGATCAGTGTGATCAAGTTTTAAACCCATTAAGTTCATTATTGATATGTTTCAATGATAACCCATAAACCATTTGGCTTCTGTTCATTCTGAAGCCATTTTTGTAATTGCCTTAGATGCTATCTTTGACATTGTATTGTTTGACCCTTATTATGAGGGGAAGTCATTAGTCTTATGCAAGAAGAATATGACCACTATGCTGAAAGTTCATATTTATATGTTTCAATGATAACCCATAAGTCATTTGGTTTTGTTCATTCACATCCAAAACTTGTAATTGCCTTGGATGCATCTTTAACATTATATTGTTTGCCTAACATTATATTGTTTGCCTAGCTACTATACGAGGAAGCCATTTTCCTCATGACTCTTTGCTCAAGTTTTACACATAAATTTCATTATTTATATGTTTCCATGATAATTCAGTTTGTCTTTTTGGATAATATATTTTTCTAATATCATTTAATTGTAAATTTGTCATTTCATCGAAATTCGTATCAGTGAACTTCCAAATCAACATCTTCATCTCGATTCGAAATAAGATCTAACCCATAAGATCAACTCTAAAAATGGAGCTGTATATTAATGGCTGACCATCTCTAATTAATACAACCAGTCAGCCATTAATGAGAGCCCCTTAGAACTCAAATCTCAGCCCTTTGGGACTATGGACAGTAGGGTTGCAGGAATAGCTCACCAGTCATGTATTAAGTAAGAAACTGATATGAAAATTTGAGACAGCTGGGCCCAGAAAAATAGTTTCACTTAACCCCTCTCTGTAGTCTAGAGGGCCCAATACGGTTGTTGCACCAAAAACAATCCTTATCAGATGTAATTGAAATCTAATATATAAATGAAAAGATTTTATAAAATTTATTTTAGAAAATAAAAATAATGTGATGATATAATGGTGTACAGTTTATATAGGTTGTAAGTTATTTTGCTTTGGAAATCAATTATTTTTTTAAAATTCAAAATAACAAACAATATATCTATTGGTTATATTGGAGATTTGATTTAGTGCATAAATTATGAATGCAAAAGAAAAAAATTAAATAAATTAGTTTGAAGTATAGGTTATTGTATATTATATATTCTTGTAGTTATATTGTTGTGTTTCTTTATAGAATCATTGGTTTGATACAAATACAAATGGTGACATCTTTTAATAAAAAAGAAGAGATATTTGAAAATAAAATTTTGATTTTATAAATATATTGAATTAGATAATAATCTCTATGGTATTCATTTATCATAATCAATCTAAAAAGTAGTCATTTGTAAATCATAGCTCTGTAATTGTTTTGATATAGAAGGTAATTTATGATTATTTTAATAAGACAAGTGTTATCATTTTCAATAGTTCAGAGTTTGATAAGGGAAGTGTATTAAAATTTGATGATGTAGTCGAGACTCTTCTAATTGAGGATATGAGAAGGAAGAATCAAAGTACTTAATTGGGAGAAGCTTTGACAACTGTCAAAGGGAGAGATCACAAGAACAAGGGATGTATAATAATAGAAGAAGATCAAAGTCTAGCAAGATGTCAAAGTCGAGAGGCAAATATTAATTGTTGGTATTGTGGCAAAGATGACCACATCAAGAAAAAATGTTCAAAAATGATGAAAATCTGTCCAAAGAACATGAGATAAATACATCTTATAAAGAAGAAGTGGGTGCACTTGTTCTAACTATTGGTGAAGCTATGACAAATATTTGGGTGCTTTGTTCTAGAGCTTCTTTTCATGCCACTTAATGTTGGGAATACTTGAAAAATGATCAAAACAATAAATTTGGTAAGGTTTAGCTTGGTGATAATGAACCTTGTGATATTGTTGGAAAATGAGATATTTTATTGAAACTAAAAAATGGAAATAATGGACTACTTCAGGATGTCAAACATGTTCCTCACCTCAACAAAAATTTAATTTTAGTTGGGCAATTGGATGCTCAAGGATGTAGTGTCACTTTTGAATTGGGTACATGGAAAGTCACAAAAGAAGTCTTGGTAATTGCAACAAGTTGCAAATTAGGCACTTTGTATGTACTAGAGAGTCACACTAAAGTGAGAGCTATGTCAATGGCAACTATGGACAATGACACAAACCTTTGGCACTAGAGGCTTGGACAATGAGATAAAAGGGTTGTGATATTTTGCACAAAAGGGATCAACTTCTAGGCTTGAAATCAATTCATTTAAAGTTGTGTGAGCATTGTATCTACAAAAAATAAAGGAGGATCAACTAATCTACCAAGGGACATGACAAGAAGAAAAGATTGTTGGAGCTAGTGCTTGTAGATGTTTTTGGTCTCATGAAGGTAACTTCAATTGGTGGGTCTAATTATTTGTTACTTTTAGATGATTGCACTATGATAGATTAGGTTTATATGTTAAACATGAAGTATACTTTTTTGGGAAAAA
The DNA here is from genome assembly GCA_027943335.1 of Chamaecyparis obtusa. Lineage (NCBI taxonomy): Eukaryota > Viridiplantae > Streptophyta > Pinopsida > Cupressales > Cupressaceae > Chamaecyparis > Chamaecyparis obtusa. The sequence continues at coordinate 769,149 of BSBK01000349.1, read as the reverse complement.
AATAAGATTAAAGCACTTGTTGAAAACCAAACTAGCAACAAAATTAAGTGCTTGAAAATTGATAATGGTTGTGATTTTATTCAATAGGATTTGACCAGTTTTGTGTAGGTAATGGTGTTCAAGGAATTAAAATTGTTCCTTTAAACCCTCAATAAAATGGTACAGCATAGAGGTTGAATAGAACTATTTTGGAGAGGTCTTGCAGTATACTCTCCAACACCAGCTTGGGAAAACAAGTTTTAGTGGAATTTGTTATTGCAATTGTCTAATTGATGAACCAAGGTCCGTCCTATTGGTTTGATTTTGAAATTCTAGAGAAGTGGTTGGGAATTAGAATTTCATATAGTCATCTATAGATCTCTCATTATTTATGCCATGAATAATTTAAAAAAATAAAGTTTCCACCTCATTCCATTGTCTTAGACATTAACTAATTCATTCTCCTCATAATAGACACAAAAAAATATAACCATTACGAAAAAGTTAAGGAGTTACCTAGCATTCTTGATGATATTGTTGATATTCCATGAAGAGTACAAAAGACCCTAAGGTTAATTGATAATGTTGAAAGAGTCTCCTTTAATGATTAGGCTAGGAAACTTAAGCTCTATAGTGGTTCAAATTCCCTAGAAGGCTAATATAGCTTTAACGACGTGATTTGATTAGGATTCCAAACAACCAACACAATTTTCATAAAACATCCATTACTAGCCTAATGATCCCTACCACCCATGGGGCTGAGATTACTTTTCTAGTTTGATTCAATCCTGTTCATAGCTCCATTATAATTTAGTTTCATCCAATTATGTCCATAACATGTCCACTTAATATTTTTCTATCATCAACTTAGTGTTACTAGGGATTGAACAACTCATACTTGACCCCAATTAGTAGATATAGAATTCAACATGAATAATATATGATATTGTTTAAAACTGTGCTTTTTTATTTATAATATAAGGTATACAATAAATATAGAGTTTAATAATAAAATGTAACGTTTAATGTAAAAAATATACACTTACTATAAAATTAAAATATAGAGTTAGTAAATATAAAGCTCAATATAAAATATAAAGTTTAATACGAATAAAGTATACGATAATTCAAAAATACTATAAATATTTATTTAATATTGAGTTCATGAAGAAAATATAATATAATTGAAGAATAGAACCTGGGTTAGGTAGTATGAGGTTAGGTAACAAGGTGTTTCCTAGATCCATCTAAAATTTTAATTATTTATCTATATATGATAATCTCCTCTTCTTCTTAAAAAATAATTAAACTTGATTACTTATGCTTGTGTACATATAATAAAGAGATAAAATCAGGTCACTATGGATTATAACCAAAGACTAAATCTATCTTAATAAAAAATGAGCAACATTGATATAGCTTATTAGGGTATTTTTATATTTTTAATAAAATATTATTTACATGAGTAAGAGTTTTTGAAACATTAGTTTTTTTAAATAAATTTATTTTTTGGTAAATTGGCTTCAAATTGTTTCTACATATGCATTTACTGAACAATTTTAGTTGAAAAATTTGTGGACATATCTAACTATTTGACCAAAATTGATTTCTAGATAGAATTACTTAAAGTCACATATGCTAATAAGTTGGCAACTTTGCACTTTTACCCTAATTGTAACACATTGTTTTCGCTTGATCTTGACCACAAAATTAGAGTGAAATAAGAAACTAATAATAGTGAATTGAAACCTACTAAAATTTTGAACACTTGGAAGAGCTCTACAAAGTAAACATGGATATGCTAGTATTAATATGTACTAAAGATTCATGAGGGGATTAATTATAGTGACCCCCACATAATAGTCAATAAACCAATTTTATTATTAACTATATCAATACAAATTATGTGGGGGTGGGGAAAATTACATAGGATGTTTTTAATAGGGAATGTGATAGTAACTAGGGAAAAGAAAACTCGATAAATTTGTAATTAAAAACTTGATATGATATAAAAGAGCTTCAAGTCAATGAAATTCATAATATTTATTTTTTTTAAATGAAGGAACCAAGCCTCTAATAACAATTATATTTAGAATGAATGATGATAGATAGATGTGAGCAAACAATTATATCTAGGTGATACTCACAAGGTGAAGCAGCGAGACTTCCGGAGAGGTCACCCATCCCAATACTACTCCAGCTCAATAATTGAGATGTTCTTTAAGAGATATCCTTTTATCTGTCATTTTTTTAATGATTGATCTTATCTAGGTTACACGTAGAGGGAGGAAGAGGCTGAGCAAAGTCACCAAACCAACTCCCACCATCTTCATGGGACTATATAGATCCCATGTCAGTTTTGAAGAATGGACAATATTGAAGGTCCGGTTGTAGTGTGCTTGGACCTTCTATGTAATTAACTAATTTTGCAATAAACCATGTGTAATTAAACCACTTTTCTTTTAATATTGTTTTTATTTAGTAATAAATCTTAAATGTTCATTCAATCCAATTCGCTTAGTGGACTTTGGCATGGTAAACATTTGTCTTCAGATATATTAATTTTTGTAATTTAATAGTTTGTTTATAGAGTTGTTTGTACAGTTGCTGATCTTGAAACATTTTTATTGCATGCAAAAAGATACGCGACTGCTAGTATTAACTCTGTTTTACATATTTAACTACTACACCATATAGATACATATTACATTATCCACTTAAACTAAAAATGAAATGATAACTGAATGAAGAAAAGACAAAGAAATTGAACGAGGAAAGTGCTTGCTCCCATTAACTTACCTGAAAAGCACCAATGGATTCCTCTTTTTCACAAGGGAATTGAGACTCCTGTCATCTCCTCTGCTAATGGATACTCCAAATTTTGAATAGGATTATGATATACAATCCTGTTCTGATTTGAATGGTATTTTCTTGTTTGAGAGTGCTCTGCTCCACATTTGGAACTTATTTATTCTTTTACAAACCAAAAAATCCTAGAAATTGCTTGCACACCAAAAAAATTAAAACAAAGTGCCTAGTCCATCCCAAGGATTCACTATATCATAGCTAGAGACTTTGGGTGTGATTTGGCTGTTTAGAAACTTATGTTACTTGTCTCCAAAATGAATGCTTTCCTCAACATTAATCACTACTGCCCTCCCTCATGGTTCTCATGCCTGTTCAATCTAGAATCCAATCAAGCCTCCACAGAGATAGAGACAAAAAAAATTTGATCTCTGTCTTCAGATTTAAGACTTAATTGTGAATCTTAAATAAGAATACTTACATTTGTTTGTAATTAATTAAATGGAGAAGGATCCTGATTTCAATATAAAAGAACATCAAAATAGACAGATCAGCCAAATCAAGGAGCTGAACCCAAAGAACCAAAACCTCCAAAGGCAAAAGCTTAAAAAAGAACTCAGACAACAGGTTAAGAACTACCATTGACAACCAAAAGAAGAAGAAGGTAATAACAGAACAGGTACAATACACAGATTGTGCAACAAACAACCCATATCAAGATTGGGTAGTAACATCACCACCTATTCAGCTTATTTTGTGTTTTTTAATTCTTACATTTTTATGAAAGTTTCTGGGGATGCCAAAATCTAAGCTATATAAAATATTACAATGCTTCCTTCAAGAGTTGACAAATATTCTACATTTCTGCATATATTTCTATCAGGGCAGTCATAAATACAAGGCAAATAAGACTTTTAAACTGTTCTAAACTACCCATTCGAACAATAAAATTCATTTTGCGCCCATCATGCAAAAATTGCATGCCACGAGATCAAATTTCTTTAACACATTTTGTCAAACAGTTTATGTGCCTTCTCTTTGCTCAAAGTGGGAAATTTTTTATTACTTAGAAATAGAACTTGGTGACGTGGACTAGCCAAAGGGATTGGGATGGTTAAATCATTTTTAGTAATTTCAAGTTGTGTAAATGGCAAGGCTTGGATTGCAAGAGACATGCAAACCTTAAAGATGGTCTTGTAATGATTCGATGACATCATTTCATGGTGACATGCAATTTCTTAATTAATGAATACCTTTTATTTTTTGAAAGGATGAAGATATTGTATACTGTGGGAAAAGGCCTTTATGTATTGTGAAATTTTATTTGCATGAGCAGAGTATTTTGAGGGTTTCGAGAAATGATTACACTCAAGTTGGCACACATGGCTTAAACTTCTCTTTTAACCACCAATTTTCCTAGTTGTATTCAAGTCTGTGATTTCAAAACTTGGATGAACCTCTACGCAAATCTTTTCTTTGCTTTTCTAAGGATGGGTGGAGACTATGTTCACATTGAGTGTGGTAAGCATGAGGAAATTAAAAATGATGCAATTGTGCGACATATTTGTAAAGAGGGAGGGAATTTTAAGTTCATTAATGGTTATGATGAAGGTTTATCAATACAATTTTCTACCTCCTAGGAGGATAAACAGGTAATTGAGGAAGGCATTTATTTTGAAATCAATGAAGAGGTGATAGCACATGATACTAGCCTATTTATGGATGGTAGAAAGTGGAAGAAAACCAGTCAGGTGGTAGGAAAAAAACCTTAATAGATTCTTCAAAGGCATTGAAGCCTTGGTCAAGATGCATGGTAATTATGAAAGGGAATAGTTATCACTGCCATGGAGTTAGGTTTGTCTCATGATCATGAAATACTTTACCCTTGAAGGCCAATTTAAAGTGTATTATTTATATCATATGCCACTTCTAAACCACTTCAAAAACCATGACCCGAGTAAAGAGAATTACATATGCTATCCCAATGCCTCAAAATTGGCCTCTAGACTAGGGACTCCTAAAACCCCTACACCTTTTTTGATTGGTACAAAAATTTGTGATTTCAAAAGTAAAGCTTCCAAACATTTGACTACCAATAAGAGGAAAGGGAACCCCCCCCCCCCCCAAACGAAAAAGCCTAAATTCTCCATTTAAGAGGTTTTAAGTGAGGAATAATATGATGTCGAGGAAGAACATAGTAAAAATGAAAGCAATCCATGAAGATCTCATAGGTTAACGACCCACTTTGTGGATAAAAGTAAAAAACTCAGTTGCTTGACTACGATTCAAAGGAGGAGGAAGAGGATCAAGGGAGTGGGAAAGCTATGGGGAAGGGTGAGAAGGAGGAGAATTCTAATGGTGAAGGAGGGGAAACATAAACCATTGATAGTTCAGATAAATCTATAACCAACAGCTCTACCCATATTTTTGTTTGTTTGAAAATGGATCTTGTAGACTTAATTGGGAGCATAATGCTCAAGGAAGAGAATATTAACATGATTGTTGTCAAAGGAAAATGTACTAACTATCAAGCCATGACTACTAAGTTGATCACAACGAGGACTAAATTAGGAGGGCTATAGACCAAAATTTTCAATCTCAAAAGGAAGATGGAGAGTATCTTGAGATTCAACCTCCATGTGATGCATAGTTTGATAACTTCCATGTGCCTTATGGAATGACAGGTTCTAGGAAAGGACACTAAGAGTGAAGGAAACTATAATACACTATTAAAGTTCCTTAAGGATGTCTAGAACCATGTGCTCCATCAATTTGGATGTGACATAAAATCTACTAGCCATGCATAGCTCTTTTTGGATCCATTTTGTTGTTAATGTTGTTCTTTAGTTGTAGGGGATTTTTGTCAGAACTCCTTTTATTTTTTTGTGCATTGGTAAACTAGACTGTAATTGCACTATGAACATCTTATTAATTTTTATTTTTTTAGGTGTAGCTACTAGCTTATTGGACTTTGTTTTGTAATCAGGTAATAAGGGATCATGTAGAAACCTGCAATAACATCAAATATCTCAACCACAAATAGATTGTTAGATAAATTAGTATTCCCAATACTCAAGAAAGGATGTAAGATGAACAATAACCATAAACCATAATAAATATGAAATCATTCTAAGAACATGAATATGAAAATGACATAAATCCTTCCTTGGTGTTCTCCTCATGCAATGTGGGCTCTCAGATTTGAGCTCAAGTTTGTGCCAGCATAAGAATTCAAAGAAATTGTGGTTACCAAAACCAAAGGTTTGGCTCTCTATTTATAATCTTTTAGGGGTTTCACTCAAGAATGCATGATTGAAAGGTTGATTGACTGTGATTGAGGAGTTGAATTCAGAGTGATTGGAGAGATGACTTGAATGGACTAGTGAGATAACAGGATAGACTGGTGAGTTAATTGATTGCATGGATTAGAATACTGAATTGATTGAAGACTTTAACTGATTGTTGAGGGAGGAATTAACAATGTGGATTGAATAGTTAGGAGAGGGAATTGTGGAGTGAACTAAAAGTCAGTATGAGTTAGCTTTGGAGGAATAAATCATAATTAAATAAATAAAATAATTATTTACTTGCACAAGTGACAATAAATAAATAAATAAATAATATTTATTTATGAAAGAAGAATAATTAGTTTAATTAAATAAATATAATTTATTTATTTGTGAGAGAAATTTGATTAAATTATTACATAAGTGCAATAATTGGAAAGAGGGAATATTAATTAAAGAATATGCTTTATTGAATTAATTATAATGAGATAGGGTATAATTAAATATAATTAAATATTTAATTATATTATAGATGAATAATTGATGAAATAGTGATTAGGCGTTTAATACTTAAAGTAATTAATTAAAATCACTTAATTATGAAATTAAGGAGAAATGGTGATTTTGACTTTAGAAAATTGTAGAATGACACAATTTATTAAATGATAAAGATTATTAAATAAATTAAGGAGAAATGTTAGTAATGTCATTGTGTTTAAAGCAATAGGCCATTTATATGTGTCTATAGGTTCCAAGGTGAACATTTCATATACTTGTAATTTATTCTTAGTTTTTGTTGTCAATATGTTGTTCCATTTGGTCTACTTATAGTTTATTGCTAATTTCTGTTGTGAATACGTTTTTGGACTATGCGCTATCAGTTATAGCTTGCAATTAGTTATCTTTCTCTTGTAGTAGTTCTTAATGTTAATTTTTGTTTACTGTGTTGTCATTTTTGTTTGCTAGTGACCTCTTTGGGCTATGGTTTTGTAATGGACAACACCCTTGTTTTACTATTGATTAATATAAAAAATATTTCGTATAGTAATTTTTATGAATTAAATTATTTGAACATAAGGATTATATTACACATGTTTTTTTACTATCGTAAATTATTTTGACAAGAATTTCTTAATAAAGAAGTAAAAATAATCAACAACAACAAAGAAATAAGGAACATGAAGATGCAAATTATACAACAAATTAGTACACGTCATATAGGTCGGGAGACCAAAACATATGACAAACACATTTCAAAAGAAGAAAATCACCACTTAAGGTGGTTGGAATTCAAAATATAGTAGAGAAATTTGTTGCAATCTAGCATCACAATGCTTGTCTGAATCAAATCATATTATTTTAAGATTTATGTATCAAACTATTTGGCATATGATCATATTATATTGCATGCCAATCCATTTTGGAGAGTAATATCATAGTTAATATATGCAAATATGATTGATTACCACACAACCTCAATTTAAAGATTATAGAGTTAATGAACTCCTTGCAACCCCAAGAACACCTACAAGACCAAAATAACTTCCATAAGGGATAAAATAACAATAATAACTTTCTTGATTATGGATGCAAGAATTGATGAAAATACACATGATATACTTGTGTTTTTCACTCACACGCTTTTTTTGACACTTGGCGAAATGGGGACCCTCTTCTATTTTTAGTTCCTCTAGGGGTTTCACACCCTTGGTGTCCTTCCTATTTTCTCTCCTTCCTTTCCCCTTTTTTCTTTTGGTCTTTTTAGCAATTGAAATTTGGAGTTTTTGTTGTTCTATTTTGGAACAACACATCCCAAATACCAGATTATTGGTTTGTCTCCCTTGTTTTCTTTTGTGGTTCCTTGATTGGACATTGGAAGTAGCATGTTCCCTTTTCAAAGAGAAGATGACAACCTTGATGCTTGATTCCCAGTCCTTCCTCTTTGGGGATCAAATGTTGAACATGCTATGTTTGCTTGAGGAAAGTTGAACACAAGAAGACTAACCCTTGACGTTTCCTTTGTCTAATTTACAAGTTGCAATCTCAACTTGGGTACACAATATTTATAGTGGTTGGTGGTGTGCTAACATAGGAATATCCACCTATAAAAGACCACTTTTGGGTATCGTTTATCACCATTTCAAACACAATATGAGATCATTGATCACACTACAATAAACCATTTCCAATCGCATGTACTAGTTACAATTTACACTTGGATTTTGGCACTCTAGCACAATAATAGTTGAAAATCACTATTGGGGTTAGTGTTTTCTCCCTTTTTTATTTTTCTCTTTCATTTTGGTTGCTGGTATTTGCGCTAGGTTGAACCTAGTTCTCTTTGACATTATGTCTCATTTTGATTGCTTTGGATCCTTTTTCTTTTCTTTTTTCAGTTAAAACCCTTTGTTCAAACCTCATCCTTCCTTAGGATAGGGTGATGGTTTCTTCAATGCCTTTTTTTTTTTCAAATTGTCATACTAGCTCTAAGTGTGCCCCATGTTGCAACATGAAATTCATCCCCTAGGGTTTTTCCTAAAACCCCAAAATCCAACTCAAGAAATGATGTTCCTCATAAAGAACACCATTTAATGTTGTCATAGTGTTAGACGACTTATGAGTATTTATACAAACCTTTTATTTGTTCTAGAAATTAGAGGTCATGGGATTTTTATTGGTTGTGGGATACATGTTAGAGGGAATGTTGACTAATGGTACTGCATATGTTGGAGACCTAGTGTTCTAGGGATGTTATATTTTTAGCTACATGATGTATCCTATATAGGTGCTTGTTCTATTATCTATAGAGTTACATTGCTACAAGTTTTAGCTTGGGAGAACATCACAATATGAAGAGACATCATTGTGTAATGTCTCACCAAGGAGCCCTTAGAACATAGGGTAAAACATGCATAAGATTACATGATTATTTTTTGAAATAATTACATTAATTATGACTAACATACAAGAGAATCATAATAAAAAATAAGGTTAAATCAATTGGTCGCTTCACGATCCTACACTAGTATAAGTCTAAACCACCTCGAAGGGTTCTATGACTCTCAACTTCAAATCTAAAATTGGAATGATTGTCCCTTGAGTTGTCAAAAGAGGTCAAATTTAATCCTAGAAGCTACATTCAAAGCTAAGCTAGTCAAGGACACACAACTAAACAAGGAGATGACTAAATCAATCTCTGATGTGCAAACTTAACCAAATCTAGGTTCATTTTAAAACACCAATGGAAGAATTCCTATTATAATCAACATACAAATTGTTCATTTACTTTTAGAGCTTAACATGTGAATTCAAATGAAAACCAAAAACATAAATTGATCTAACCAACCCTACATCCACAAACATGTGCATATGAACTAAGATATGTGTAGATGCCAAAAGACAACGTCATGCACTAAAATATAGGTGCAAGTGTTGAAACTTGAAGGATAGGTGCATGCACTAAGAAGCACATCTGTCGAAGTACAAGCGTAGATGATGATATGAAAATAAGCTCAATCGAGGGATTAGAGAAGTCTAAGTCTACATACTCACGTGCATTGAAATCTTAGCACATGCACCAATTAGCACAGATGCTAGAGGACAACCGCGTGTGCCAATTCACCAAACTTGACTAGAAAACTAAGTAAAACTTTCAAATAACTATGCCTATTGAAACATACGGTTTAATTAAACTGTTTCCCATAGTATGGAGTAAAAATTACCTATCATCTATAATTACAATACCCCTTTTTTCATTACATTAAATACATATAAAAATGAGAAATTAATATAAGTGCAAGAAGGAAAATGGTGAAGTGGCCTCTAATACTGATCTCAAACCTGTACACCAATCTCCAATGGAGGTTTTTCATGCCACCCAACCATCTAGTACCCAAAATTCCACCCCACTATTCTCACTGAGATAGTCACATAGCCCAAACCATCACTTAGTGAATACAAGGGAAGTGAAAAACTTACACACATGTAAGACATGATACATACACTTTAAAAAAGATAAACATTCCAATGAAGGAATCCAATGTACTACAATACGACATAATGAACAAGAGTGATATCGAGGTATGAATCTACATAGTTTTACTAATAAATTCTACACAAGCGTTAGAATCTAGAGTGCATAGGAGGGAATGCCATTATATGTTCTCTTATGGATGCACCATATAGAACTAGGAATTCTATCATATGGATGAGAATGCAAATCACACAAGTCCAATTGCTAATGTACGGGCATGTCTCTTGAATGATCCTATCATTCCATGGAAATAATTCTTTCTCAAGCTACACATAGACTCATGATAGTTTTCATGGCAAATGATCAAGAAATGCCATAATCATTATTTTATTAGTGTTTACCCCAATTTATTATTAAATTTCTACTTAATTAAACCACTCTCCAAACTTGATTTCCAAGTATACTACTTACAGACTTAGGATGCAAGTGGGAGCCACTACATAGACTCTATCTAGAACTTGACCCTAACTCATGCCAAATCAAATACCAAAATATCTCAATGCATCAAAATATCATTTCAACATGTCATTTTTCTAACCATAATTATGATTTACTCTATTGGTCAAAATACCAAAAAAATTCATCTCAATGACCCAAAAATAATATTTGCATATATAATACCAACATTCCACATTGGAAGATCAATTATATTATAATAGGGGGAGAAAAAATGAGCAGGAGAAGGAGAAATTCAACGGGTGCTATGATTTTTGGCGAAGAAGAGGAATGACGAGATTCAAATGGAAAGGATGATGAGCCTTCTCATCCTACATTCACCCCATTTGGTTGGAGTTTTTTAGCTTAGAATCATTGGATCCCCTTTGATTGGGGATTTTGTTTTGGTCTCTTTTTGGAGGAACTTTTTTTCTTTTGAGTTCTTGTATTTGTTGGGGAGCTAATTTTAGGATTGTTAAGGGTGCACGATTCTAACGTGACGAGTTTGTCTATTGAAGTGCCTTCTAAAGATCAGTTGTGGGAAGTACTACTGGAGAGAGGGAATCTTTTCTCTATTTTATTTTCTTTCTAGGTGAATGGTTGTTTATGGTTAGGTATTTTCTTCAATGCTTTCATTTTTCAGGACTTGGCTTGGCCTTGGCCATTATCTTTGGTTTTATTGAGTAGGGTGAAGAGGAGATACACTTTTTGGATGATTTATTGATGCCCTGTGTGGGATTCCATCCTTTTATCCATTATTTGAGGGGAGGGGATTTTTCATGAACTATTCTTTTCTCCCTTGTTATGGTGTTTATTTTCTAAGTTCTTTTGTTATGCAACTACACCTAGTTGTATGTAATTTGAGTATTTTCACTCTGTTGAGATGGGTTTCCCCACCCCAAGATAGTTTTGGAGGCCTTGTATTTTTATTGGTCTCGGGTGGGGCATTTATTGTTATGTAAGCTCTTTGGATGTGGCTTCCTTTTTTTGGCACCTTGAAGCTTCTAGCTTTTGGTGTAGACATGATGTTAGTACCTCTAGAGATTTCTTTGATGGTTTTTTTCCTTGGGATGCATCTTATCTCAAGTGATTAGGTTAATTATTGTTCAGATGGTGAGTGTGGTTGGTGCTAATTTTCTTAAGAGGTTGAGTGTTGATGATTTCAACCCTTTTGTTTTTCTCTTTATGTGTCAGATCTATTTCACTTGGATGCTTAACTATTTTGGTGTAGATATTTGGTGGTCTCTAGGTGCATAAATATTGAGCATTTTTGGGTGCATGTAAACTAAGAGGGTGTGCATTATTTTACTTCTTCCCTCCTTCCCCCTCTCCCTATGCTTGGTGCCTACCTCATTATTGTTTTTCTCTCTTGTAGGTGTTGAATGGTTTCTAGTTGAAGTATTTTTGGATGTGTTGGGGTGTGAGTGATTTAAGTGGAGGGTCTTTGATATGATTACCCCCTTCCCTTCCTCTCTCTTTTTTGGATCCCTTCTATCATTTTCTTTTGCCTTGTGATAGGTGAGGGAATCTTGGTTGCAGGGTTTCTGGTTGTGGAAGTCTATGAGTATCTTTAGAGGGTGTGTGTTATTGTGCTCATATCCTTCCCCTCCCCTTATTTATTACATGCATCTTATGCCTTTTTATCTCTTTTTGGTGCAGGTGGTGGTTGGTTCTTGGTCACAAGATTTGTGTTGGAGTGTGGGAGTGAGTATTTTAAGATGTTGAACATTGATGTTCTTGTTCCCTTTCTTCTCCAATATTTGTGCCTTGGCTCTTCTTCTCTACTAGTTTCTTCTTTCTTGGATATGTTTCCTATTGAGGTGGACAAAATTTCTCTAGAGGTGGAAGTTTGAGTGGCTAAGAAGGTGTGTTTTCTCATGGGTTTGCCTTATCTTGTGGTGTTGGCTTCCATTGAGATGGAGTGCAGTGATACTCATAACAATTTTTTTGTGAGTAAATTTTTCATGTTGAAGGTTGGGGGTGCCTTGCAAAATCCCTTGTACATGACTCTTATGTGTGGTTGTTTGGATATTTTCTATCCTATGGCTGATGTTTTTATTTATGGTCATGAGATTCGTATAAAACTCATGTATTAGGTTATGGGATCTTGTCAAAACCCTTCCAAGGTTGAGGGATCCTTTCAAAACCCTATGTAAGGTTTTTCAAGTCTTTGGAATTTGGTTGTTACAATTGGATTTTTTTTGGAGATATCTTTTTGGTTGTTGATGGTTTACTGTGGGTAGGGATACTATAGATTGAAGTTCTTTTCTTTGTATCCATTTGTTTGGGGTTTCCAAATCCTACCAAAATCTTTTTATAGAGAGTTTTAGAGTCCCTTCAAAACCCATTTGATCCTTAATAAAAAAAATTCACATTGGAATAGCATATTTTAATTACCAAAATCCTTTTGCCACAAAATGCCAAACTTGGAGAAAAACCACTCGTGGAGGCCATTGTCATGATAGAACTCTGGAAAATTCAAATATTCAAACATCAAAGATTAAATTCTAAGAAAACTCATTGTTTCCCACATGCACAAAAAAACATAAATGTGACAATTCCATATTTTTCCACACAAATAATTCAGTAGCATAACACCATAAAAACCCTCATTTCCCCAAATATCAATATAAAAATGTCACATAACTTCAAATTGAAATCTACAAAAGGGAACATGCTTCCAAGCATTGAAAATATCCTTTTCAACCTAAAAACATTAATTTAAATGGGAAACATAAGAGGAATAAGAATTCATGCCTCAAAACTTGGAGAAAATTGCAAATTTGAAGTAAAACCCAGACATGCCACTAAAGAAAATGAGATTCAGAGATCTAGTTGCATTCACCCAACAAAATCCTTTGATCCAACACCAAAATTTTTTTCCTCAAACAATCTTCTAACCTCTCCAAATTGATTTTTCAAAAGGGAGGGTTTTTGAGAGCCAAAATGGAATAATAGACCCAATGTTAAAAAATGAGCTCCATTTTCAAATTATAAGGAATTTTTTACACATAATTAAAATATTAGTAAAATCAACTTAAACCAAACATCAAACAATATCCTCAAAAGCCTTCAAATAAATAAATGATCCAAAACTCATTAAATCAAATACACATACAACATATAATTTGTCACTAAATATTAAACTATCTTTGAATGTATCATATATATAATTTAATTCAATTATTCAACAACAAAATTTACAAATGACCAGCTATGCACAAACACTTTTTGTTGGGCTTTCTTATTATGCAAGAGGGCAACTAAACATTACCTAAATGGTAACCGAAGAATTAAACATAGGCATCATATGGGCACACTCAGATCCGTGAAGCTAGCTTGAGTCCATGCTTGGTACCCGTGGTCACTTAAAAATTCACATGTGTCAAGTTTACTTGCTCATGCATACAAAAAATAATGAAAAAACATATACATATAAAAATAGTCAAAATATCCAGGAAAGGGAATTTCAACATTGTACATGCATTCTCATATATTTGAATGATACAATATCATCGCTTTCATAACCAATCGTCATTTAAGATTGTGTGATGATGATAATCACCTTCATGAAATTAAGATCAAATTAGTAACAACTCAAAGTAAATACAATGCAAATCTAATTAAAATTCAAACTAAGATCTATAGCATCTCATGGTTCTCTAGAAAGATGTGGTAAGTGAAGCTCTCATCTCAATCTCCACTAGTGACACTTCTAAAATGAGAATGTATGTTGCTATAATGCTTATTCTAGCTCAAATTGATACAAAGATATGCAAATTGCTCTAAATTCTCTTCAATTGCCTATAATAACAATGCTTTGCAAATGAATTTCTAAGATGGGAATTGCTCTCAAAATGCTTCATATTTATAGTAAATTCCCAAGGGTAGGGGGTAGAGTGAAGTAATCATGATTAATCCTTGGTTGAGTCAAATACTTTTCTTTGTTCATAAATGGGGGGACAATTTAAAGGTTTGTCTCAAAGCTTTGGACAAAAGAAAAGATTGAGTGATTGAGATTGAAACTTTAGAATGAGTGATTGAGATTCATCCTTTTTGAGTGATTTATGTCTTTTTGTCCTCAATTCTCATTGGTTGTTCAACTTTGTTGAAAGATATTAGGAATTATTAAATTCAATTAATTAATTAAATTTAGCCATGTAAGGGTAATAGGCTCATTTTGATTTTTGATTTAAACAACTATACAACTAATTGATTAAAATCAATTATGTAGTGTTTTTCACCCTTTTAAGCTTTGATTTAATTATTTAACATCATTATTTGAATTTTCCTTTGTTTTAATTGTTTTTGTCCATTTTTAATGATTTGATCCCTTTTATGTTTTAATTAGTGCATTTTGATGATTATTGCAATTTAAAAGCACTTGCCCATGTTTGAGTGTCTACAAATGCCCCTCTTTGAATTGATGTGCGAAGAACATTGATTCAAAGATTCTTTTTGTCGTGATCACTTTTAGGTCCTAATTTACTGATTTGCTGATTTACCACTGATATGAGATTGATTGCTAGGTCCTGATATGATATGCCTCTGATACTATATGATAAAATAATATGCCACTGATACTGATTTGATACTTGATTCTGCTTGATAATGTTTCCAAAAATTTTGATGCCCCAGATTCCATTGATGTTTGATGCCACTTTGATACTCTGATACCCCCTTAGAAATAAAACATATTGATTGTTTGATGTGAAAAATTTGATGAAATTGATTTATTTGGATCCAATATGTTTTCATTTCTAAAAAACATTGATGATATGTCATGATTTATAGTTTGCCCCGATTTGATTAATATGTTGATATAGAAAAACCATGATTAATAAAATGTTGTCGATGTTTCTGGATGAATGATTGAACGTCCAAGATAGCTAGGTCTGTTGTAGTTAAGAAAACAAGTGATTAGGATATTAGGATAATAGTACCAATGAATGTGATTTGTCAATCTGATAGGATAGTAAAACTGATATGGGATAACTCAATCAGTGTGAAAACTGATATGATAGATACTGCTATTCATTCTCAGGACACAGAGACATGAACAAATGGTATTGGGTGTGATTACTTGATACTTTTGATAGAACTAATTGACTTTAGATAACTCATTGATATGGTATACTGATATGATTCTTCCAAATAGGCACATTTCCATAGGTTATATATATGGACCCTTGCTTCTTGGATATTAGATTTATGGATCTTCCTTGTTGTTGGTTTTATATCATGTTGATGTTTATTGATTGGGACTTAGATGTATCATTTTGTCATTGACATTGACATTGATATACAGATTGTTGGATCTTTGATGTTATGCATATTGATATGATGATATGGACTTTTTCTTTGATTCCCCCTTTTCAATGTTTTACTCAAGCTGATTAATTGAACCCCTTTTCCCTTGGAAAAATAACTACAGACCAATGCACTTAATCTAACATAAAAATGCACTTAATCTAATATGAAAATGCAATGCAATGCAGCTAAGTGTCACTAGCTTTTTAGCAAAGAAATGCCATAGAGATAAATTTTCATCATTGAGCATTGTGGGACCGGAAAGAAAGTACAACCATCACTAACCACATCATGATGATATGAATACCTCTTTTAATTGCCTTTTGGTAACCTCTTTGGAAACTAGTACAACCCTCACTAGTTGAATGACCAACTATGGGAGTATGAATACCGGTTTCAACAAATTCAATGTTGCAAACAAACAAAGGTTAACCCTCCATCCTATATGAAAGTCCTCGATGGTTCTTTGATGACCACGTCGTTAGACGAATTCACATAAGTTGTTGAATATCCCTCAAGAGAGAATAAAAAAACATCATGTCTTCATCATCACCAATCTAGTCGAAACATCATCGATTAGCTAAAAAGATGTGATAAAAAGCCAGTAAAGATTTCATCAAAAAAGATTCAAGTGTTTTGTAGTGTATCAAGATTTTCAAAAAGGATTTCCAAACATTCTGATCTTTTAAAGTGTTGTCAATTTTTAATCCCAAATTAAAAAGTCAATGAAGGTTCAAGGATCAAGTTTTAGGATCAAAATACTTGGTTGTGAACAATGATATCCATCAAAGGTTCAACAAAAATCTCTCTCTTCTGAAGCTCTGATAAGTCTCTCTTTGATGTGCGATTGGTCAAATCTATTTGAGTTTAATGCATTGCATCATGTGAATTGATGCCTATTTGTTGAAATCTGTTGATTAAGATCAAATGCCCCTAGATTGGATAGAAAAAATGTTGGACTTGAGAAAACTTCCAAAATATTACAAAAGCTTGGTTTATGTAAGATGTAGCTCAAAGCACTTTATGCTTTCCTTTTTACCAGCTCTCAAACAATATCACATTGATTTGCCCCCAATGTCTAGCAAGATATAGGACATGAATGATGGATTTGCAAGCTGATGGATTAGAGATGGAAAGACCATGATGGATGAAGCATGTGAATGTGACCTGTAGGACCATCTCCTCAAGAGTACCCAAGAAAAGGAAAAATGATATAGCAATGTGAAGCATGTTTTTGGATAAGCCATGGAAGCCAATGATGCAGTGCTAGATAGCCTATAAGATAACGATTTGTAGTCATGAAAATAAGGGATCCAAAAGAAGTGGACATGTCAAGAAGTTCTTGATAACAAATTTTGTACTTTAAGTTCTTCATTTTGATCAAGACCAAGGGGTCAATTTGGATAAGATGGGGATAAGATAACACAATCTAGGAAAAGGGGTGATGTAGGCTATGAAGGGATGTTTTGGGATTATGGAAAGACTGTCAAGGAACAATTAAGGTGAATTTGGGATAAGCAAGATCATGATAGGGTAACATGGATGCAAAAAGTACACAAGCTGATGGAAAGGATAACGGATGTCAAGATACTTAATGCTCATGGATGTGTTCAACCTTGTCAAGATGAAGGTGAGAGAGGAAATATTGATGAAACTTGCCCCCAAGTGTGGAGTGCAAGAAGGATGAATTACGCATAATGCTTGTTTACCAAGTTTTCATCATGGTATTTGTTTCTCTTTACTTTTGCTACCCAGGTGCCTATTGCTAGGTTTTCACCAAGGCACTTTTTTTTTTTCTCTTTTTTTGTATTTTTCAATATTTTCCCAACATGAGAATCTTTGGACAATGCTCCTCTGAAAGATATGCTATAATAAACCATGGGTATGACTAGGATGCTCAAAGATATTAATAAGAGGGATCGAAGTATGGAAAGTAAGTATTGGAAAATGAATGTGTAGACACGCAAAATTGGACACGTGCTTTTCAAAATGCACTAAATCATCATAAATGGATAAAAAATCAATAAAATGGACATAATTAAATAAAGTTGAGAAAAATCAATTAAAACAAAGGAATCATTAAATAATGATGTTAAATGATTAAATCGAAGCTTAAAAGGGCCAAAAACACTATATAATTGATTTTAATTAATTAATTGTATAGTTGTTTTAATCAAAAATCAAAATGAACCTATTACCCTTACATGACTAAATTTAATTAATTAATTGAATTAAATATTCCTAATTTCTTTCAACAAAGTGATGAACCAATGAAAATTGAGGACAAAAAGATATAAATCACTGAAACATTTAAATTGTCCAAAGATTTGAAACCATTTAAAGGCTTGTCCCCTCATTTGTCCCCCCATTTATGAACAAAGCAAAGTTTTTGACTCAACCAAGGGATAACCATGATTACTTCACTCTACCCCCTACCCTTGGACATTTACTATAAATATGAGGCATTTTGGAGAGCATTTCCATCTTGGAATTTCATTTGCAAAGCATTGTTATTATAGGCATTTGAATAGCATTCTAAGAGCAATTTGAGCATTTTAGAGCAATTATCATTGTAGTTTGTCAATTTGAGCTAGATTAAGCATGGAATCATCATAGAAGCATTGTAAAAGCATAATAGCAGCATAATTTCTCATTTTAGAAGTGTCACTAGTGAGGATTTAAGTTGAGAGCTTCATTTACCACTTCTTTCTAGAGAACCCTGGGATAATATAGATTGTAGTTTCATTTTAAAGTAGATTTTCATTGTATTTAATTTAAATTGATGCTATTATATCTTAATTCCATGAAGGTGATATTCATCATCACACAAATGGTGCCCACTGTGGGGCTCTAGGCCTCATTTTATCTTTTATCATCATTTTCATCTTCATTTGCATGGTTGTTTTGTATATTTTCTATGTTTATTTTGTAGAAAACAGGTAAAGTCACACCTACAGAGGATTCAAACACACCTACAGATAGTTTTCTATCACCTAATAGCTTTGAACTACTGCCAATTAACTGGAGACTCATGCCTAAGCTTGTAAAGCATTCAACCTTTGCTTTGTAAAGTCACGCTTGTGACTCAGGGAGTATCGCCTAACTTTACTTTTACTGTCGCTTCAGTTTACAATTTGCATCGCACTTTACAAATACAATCACGCTTTTGATGCTTCAATTTACGCCTAAGGTTATTAAAGTGTCACCTATGATAAATCATTTTCCACAATTTTAAAGTTAGTTCATGCCTAGGAGTATATTTTTTCTCGCCTGCGTAATTTCTAGTGTCGCTTGTGTCACTATAGAGTGTCACTTGCTATCAAGAAAGTTATGTTTGTGAACAATTTATTCACGCCTATTAGCTAGATGATGTCGCCTGCTACCTATTATCTGTATTCACTGGTTAATTGATTAAATCACTCATCTAACTCTCTATTTTTGGTGTTTTGACAGTAAATGAATAGGCATCCGAAAGTCTAGAAGCCAGAAACTTGATTTAATCAAGAAGAGAAGGTGCTTGCTAAAAAGATCAAAAGGGAGAATCAAGCACATATCAAAGCTATCCTTGAATCAACATAAGAAGAAGACAATCAGGTATACCAAAGATACCTTGCTGTGATTGAAGCTTATAAATAGAAATATGTCTCTTTAAATTGGATTTTTAGTCCTTAATTTCAAGTTTTTGCATGGAAATTTGTAATTAGAGTGCTCAAATTCATTACATAAAGCTTGGTTTTGTCAATTCAATTTTGGTTTCCCCTCACTTTGATTGTTAGTGTTGACTAACTTGCTGGAGTATAAGCACATGGAAAGGAGCTATTGCCAAGGTGAGTAAAAAAATGACAAAATACTCTCAAAAATGCCCCTAGCTTTATGCTAGCTACAAGGAGAGGTATTTCTCTATTCAAGCTTGCACTTGATTAGATTGTGGCATTCCTTTTAAACATAGCTTAATTAAAAATGGGAAATGAACCAAACACTTCTATTTCTAAGAATCTCTATGTAATGAGATTGAAAAAGAACCTTATTGCTTGAAGTGTTTGAGGAACTAAAGGGAAAGTTAGGGATATGCTCTTCACCTTTTAGGTGAACCAAATTCCCAAACACTTAACCTTAATTCCATTTTCTTGCTTTCCATGAACATTTTAGTTAAAATAGAGATTTAGTGGGCTCGCCTCCCAAGTGTTCCTTAACGAGGCCGGTGAGAGGGACAACCCAAAGTGGGATACACTCGCTTTTGTCGCGGGAATCTGACCCACTCTAAAACAAAATGCAGGTATCCTTAATGGGGTGCATGACAAATGGATTTTGATTTTTCAACCTTCCTCTAGTAGTCTTAACAGATTGCGCAAAATTGTACTTCAGTGCATGTGGGAAGCCTCCTTGGAGGATGAGAGATTGAAGTCTATTTGAATGGAATATTTATTAAAACCTGGATAAAATAGCAAAGACACCTTTTTAGAGCCATGTTTACAAGCCAATTTGACTTTAGGTAGGCTGTTTGGAATCTATTCTTGTGCTATACTTGTGAAAACATTCAAGAATATACACATTAGATTGTTTTTAGAGACATTGATGTGTGTGCTGCATTTGTTTTTAATTTTCAAACAAGAAATTTTCAAAAAAATCTGATCTCAAACGTTTAAAGAATTCAAAATTTTACAACCTGGTCAGAGAAGTGTCACTTGGGAACAAAACAATCACGCCTATCAGAGGTTTAGTCACACCTGTGGCTAGTGTAAAAATGTGTAGACAGAGAAAAGTCACGCTCAGAACCTTTGTAAACATGCCTATGTAAACTGGAAAATCGCCTATCAAAGGAAAAGTGCTGCCTGCATCCTGTAGAGTGCCGCCTAACAAAACACTAGTACAAGCATATACCAAATTGAGTCACACCTACACTCAGGCCAGTGACGCCCAGAAATCTAAAAGGGAAAACAAAGAGTATTTGCAGGGGGGGTCAAACATTTTTAATTATATTTTTGAGTACCCTTTTTCGTGTTCCTACTGCTCCAACTCGCAATCTGGTCAAAAATCATGTTTTACACATTTTTAAATTTTTTTTTGTAAAGGATTAGACCCCGAGTAATATCAACGCTTACTCTCCAAGGTTCATGCATGCTTTCACTAGATCTTACTATGTTAAAAAAACCTTGCAAGCAGATGGGACCTATTTGAGACAGGAGCTCCCTTATCCAAGAGACGAGTCTACCACTCCTAGAGTACCCCAAAAATCACCCGAACAAGAAGTAGAAGAAAATATGATGTATTATGGTAGTTTGGGTGGTAAAGATAATAGTGGTATTGATCTCACTAACCAAGGTGATGCCAATAATGGAGGCATTGGCATAAATAACCAAGACTATACCAATAATGGAGGAGCAGATCAAAATGCTCAAGGTATAGACAAAACTCACACTAGAACTAACACCAAAGCAACGATAGAAGATGCCACGGATGAAAAGGTTAGTGAGGCTATCCAATGTCCCTATTTCTAAAAGCTCATGGAAAAGGCAATGGATAGAGATAGAGAAAAATACTTTCTGGACTTAGCACAAAAAGGCCTCAAGCTTCCCTGTGACTATGATGTTAATCAACTCAAACTACCAGAAGTTGAGGAGAATACCTTAGATATCATGAATAATCAGTTCAAGATGTTTCAAATGCAATTAGATACTATTAAGCAAAGCGGAGCTCCCAAGCCTTTCTCCATCAAAGCATTGTGTCCATTTCCATTTGATAAAAGCTTGGTCATGGTGCCATTCCCAATCAATGTAGTGTTCCCCAAGTATGACAAGTATGAGGGAACGTCGGATCCCCAAGATCACTTAAGTGAGTTTTGTGCATTGAGCTTAGAGTTCATGCATGATACAACATATTTAATGAGACTATTCCCGTGAAGCTTAGGGGGCATGGCTATGGAGTGGTTTTCTAAGTTACCCTCCAGCATTAAGACCTTCAAAGAGTTAGCTTCGAAATTCGTGGCCCATTACTCATATAACATCAAGCATGAGGTCACGATGATAACATTATGTAACACTAAACAAAAGGATGGAGAGGCATTCCTCACTTTTCTACAAAGATGGAGGACAATTTTTGCAAGATATCCTAGGAGCGTACCTGAAAAAGAGATGGATATCTTCATAAATAGTTTAAGCAATGAGTTGAACTACCGATTACGAATGCAATGTCCCAAGACCTTCCAGGATCTAATTGAAAATGGAGTCAAAATGGAGGAAGTGTTGGTCAAAAGTGGAGAACTAAAATTGTACAAAGATAATAAGAACAACTCCAACAACAATAACTCCAACAATGGCAACAATTAGAAGAATAATTGGTTCAATAGTAATAGTCGGTATAAGAACAACAATAAGGGAATTGTTAATGATGGTGTGGTGGAGTCTAGCAACTTGAAGGTGGTTCCATTTTCTCTTACAAGGACACCTAATCAGGTGAGCAATGCCAATTAGATATCCAATGCACCTTCCAATAACAACAATGCCAATAAGGGCAACCAAGGAAATAATGCAAGAAATAACAAATTTGATAAATATTTGGTGCCCACTCCTCAAAGGAACTTCACACCCTTGGGTGAACCCCTTGAAAGGGCATTAAAGACTCTCATGGCTAATAATGTCATTACTTTACCCAGCATTCAGCCTTATGAGGCAAATAACAAGCCTAGTTGGTGGAGTGCCAATAGCCATTGTGAGTACCATAGAATTCGAGGGCATACAAAAAATGAATGTCTACAACTAAAGAATATAATGCAAGATTTAATTGATGGTGGCATGATCACCATTGATGGACCTCAAAACAATGAAGATCATACAACATTCAAACAACCTTTCTACAAACATGATAAAGGGGAGTCATCTAATGGCAAGAAACAAAGTGCCAATAATCTTAACTTTGCGCCACCTTATGATAACATTGTGAATGCTATAATAATCAATGAGCAGCCCCCAAAAGAGGTATCAAATGTCATTACAAGAGGGAAAACTTCTAGAATGACCCTACAAGGGGTTGCTCCTAAGGTTATTAGCACTCTGCAATCCAACATTGTGGTCAAACAACCTTCTATAGTAGCAAAACCTTATAGCTTTGTTGATTAGTTGCAAAGAACTCTAGCACAAATCTCTATCTTAGAATTGTTGAAGTTATCCCCGAACCATAAGGATATTTTGGAAAAATCTCTAATAGAGACAAACGTTCCTACTAACTTAGAAGAGGAAAAGTTCCAAAATATGGTAGGTCATCTTGTGGCACCTCATTGTCTCTCATTTTCCAATCAAGATGACATTTCTATAACCCATCCTCAAAATCTACCTTGCATATAGAGGTCCTAATAGAAAGGCATAGAGTCAAAAGAGCCCTCATTGATGGAGGAGCCGGTCTTAACATTTGTACATTAAGTCTTGTTAAGTCCTTAGGGTTGTCTGAATCTTGCATTGACCCTACGAAAAAAATCACCATTAAAGCTTATGATGAAGCTAAAAGGGCCTCTAAAGGCATGATCGTATTGCCCATTCAAGTGGGACCAGTCAAGAAGGACACCAATTGCCAAGTATTGGACATGAAATTAACTTATAATATTTTGTTGGGGAGACCATGGATTCACGAGATGCAAGCAATCCCATCCACGTACCACCAATGCATCAAATTTTCATAGATGGGTGAAGAAATCACGGTTGGAGGGGACTCAAACCCCTTCATGAGTTATATATTCCACATAACTGGGAAGGAATCATTCAAAGAGTTACCATTGAAGATACAAAAATGGATGATCCGGTCATAACATTAAATGCTACTCAAAACCCTCCTCAAGCTAGCTCAACAACATCAACTAAGGGAAAGGAAAAGATGAGCTATGAGGGTCCAATTACTAATGAGGGTTCATATCAAACTTCCAAATCAGAGATAGTACCCTACAAACCTACTAGAGAAGAAAAAGATGAAGCTAGAAAGGAAAACTACAAGAAAATGGATAAGATAATGGAGGCATTTGACAAATAGTGCAAAATTAGTTCAAAAGGAGTAGGGGAATACTCCATTTCCCTATTTGACATGCCCACATCTCCAAGGACACATGGAAAACCATCAAAAGGATCTTTGCCTCACAAGTACAACTCTTACTTCTTAAGAGAAAGTGATATAGCAACATTTGACAAGGAGGAAAATGAAGTACTTCAATGGCTCTATCACGATGAAGAAGATACCTCAAACACTCCCGTGGAATGAATTCAGCATGTTAATATACAAACCGAGCAATATGGGAAAGGTTTTGAGATTATGCAAAAGATGGGATACAAGGGAAGAGGACCCTTAGGCCAAAGGAATAGAGGATTACTAGAACCCATTGAACCTACTTGGAGGCAAAAGAAGAAAAATCTGGAGTAGGCTACCAATACAAAGGTGAAAGCTCCAGCCCAATGCAAGATTTTTATCCTCAAATAAATGCCTTAGAATCTGATGGAGATAGTGATGACTCCTAAGATTATGAGTGGGATACCCTATCAGATGAATAATGTCAAGATAAGGAGGTGATTGCAATACATACTTATGCAAAAATCCCAAGGTAAGAAATTCAAATCAATGAAGAACCTAATATCCAAGATATTAACATAGGGCATGCACCTACCAATCAAGCATGGATAGATACATTTTGGTTGCCTTCGGAGGAGGGAGATTCAAATGTTAGTTTTAACCCACTTGTGGCTTTTCCCACGTTGTTTCCTGTAGAAGTCGAAGAGGACTCAAGTGAAGGGGATTTTGACCCTTCTTCCATGGACCATCTCGAGGAAGCGCACATCATAGATCTAAATGATACAATGTATGAACCCTCAAATAAAGTCATGTCCATAAACCCTATTGATGACATCTTACCCAATGAATCCTTACTTTTGATACATCTGAATCTCATTAATTGGGACCAAACCGAGCCAAATGACTTACTTTATTTTCCAAATGACCAAGCAATGAGCCAATACCTTAATGCGGTTGAACCCTCTTTCATCAACGAATTAGATATAGACATGATGAGAACAGTGGGGGTCCATTCTCTTAGTCAAAAGAAAAAAATGAAAAAAAATAAAAAAATGAAAAGTTCTAGTGCTGAAAACCACTATGTGGCACCACTAGAACCAAAAAAAAAGAAGATAAAAGATGTTTCCTTCGATGAAAACCCAACTGTGGCACCAAAGGAAGAGAGATTGGATACCTTGCTTGAACACGAGGAAGAAAGGTCACCTATTCTTATAGAACCAATAGAAAAGGTCAACATTGGGACAGAATTGGATCCAAAGTTTATACACTTGGCAGCATCACTTAAACCTCTAGAAAGAGAGGATTTCATTAAGTTTTTCCAAGAGCAACAAGTAAATTTTGCCTGGTCATATGCTGACATGCCTGGATTGGATGGATCTTGATTTCATAATGCATCATTTGAATGTTAGACCCGGGGTTAAACTCGTAAAGAAAAAGTTACGAAAAATGCACCCACATGTGGCTCTCCTAGTGAAGGTAGAACTGGAAAAATTGTTAAAGGTTGGATTTATAAGGGCAATAGAATATGCTAAATGGATCTCTAACATTGTCCTAGTCACAAAACATGATAAATATATTTGGGTGTGTACGGATTTTAGAGACTTGAATCTCGCATGCCCTAAGGATGATTTCCCACTTCCAAGCATAGATGCCATAGTGGATTTGACAGCTGGTCACTCCATGTACTCATTAATGGATGGTTTTAGCGGCTATAATCAGATAAAAATTGCACCCAAAGACCAAGAAAAGACAACCTTTACCCGCCCTTGGGGCACTTTTTGTTGGAATGTCATGCCCTTCGGTCTTAAAAATGCCAGAGCCACATATCAAAGGGCCATGACAACTATCTTCCACGACATGATGCACACTTTTTTAGATGATTATGTAGACGATATACTAGCAAAGTCCCAAAAAAGAGAAGAACACTTGCAAATTCTAAAGAAGATATTCATCCGGTTGGAACAATTCAAAGTTAGATTAAACCCAAAGAAATGTGCCTTTGGTGTCCAATCTAGCAAGCTATTAGGCTATATAGTTTCCACTAAAGGAATTGAAGTGGACCCAGAGAAAGTACAAGCCATCATAGACATGGAGATACCTAAGACCATTAGCCAAATAAGATCCTTACAAGGAAAAATCCAATCCATAAGAAGGCTTATTTCTCAATTGGCCAAAAAATGTCATTCTTTCACTAGGTTGCTACATAAAGATACTATATTCATGTGGGATGAGGAATTTGATCAAGCTTTCACATTATTGAAGACCTATTTGATAAATCCACCTATTCTCATGCCACCAATTAAGGGCAAAGCATTGCTTCTATACATATCCACTACCGAAAGATCACTAGGAGTGCTCTTAGCACAAGAAGATGAACAAGGAAAGGAAAGAGTTATCTACTATTTGAGTAGGACTTTGATCAAATATGAGCTTAATTACACATTTATGGAAAGGGCTTGCCTAGCAGTGGTGTTTGCATCTCAAAAGTTGATGCATTATATGCTGATGCATAAGATCAAGTTAATTGCCAAAATTGACCCTCTCAAGTACTTGTTAAGTAAAACTGCCCTAACAGGTAGGATAGCCAAGTGGGTTATGATATTGAGTGAATTTGACATTCAGTATGTCAATAGAAAGGAAATAAAAGGGCAAGTGATAGCGGATCATTTAGCCGAGAATCCCATGACTGCTACACAAACTATTCAAGTGGAATTTCTGGATTCCACCATTGTAAACATAGAAGCAAAAACATAGAAGTTATATTTTGATGGCTCCTATACTTAAGGAGGTTTCGGGGCTGGCATACTATTGGTCACTCCACAAGGTTACACCATTCCAAAGTCCTACAAGCTTATGTTTCCATGCACAAATAATATAGCAAAATATGAGGCACTAGTTATAGGCATCAAAATGGCCTTAGAGTGGAATATCATGGAGTTACAAATTTATGGAGATTCTCAACTCATCATCAATCAAGTCAACAATGAATATAACACCAAAGATGAAAAGTTGCTGCCATATAAGACTATGATTGATGGATGGAAGAAATACTTTGCCTTGATCACTTTTGAGCTGATTCCTAGAGAAAAAAATAGAGCGGCTAATGCCATGGCCACCTTAGCTTCCTTGTTACAAAAACCAAATCAAAATGAGAAGTATGAGTTCTTGGTGGAAGAGTTGGTGAAACCGGCATTCAACCTTCCCAAAACCCAAATTGTTTCCCTATTACATGGACATGACTCCCCTTGGTATGGACCTATATACACATATCTCAAAGACCAAGTGCTACCCTTAGACCAAACCCGAGGCCAAAAATGCAATTTCATATGCCAAGCTACCCATTAACTAATCCTTTCATAAACATTGTATCGTAAGGGTCTTGATGGGATGTTACTTAGATGTCTAGAGGAAGAAGAGTCTAAGTTAGCTTTACACGAGGTTCACAATGGCATTTGCGGGTCACACTCAAGCGGTCTAAACCTAGCTAAGAAAATCCTTCGCTTAGGGTATTTTTGGAAGACATTAGAAAAGGATGCTTGCCATTTTGTGAAGATATGCAGTAAATGTCAATATCATGGTGACATGATACATGCACCAACATAGTAATTACACCCATTTGTTACACCATGGCCTTTCTACCAATGGGGGTTTGATCTAATTGGTGTCATTTACCCACCTTCTTCAAATGGGCACAAATACATCATAACCACAACGGAATATTTCACGAAGTGGGTTGAAGCAGTTCCTTTGATAATGGCTACGGGTAAACAAATTTCCATGTTTATCTTGAATCACATCATTTGCCGATATGGCATTCCACATGCCATAATAACAGATAATTTAAAATAATTTAAAAACAAGGATGTGGATGAACTTTGTGCAACATTTCATATCACTCACCACTCCTCATCGATCTATTACCCTCAGGGAAATGGGCAAGTTGAAGCCACGAATAAGAATATCTTAAAAATCTTGAAGAGGTCGGTCAATCAATCAGGAAGGGACTGGCATGTGCAAATTAATCTAGCATTGTGGGCTTATAGAACTAGCATAAGAACACCTACGGGAGCCATGCCATTCTCATTAGTGTATGGGGCCGAAGCAGTTCTACCATTAGAGGTTGAAATCCGGTCTCTATGAGTGTCATTACAAGGATTGATCATAGATGAAGACTATAGAGTCGCTAGACTTCAACAATTGTAGTTACTTGAAGAGCATCAAACACAAGCTTATGAACACCTGAAAGTGTATCAAAATAGAATCTTGAGGAAGTATAATAAACATATCAAATCGAGAGTCTTTTAGGTAGGAGACTTGGTGTTGCAAGAGACACCAAAGAATCAGGTTGAAAGAGAGAAGAAAGGCAAATGGGAAGCTAATTGGCTTGGCCCATTCATCATAGTATCTTCATTTGGCACAGGAACCTATAAGTTATCAGATTGTGAAGGAGAGGAACTCTAAGAACCCATAACAGTATTCATCTCAAAAGGTTCTACACATGAGTCAGATGAAAGCGTATAAAGAGTATCAGATGAAAGAGCATCATATTTGTTGTACATAGTTCAAAAGAGATTCTGAAAATACCAAAACATGGAAAAGCACAAAAGATCAAAAACATTCAAATAAGATGTTGTCTTGGTGAAAACCTAGCAAATAGGTGCCTTGATGATAAAAAAAAAGAAGAAAAAAAAAGAAAAAAGAAAAATACAAAAATAATGGAAAAAGAAAAAGTGCCTTGGTGAAAACCTAGCAAATAGGCACCTTGGTAGCAAAAAAAGGAAAAAGCTTTAAAAATAGAAAAAAGAGCTTGATCTGTCCAAAGGGTGAAAACTTGGTAAACAAGCACCTTTGGTTCCCTTAAGTTTGTCTTTCCTAGTCACATGTGTACATATTGCATTTCCAACATCCCATTTGTAAACCTTCATTGCATCCGTCATTTGTACATAGTCATAATAAAGCTTTCAGTCACATTGTTGCATTTCCTACAACCCTAAGTTGTCACATGATCGCATTTATCACTTGGGGGCAGGCAAGGATTGGAATTTTGATACTATATGGATTCAATAAGTGCTATAATCAGTCACGTCAGAGAGAAATTTATCAGGACTTTAGAGAGAGCGATTTTCGTGAACCTTGATGGATATCATTGTTTATCACCCAAGTATTTGATCGTGCAACTTGATCCGTAAGCCTTCATTGACTTTATTATTCAGGATTAAAAATTGACAAAACATCTTAAAAGATCAGAATGCTTGGAAATACTTTTTGAAAATCATGAAACATGGAAAAACACTTAAAAGCTTTCTTTTGATAAATTTTTAGGAAATTGACTTTTTATCACCTCTTTTAGTTAATCGATGATGTTTCAACTAGATTGGCCATGATAAAGACGTGATATTTTCTTGTCTTTGAGTGAGTGTTTTGAGGAAGATTCATCAACTTATGAGAATTCGTTTAACGACATGGTCATCAAAGAATCATCGAGGACTATCTCATAAGAGGAAGGATTAACCTTTTCTTGTTTACGCAAATGGATCCTTTGGTTATTTAGATCTTCCATATCTTAATACCAAAAATCCACTTGCAACATTGAATCTGTTGACACCGGTATTCAGACTCCCATAGTTTGGTCATCCAACTAGTGAGGGTTGTACCGGTTTCAAAACAAGGTTACCAAAAAGTGATAAAAAGCGGTATTCATATCATCATGATGTGGTCAGTGATGATTGTACTAGCTTTCTGATCCCAAAAATGCTCAATGATGAAAATTTATCCTCAGGCATTTCTTTGCCAAAAGCTGGTGACACTTAGGTTGCATTATCATGGTTAGATTAATTGCATTGCATTATCCTGTTAAGTTAATTGCATTTATTTATGGTTAATTTCCAAGGACAAAGGGGGGGACACATCAATAAAATTTAAGTTGTTCAAACATCAAAGAAATGGGGGGAGATTAAATTCAAACATTCATTATAATCCTTGATTTTTCAAACAACACAAGTGAGATTATCTTTGCATTCATGTATAGCATTAATCATTATTGATTACTCATATATTAGAAATCAGAAAAGAAAAGAAATCATATACATCTTGCATTCATAAAAATAAGAGTTAGCATTGCATTCATCTAAATACTTGAAAATCAAAAACATACATATGCATTTCCATAAAACATTTTGCATCCATACATTGACAAAACAGAAAAACATCTCATCAAAATCCATACATCATTGCACTCATTTATGTATATCATAAAATAAGATAACTGCATCCATAGCATAAATCATAAATGCATAACACATCACATAGCTGCATAAAAGATAATCTCATAAATCAACTCATCAAGACGATCCATGAAGTATATCATCATATATCATAAAAAAAGTGTTCATCAATGATCCATCAAATCAGTACATCAAGTATCAAGGTACAATATCATCAAAAGGGGTACATCAAATGTGTCGATTAGTCAAATAACATGAAACATGGAATAGAGGACATCAATGAGGGATGAATCCATCAGCAAACAATCATGATCCTGTGGCACCAGGATCTCTACCATCTGATGGAGGAGGAGTAGCCTGAGAAGTACTCGCTCCGTCCTGTATCGGCACTACCATGGCTGATAGAAACTTCTATAATAAGGAAGCAACCTGATCCAGTCGCCCTACAACAGTGGACATATCTATCCTCAATATCTGCATATCTTGGGATAATGAATCAATGCGACCATCCTGTCCACCCTGTCCATGATCCTATGGCTAAGGACCTAGTGGAGGCATTTGTGGAGCCTGATCCTACTATACTTGATGCTGAGGAGCACCATCATCCTGCTGATCATCATCCTTTTGTGCCAAAGCTACTCACTGCAACTGCACTAACAGATCTAAACCTCCAGGAATCTATCTAGCAACATCAACATGAGCATGTCTCTGAGCTCTATGATGTCTATGAGTTCTATCCTACCTAACTACTACTCTAAGATGACCCACTGGGACTGCATCAACCTGTATATCTTTGCCATCACCCTGACCTTGTCTATCACCATGATGATCTCTACATCCTCATCCTCTCCTATGTCTACCACCACCACCAATGACATCACCACCATCACGTCATCCAGGAATAGGCTCTACTGGATTGGTAAACTAAGGAAACATGTTCTGAGCCCACCAATCTGCATACTCATGTGACATCCTGACATCTGCAATACCTATCAACATCTCCCATCTGATCACAGTCATGCCTACAATTTGATCTAAGGTAAACTGGTAGTCAATGCAAGGACCCCACATAGATATCTCTGCCTGTACTCGGGCATATAGTGCATTGCCCTGAGGCATAACCTGTATCCTACCATACTGTCTCAAAACTTTGCCAAAGCAAAAGCACTCAATAGTAGTGGTAGTGTGCCCAATCATCCAACGAGGGGAAAACATATAAGATAACTCATCCTCATCCTCTCTCCATCGATCACAACTAATGTAGGGACGCCATTGAACTTGATCAATATCATCTAGCTATCGGCGCCAGTAGTCCAGATGACCCGAATGATGCTGAGTAACCATGCCTGTATATAGGAAAGCATAAGGATAACCCCGG
Organism: Chamaecyparis obtusa; assembly: GCA_027943335.1. Taxonomy (NCBI): domain Eukaryota; kingdom Viridiplantae; phylum Streptophyta; class Pinopsida; order Cupressales; family Cupressaceae; genus Chamaecyparis; species Chamaecyparis obtusa. The sequence continues at coordinate 737,652 of BSBK01000349.1, read as the reverse complement.
GGCCATCTCCTATAAAAAATGGGCCTAGTAATGGGAAGATGCTCCCATATCCATAACTGAAGAACAATAGCACCAGCTAACAATGATGCACTAGCCCGATAAACCACCTCATGAAGATCATGATATAGCTAGGCTAAGATGCAAGAACCCCAATCAAACCATCGAGGATGTGCAAACAAGTCCTCCAAAATCTTGCCCTAACCAACAAAAAAATTGTGGCCACGTCGGTCAGGAAGAAGAAAACCACCGATCAGGGGACCAAGTACGGCTGGTAACCTTGGAAAAGAAGCAAACTAAGGCCATGTGATAGTATCACCATCACCTATAGTGTTGTCCCTGAACACTCGTTAGCAAATAGTAGAATCATAAATAGAGTCATAGTATACCAACTCTCCTCTGCAAGGAATCGGTAATAATTGATACACGTCCTCGGGCGTGATCGTCATCTCTCCATATGGTAAATAAAAGGTGTTGTGGTCGGAGTGCCATCACTCTGCCACTGTAGTTAGTAACCCATGGTTTAGCTAAAACCATGGGAGATCAACTAAAAAACTCAACCCAAATCACTCAATAACGCGATACTCGGCTGCAGTCAGTGCCGGACCTAAATCAATAACCCAAGAGGCAACTGAACGGATGTATAAGGTAGGAAAGTGAGCCTGTTGGCAAAAAAAAAGGGAATCATATCAGTATGTCATATCGAGGAATTATCTCAAGTCAATCTGGTCAAAAGTATCAAAGTAATCACACCCAGAACCATTTGTTCATGTCTGTGTATCCTGAGAATGAACTAAGTAGTATCAAAATCATATCAGTTTTCACACTGATTGATTTATCCTATCAGTAACTATCCTATCGGGATTGACCAATCATATTTTGTAATATGACTATTCTGATATCCTAAACCAATTGTTTTGTTAAACAACAACAGACCTAATCTAATCATTCCAATTGGTCCTCAGAAGTTATCAAATTTGGCATCAAAAGCAATTAGGTATACGTGCAAAAATTTTCAAAATTCCCCAGGCCTGATTTTCATCATGCCAGGCAACAGTATATCTTAGGAGATAACCAAAATAGGTTAAGCGACATTATTATGGTGTTAGGTGACAATTTACTTGCTACGTGATAGTGAATCATGTAACGCGATAGCATAACCCAGCCTAGGCGACAGCAAATTTGTTAGGGTTCGTATATGCGATAACCTAAATGAAAAGGGGCATTTTAACATTGCCTTAGGCATGAGTATTTTGCTGATAGGCGAGATTGAAAATTTCCTAGGTGGTAGTAAAATACACAGATGCGACAGAGGAAAGCGCTGAGGTGACATTAAACTAGTCTACATGGCATTACAACACTTCTAGGCGAGATTTTGCACATTCAACACAACGATGAAACAAGGAAATTTCCATAAATGCTAATAAATGCACCATAAATGTAAAGACAGAGTTGGGAATGACTTACCGGAGGTCCATACTTAGGTGGCCTCGCATATCTCTGACACCTCTCGAATCTATGCTCCCAAATCAACACAACCATCTCAAAATTCACCAGAAGATCAGAGCAAAATTACCAAAGATGAAAAGTAAAAATGATTAGTAAAACAAGGTTTATCAACCTATGTAAGGTATTTTGACCTAATTTTGGAGGTGAAAATGGAGGTGAACCTATATTGAGTAATCAAAACAAACTGGAGCATATTCTTAAAATCATGGCATATAATCAAATATTCAGAAATGAAAACATATTCTAAATCAATCATCATAAATCTTTTTCAAATCAAGAAATTAATATGTTTAAATTTCTGAGGGGGCATCAAGTATTAAATTGAAGTCGCAATCAAACATCATGGAATCAGTGGGGCATCATAATTTTTTTTGTATCATCAGAGGCAACAATCAATCAATATTAGTGGCATAGCAGTGAATTAGCGATCAGGACTTCAAGAATCTTTGAATTAATGTTCTTCGTACATCAATTCAAAGAGGGGCATTTGTAGACACGCAAAATTGGACAAGTGCTTTTCAAAATGCAATAAATCAATAAATGGATCAAAAATTAATAAAATGGACATAATTAAATAAAGTTGAGTAAAATCAATTAAAACAAAGGAATTATTAAATAATGATGTTAAATGATTAAATCAAAGCTTAAAAGGGCCAAAAATACTATATAATTGATTTTAATCAATTAATTGTATAGTTGTTTTAATCAAAAATCAAAATGAACCTATTACCCTTACATGGCTAAATTTAATTAATTAATTGAATTAAATATTCCTAATTTCTTTCAACAAAGTGATGAACCAATGAAAATTTAGGACTAAAAGACATAAATCACTCAAAAATTTAAATTGTCCAAAGATTTGAAACCATTTAAAGGCTTGTCCCCTCATTTGTCCCCCCATTTATGAACAAAGCAAAGTTTTTGACTCAACCAAGGGATAACCATGATTACTTCACTCTACCCCCTACCCTTGGACATTTACTATAAATATGAGGCATTTTGGAGAGCATTTCCATCTTGGAATTTCATTTGCAAAGCATTGTTATTATAGGCATTTGAATAGCATTCTAAGAGCAATTTGAGCATTTTAGAGCAATTATCATTGTAGTTTGTCAATTTGAGCTAGATTAAGCATGGAATCATCATAGAAGCATTGTAAAAGCATAATAGTAGCATAATTTTCTCATTTTAGAAGTGTCACTAGTGAGGATTTAAGTTGAGAGCTTCATTTACCACTTCTTTCTAGAGAACCATGGGATAATATAGATTGTAGTTTCATTTTAAAGTAGATTTGCATTGTATTTAGTTTAAATTGATGCTATTATATCTTAATTCCATGAAGGTGATATTAATCATCACACAGAATGTGAGGATAAGAAGAAGGTATGTTGTAGATGAAAATGTTGGCAAGATCAACTTCAACACACACTTTGAAGAGTGGTCGAATGATGGAGGAACAATAGATGAAGGAGGTAAGGATCTTCTTGGGGTAGTGAATTTTGGGATGTAGGAACCCAAATCAGACTTGGAAAGTGGAAGATGTTTGGAAGGGAATGAAATGGAAGCCTTTGAAAGCTTGAATGTCAATTTTGATTTTTCTTTTGTGTGCAAGTCTTTCAACAGTGACTTGGGAATCCACATAGTCTTTAATTTTCCTTTCTTTTGTGATGCTTTTGAATGCATTTCTTCAATTTGGGATTTAGGAGCCCACATTTTATTTTTTTCTTTTTGCTTGGTGGACCTTGGCAGCCTTTTGGATATTTCATTTTTCTTTGTGGACCTTTGCGGTCTTTTGGATATTTCATTTTTCTTTTCATTCACATGTTGATTAGATGGGACATTGTGATTTTTATACCCATATGGATTCTTGGATTTATGATTTTTATGTTGCACATCAAAATTGCTTCCAAAAGACTTAGGAATTGTGTATGAATAGGAATAATATGGAGGGTTCATATGGATTGGTGTTTGGACATTCTTCAAGATGTGTGTCTTCGTTGATCTTGATACATGGTAGGGTAAGTGAATGGAGAGCTAGGGATGATAGGAACATAGGATGGAGGAATATATGAACCTAATATGGATAAAAGGGATGAAGACTTTTGTTTTGGGACATAGGAACCCAAAATGGATTTGGAGGATAATGAAGGCATATGGTTGCGTTTGACTGGAGGGATATAAGGTGTGAAAGGGATATCAATATCTTTGGAAGGAGTTGCATTGCCAAGGTTCTCATCTTTAAGATTTATCTTTATAACAATTGGCTCATGAGTTGCCTTGATAGGAACAAATTTGATAGAATCAACTGAAGCTTGAAGGGATTTATTATCATGCAAGGGATTTGGAAGAATGATGGTTTCTTGAGGTGAACATGGAGGAGTATGAAAAGGAAATGATAGGATACTTTGATCTTGAAAAGGATCTTCAAATGGTGTAGAGATGATATTTTGCTCTTGATTTTCAATATTCTCATTGGAAATTGTGGAAGTGATATCTTGATCTTTCTTGGGAAGTGGAGAAAATATGGAACTTGGAAGGATATTTGGTTCTTGGAGTGGAAAGACATCATCTTGGAAGACATGAAAGGATGTAAGGGGATCATCACAGGGTTCTATAGATATGGGACCTTCATCAAATATGGGAGGGGATTGTATATAACCTTGATCTTGATCTTTATCAACATTTGTTTCTTTTCTCTTTGGATTATCCTCTTGACATGGAGCCACTTCTAAGGACAAGGTAGATGTTTGGATATGTGTGGGGGATGTTTGTAAAAATGATGTAGGATCCTTTTGAATGGGTATAATAGGCATTGAAGCATATGAAGCTTTGGGTTCCAAGATCTTTGAAGCATGGAAATGATCTACAGCAAGATGTAAGTTAGCTTGGGTTTCTTTTAGAGGTAGGCCTTGAGGGTAGACATATTCAACATGAAAAGTGTCATCATTAGGCTTACTCTTTGATGGATGAATTTTGGATAGTTATGGAGCTTTGGGAGATGAACAAAAGATGAAAGGAGTACCAGCTATGGGAGAAACCTTGCTAGGTAGAGGTTTTTGCATTAGATCTTTCTTGAGAGTGATACCTTTCTCTTCATACTCTTTATTATCTTGATCACAAATAGGATGATCCTACAATTTCCTTTGATCCAAGATAGGTTTGTTGCTCATAAATGCTTCTTTTTGCAAGGAAGATGAAGATATGGATGGCCTATCATTATAAAGAAAAGGACACATTGATCTTAATGATGTATCATTTTTTTTTTCCTCATTCTCCATCAAGGTTGATGTGTCAAAATTATGAGGAAGCTTAGCTCCTAATTGAGCTAACTTCATGAAGTATGCTTCTTTATCCCTATTCATAATTAATTGCATTATTTCCATAAACATGGGATCTTGGATTGCTTCTGAAACTTCTTCTTCAGACACCTCATCATTTTGATTCCGATAGATATTTTGATCTTGATTTCGATAACTATGCACCATAATAGGATTGATGCATTTCTCAAATAATTCCATCATTATAAATCTTTTTCAAGAATATGATCTATTTGTTGCACTGATAAGGAGTATCTCCAAAAAGGGTATCCAAAAATGATGTCAAAATCTTTCCAAACCTTCAGGAGATGTTCACTATTTGCCCTTCTTTGTTTTTGGGCGTCACTTGCCAAAGTGTAGGCATGACTAAAATGTTTTTACGCGTGAACTGGTATTGAACTAGGTGGCACACTACAGGTATGCAGGTGGCACTTTGCTATTGATAAGCAGTTTTCTAGTTTTAACAGGTGTGATTCAATAGGTGATAGGCGTGACTTCCCTATTGATACATATTTTCATAAAATTCACAAGCGTGACTTTGCCTCTGATAGGCGGTATTGTTTTGTGCACAGGCAACACTTTGCTGACCAATTTGTAAATTTTTGAATTTTTGAAACATTTAAGATTAGGTCTTATGAAATTTTCTTTTTTGAAAATAGAACACAATCGCAACACACACATCAATTTTTCATCATGTCCCTAAACACACTAGAGTGTATATTCTTGATCGTTTCCACAAGTATAACACAAGAAAGAATTCCAAGCAACCTACCTAAAGTCAAATTTGGCTCTTAACATTTTGGCTCTATAAGGTGGTCTTGCTACTTATCAGGTTTTATTGAACAATTCCATTCTAAACTATGTCAAGTTCTTATACCCACTTGCGGGCTTCCCACACGCACCAAGGTATGATTTTGCATAATCTGTTAGGAGTACTAGAGGAAGTGAAGACACTTGTACACAATCTAGCCACTTCCATTTTAAGGAAAAGTGTATTTTTATTATAGTGGGTTGGATATTACCGCAGAAAAGGTGGTTGTATCCCACTTGGGTCATTCCCTCTCACCATCCTTGTAAGGAAAATCTCAGGAGGCAGGCCCTCTATTACTCTATTTTAACTAGCATGTTCATATAAAACAAGGAAATGAAATTAAGAGTAAATTTTTGGGAATTTGGTTCACCTAAAAGGTGAAGAGCATATCCCTAACTTTCTCTTAGTTTCTCAAACACTCAAACAACAATGTTCCTTTTCAATCTCCTAACAAAGAGATTCGTATAATTGAGGTGTTTGGCCAAATTCCTTATTTTAATTAAGCTAGATTCAATGAATGCCACAATTTAAGCAAGTGCAAGCTTGATTCAATGAATACCTTTTTCCTTGTAGCTAGCAATGGCTAGGTGCATTTTTGTGATTTTTGCCTTTTATCTTGCTTTTACTCACCTAGTGGCGATCGTTCCCATTCCCTCCTCCAACAAGTTAGTCCAACACAGCCATTCAAAATGAGGGGAAACCAAATTGAAATTTATGAAGCAAAGAATTATGTATGAACTTTAGGCATCTTATTTGCAAATTTTCAAAGAAAAACTTGAACTAAGGACTAAAAATCCAATTGAGAGAAACAAATTTCATTTTATAAGCTTCAATAATTGCAAGATAGTTCTGGAATACCTGATTTTCCTCCTCTTGTGTTGTCTCAAGAATAGCCTTAATGTGCTCAAAGTTCTCCTTCTTGATCCTCTTTTCTAATGCCTTTCCTTCTTGATTAAACCTTCTTTCTGGCTTCTGGACCTTTCCATGCCTTCTCATTTACAGTCAAATCATGCAAATAGAGAGTTAGATAAATGATTTGATCAATTTAATAGTGAATAAAGACAACAGATAGCAAGCGACATTGTCCAGCTGATACGCAAGAACAAATTGTTAGCAGACGTAACTTTAATGACAACCAGTGACACTTTCCAGTGACACAGGTGACACAAAAAATTACTCAGGCGTGAACAATTTATTGCAAAGCGTGAAGCAAATTAAAAATTGTGAAAAATGATTGATCTTAAGTGATAATTTAACAACAGTAAGCGTAAAACAACCGATACAAAGCGTGATTATTTTGATAAATTGCGGAGCAAAGCTTGATCACAGGTGACAATGAATAGAAGATAAGTGATACTTCCTAAGTCACAAGTGTGAATTTACGCACAAAAGGCTGAACGATTTATCTCACAGGCATGAGCTTCCGATTTGCATGCGATTGCAAAGAAATTAAGATAGAATAGAAGTGATATGCCCGACGTAAGTAGTCAGCTAACAGGCATTAGGACAAAGATCATAAGCATCATCAAAATGACTGTAAGTGTGAGTGAATCTTCTGTACGCATGACTTCACCTATTTTCTGCAAAATATTCATGGAAAAGGTGACAATACAAGCATGCAATATATGATCAAAATGATAAAATGAGGCCTAGGGCCCCACGGTGGGCACCATTTGTGTGATGATAATCACCTTCATGAAATTAAGATCAAATTAGTAACAACTCAAAGTAAATACAATGCAAATCTAATTAAAATTGAAACTAAGATCTATAGCATCTCATGGTTCTCTAGAAAGATGTGGTAAGTGAAGCTCTCAGCTCAATCTCCACTAGTGACACTTTTAAAATGAGAATGTATGTTGCTATAATGCTTCTATAATGCTTATCCTAGCTCAAATTGATACAAAGATATGCAAATTGCTCTAAATGCTCTTAGAATTCTCTTCAATTGCCTATAATAACAATGTTTTGCAAATGAATTTCTACGATGAGAATTGCTCTCAAAATGCTGCATATTTATAGTAAATTCCCAAGGGTAGGGGGTAGAGTGAAGTAATCATGATTAACCCTTGGTTGAGTCAAATACTTTGCTTTGTTCATAAATGGGGGGACAATTTAAAGGTTTGTCTCAAAGCTTTGGACAAAAGACAAGATTGAGTGATTGAGATTGAAACTTTAGAATGAGTGATTGAGATTCATCCTTTTTGAGTGATTTATGTTTTTTTGTCCTCAATTCTCATTTGTTGTTCAACTTTGTTGAAAGATATCAAGAATTATTAAATTCAATTAATTACTTAAATTTAGCCATGTAAGGGTAATAGGTTCATTTTGATTTTTGATTTAAACAACTATACAACTAATTGATTAAAATCAATTATGTAGTGTTTTTCACCCCTTTAAGCTTTGATTTAATTATTTAACATCATTATTTGATTTTTCCTTTGTTTTAATTGTTTTTGTCCATTTTTAATGATTTGATCCCTTTTATGTTTTAATTAGTGCATTTTGATGATTATTGCAATTTAAAAGCACTTGCCCATTTTTGAGTGTCTACAAAGATCATTAACAATAATATCATCCAATTTAAATACATTATCATTTCACTATAAAAATGAGCATGTAACTAACCCTCAAACTAGGTCAATATCAAAACATGATCAACAACAATATATCTCAACAAAACACTCAAACATCATTAGTGTGACATCATGAAGGTACATCAAGCTCAATATAATCAAACTATTCTCATAATATAGTCTAGACATCATCATATAACATCATGTCACATCATTGACTCATCATGCATATATGGTCATCATTGAAATCACAATTAAAAACTACTATCCATATTTGCAGATATATCAATGTGATTAAAATAATATAATTGTAACTAAGTGCATCTCCTAAATGCCAATTCAAAATAATAATATACAAATAGTTGTAGGATAAATCATAAACAAATTCTCACTTGGATCAAAATAATAAATAACAGAATGCAAACACGAGATGCACTACATCCTCCCTCCCTAGGCCTGGGTTTACTACTCAAAACCTACAAAAAGATAGTCTTTACTATGAAGCACACTCCCAAGTAGCTAAAGTGTCATCATTCAGATTCTATTGGACCCTTACCTTCTCTATGTCTTGACCCCTAAGGGTCAACCTTTGATGCTAAAGAATACATGTGGGATCCAAAGAAAGTTGCACATCCTCTACCTGTAAATCACCCCATCAAGAACATGGATCACATCGAGAATATACTATCTAAGCATTGAAACGTGGAACAAATTATGGATGGAAGATAGGATAGGTGGAAATGGATAGGAAACAAAAGGAATTCTTTCCAGGATCTCAAAAGGTCCCAGAAAATATGTAATGCCCCACCCTGGAAACCCATGAGAAATTAACCTAACTTGACACGAAGTTGATGCAATTTTTTTTTCTTAAATGTTAAACATACATAAATAATAAAAATGAACATTCAACAACACAAATATGGAAGAAAGTACAACATAAGTGCAAGTAACATTATTAACACATGATGAACCATTACACTAATATTCACAACCTCAGTTAACTATCCCAAGTGTTCCAAGATGTAGTTACTTTTAACTACATTAACTAAACTACTAAGGACAGCTATAACATAATCACATGATATATCTTACATTCATTTTAAAAACCAAATGAAATATTTCTAATTTTTAAATATACATAGTGAAATGAACACATATCAATAAGGAACTAACATATACATTGAATAGAAGGAATCAAGATACATTCACCATATTAATTTAAACAATACTACAATCAATAGGATACAATTGATACATAATGGTACTGTGGACAAGGCTTTTGAGGATACTTGTTTTGAAAGACTCAAACCAAACAAAGATTAGATTTTAGTCTAAGCATGAAATCAATTCAAAACAAATAAAACTCTAAACTAAGCCACCTCAGATTGAGCTAAAACAGGTGCACCCAAGCACTGTTTGATTTTCTCTTGCTTAAGGGGATGTGGGTGTGCTCTCTAAGCACTTGGAGCATGTTCCTTATGCATTTTAAGATGGATTGAGATTCATGAAAACCCAAAAAATGACACAAAACAGGTATAGAACACCTGATTTGCCCCTAAGGCCTCAAGGATCAAATGATGCTGAAATGAAGATTAAGCTACATGATGTTTATGCTAAGATTGATTTTAAGCCAAATAGAGATGTGATATGATGCTATGCTTATGCAAAACAATGGAAGAAACTAGGTTAATCCATTAAATCTATGCTAAGATGTGTTTTAAGAAAGCTTGAAAATGATGAAAGACTAACAATTAGTATGAAAGCTAAATGATTTAGAGCTATTCTAGCATTATAACATTGCTTGAAATAAAAGGTGAATGGTTATTTTTCTCTTGGAAATGAGGAGCATTTATAGGATTTGGGAAGGAGGAATGAGTGGCCAGGATCAAAATCTTTAAGAGAGGCCAAGATTCATTCAAAAGGGAGCACATGGATTGTGCTAGTTCAGGGCCACCTCCTTGTGACAAGTGTCACAAGGGCATTGGGTTGAAAGATGGGAGGGATGTGCACAATTTGGGAATTGTGCCTAAGGTCAAAGAATGTAAGAAAGGGGTGAGGGGCTTCTTAAATGCATGATAAATGCATGTAAGAGGGATAAAGAGGCCTTAAATGCACTTAATGCATGTAAGAGAAGTTTTTAGAAGTTTGTTGACTTTGGGTTAAGCTTAGGAGTTGGCTAACCTTGGTTAGGGAATGTGACAAGGTTAGGGGGGGATTAGGATTAGGATTAGGACTTTCTAGAAGAGTCTAGAATTTCCTTAGGATAAACATGGATTTTAGGAAATAAATAAAAATTTATTTATTTCCATGGTTTAGGTTTTGAGAATATTTATTAAAAATAAATTTAACAAATATGAGGATTAAATATTTAATCTTAATTAAATATTTTGAGTTGGGATTAGGGTTAGGAAATGATGGGATTAGCCTTTAATCGAAATTAAAGAAGAATTAGAAGATTCTGGAAGAGGTTAGTGGTCTTAAGGAAATTGGCCAAGTTTTGGGCAAAAAATAAATAAATAATTTATTTTAAGATTTTTGGTCAATTTATTAATTAAATAATTAATAAATAGGGGAATAATGTTTAAATAAGATTTAAACATTTTTGGGAGGGATTTCTTAATTAAATATTTTTAATTAAGGTAAAGGGATTTAATGACATAAAAATAAATAAATTAATTAAATAAATAATTAATTAATAAATGATGATGTCATCAGGGATTTTTCAGAAAATAAAAATACTTTATTTTCTAAAGGATTTTTAGGTGTCTACATTTTGCCCCTCTTTGATGCGATGCCACAAGTGGCATGGCATCAAAGACAAGAAAATAAGATGCCCAAGGCTAGAATTTAGAGGAATGATGGGTTGTGCCCCCTTGAGAAAATAACGCAAGGAGTAAACGTTGTGGAATTTTCTCGAAAGGAAACAGAGAAAGAAGGACCTAGGAAGAAGGGTAGATAAATAACCAAACTTTCAAGAGCAAAGATGGGTGAATGCAAGATGAGATGGAATGCAAAATGCAGGATGTAGCTATATGAGAGATGCAAGATGCAAGATTAATCTATATGATGCAAGATGCAGGGGATTGGGGGAAGCTCCAAGTGCAAATGTAGAGAGCACAACCTAGTTTAATATAGCAATAATAGAGACCTGCCAAGGATACTGGGATCACAAGGCCTTGTCACCAGCGTTGCATAGGACTGACGCTAAAAAGACACACAGGGTTGCCCCACCATCATGCATGAATCCCAGAGGAGGCATGGTGGAAACGATCTTGAAGAAACCACAAACACACGACTGACTCACAGGCAGAAGCAAAAGATCAAAAGACCTTGCCCCAGATTATCCTCATTCGCAGCGCACCATGATATAAAGGATCATGGTGACTTTGAGTAGAGAACAATGAGAAGCTGTAAAAGATTAACAAAATCCAAAGGACAAGATCCAAGACCAAAATGATAACTCCAAAAAGACATCCTTTTCCAAGGAGAGAGATTTGATGTGATGGACTGGATTGATGATGGGAAGATTGGTCTGAACGTGTGGAAGGATGCATCGACACAGACCGAGTGTGATTGGTGGAAGATTGGGTCTGACAGGAGGAAGGATACATCCTCAAGGACCCATTGATTGATGAGAGAATGAGTGTTGTTGTTTGCTAGCAAATGATGAAGTCAAAGAATAATCACAGGGATCAAGAATAGTCGACAAGGGATGTTGCTGAAGGACAAGGCTGGGTAGGACAAAGTGTTCTGATCAAATGCTGCTGCAGGATTGACAAGGACTATGTACAACAAGACACGAGGATATGTATAACGGACGGGAAAAGAGATACAATGGATATGTACAGAAGTTCAGGATCGGGGATAGGAAGATCTTGCTATACAGGATATGGTACAAGAAGGATGGCGCTATACAGGATATACAGGATATGGTACAAGAGAATGGTACAAGATATGTGCAGGTAGGATTGCAGATTTGCTAAAGGATTATGAAAAAGAGGAATGCTGGAGGATGGTCGATGGGGATGGGGTGGGAGAAAAAGGACTGAGATACTGGGATGGGGGGATGGGAGTTTGATAGATAATGACTCAGTCCACTATGCACTAATACATTTTGGGTCATTTTGCGATGGCTATGTGTCGCAATTGCAACAGCTATGTGTCGCAATAGCAACACCCATAGACGTCGCTATTTTTTAGTCGCAAATTGCGACGTCTATGGGTAGCCGTCGCAATTGCGACACCTATCCGTCGCAATGTGGCTAAGATTTAAGAAGCGGCATGGCCGTCGCCCCCCCGTCGCATGGCTTCGGAGGGCCGTCGCAATCGCGACGGACCTCCCAAGCAATTGCGACGGGCGCCTGCATCGCATTGCGACGGGTTTCCGTCGCAATTGCGACGCCCGTGGGTGGATTAAAAAAAAAAAATTAATTTAATACATTGCTTATGAACCACATTAATGCTTTTTTCTTTCAACAAATGAGGACAGCCACTGTAAAGACAACATGATAATGTACACTCACTGTAAGGACAGTCACAAATGAGGACATCTCACAGTGACTGTCCCTAGTGTAATTGCCACTTGAATGTATTGCTATTCAGCCACATTAATGCTTTTCTTCTTCAACAAATGAGGATAGTCACTGTAAAGACAACATGATAATGTACACAGTGAGTGTACATTATCATGTTGTCTTTACAGTGACTATCCTCATTTGTTGAAGAAGAAAAGCATTAATGTGGCTGAATAGCAATACATTCAAGTGGCAATTACACTAGGGACAGTCACTGTGAGATGTCCTCATTTGTGACTGTCCTTACAGTGAGTGTACATTATCATGTTGTCTTTACAGTGAGTGTACATTATCATGTTGTCTTTACAGTGTCAATATATGCATTATTACTTAAACTGAAGAGTACTCTAAATAATATGTCATTGTGGAGTTCTGATTGCTTCCAATTTGATATACGCTTGTTCTACTTATGTATCCAGCATCATGTAAGAAAAGTTGATGCTTTTAAATAGATTCATTTAGCCATGAAATGCCTGTGCATGTTACATACAAGATTCCAAGGCCCAAAACTAATTACTCATTATAATTCATGTACAGAATGATAATCAACCACAACGAGGCATGCGTAGGCGCTGCTTAGATTTTGAGGCATCAGAAGCTCGTAGAAGAAACTTGACCAATGGCTCATGGAATGCAACAAACTTATTGCCTAAAACAGGAGCATTGGTAACCACAGATGATGGTTTTGAAAAGAACACTTCACCATCAATGTCACGTGAGGGAACTGCAATTTCTGATGGCAAGTAACTTGTAGTATATAAGAGAGATGCAGGTACAGATGCTGGGAATAAATTGCTAATGAACCACATTAATGCTTTTTTCCTTCAACAAATGAGGACAGTCACTTTAAAGACAACATGATAATGTACACTCACTGTAAGGATAGTCACAAATGACGACATCTCACAGTGACTGTCCCTTGTGTAATTGCCACTTGAATGTATTGCTATTCAGCCAAATTAATGCTTTTCTTCTTCAACAAATGAGGATAGTCACTCTAAAGACAACATGATAATGTACACGGGCTGTAAGTGTACATTATCATGTTGTCTTTACAGTGACTGTCCTCCTTCAAGTGGCAATTACACAAGGGACAGTCACTGTAAAGGCAACATGATAATGTAGAGAAACGTTGTCATTTGTATTTTCAACAGTGCCGAGAGAGATTCCCTCCGCGAAATCACAGCTACAATTTCTGAGTACGTTGGGTTTATTTTTCTTTTGCCATTATTATGTAATCTGGTATTCAGCTGTTACAGAGCTAAAATACCCAGAAATGAGGACATATCTGTGTTGAATTTATTGTTAGCGGCTCTGGTTATTTAGAAGTTTAATTTTATTTGTTCATCTTTCAAGCACAAACATTTTCTAGACCGTAACATCTTCATTGTTTCGGGTATGCAATGAAACAGCCATAACTTGCAACTACCTTCACGGTACTTGTGTACATTATCATGCTGTCTTTACAGTGACTGTCCTCATTCAAGTGGCAATTACACAAGGGACAGTCACTGTGAGATGTCCTCATTTGTGACAAGGACAGTCACACATGAGGACATCTCACAGTGACTGTCCCTTGTGTAATTGCCACTTGAATGTATTGCTATTCAACCACATTTATGGGCCCGTTTGGACCCCAGCACACAGTAGCATCTACAGAGAAGAATATCCCAGGTGTAACAAGTTGTAAGAATATACCAACAGTTCTAAGAAGTTCCCTAGCACATAGTAGCATCTACAGAGAAGAATATACAACATGAGGGCAGCCACTGTAAAGACAACATGATAATGTACACTCATTGTATGTGTACATTATCATGTTGTCTTTACAGTGACTGTCCTCATTCAAGTGGCAATTACAGAAGGGACAGTCATTGTGAGATGTCCTCATTTGTGACAAGGATAGTCACACATGAGGACATCTCACAGTGATCGATTGTCCCTTGTGTAATTGCCACTTGAATGTATTGCTATTGAACCACATTAATGCTTTTCTTCTTCAACAAATGAGGACAGTCACTCTAAAGACAACATGATAATGTACACTCATTGTAAGGACAGTCACAAATGAGGACATCTCACAGTGACTGTCCCTTGTGTAATTGCCACTTGAATTACACAAGGGACAGTCATTGTGAGATGTCCTCATTTGTGACAAGGATAGTCACACATGAGGACATCTCACAGTGATCGATTGTCCCTTGTGTAATTGCCACTTGAATGTATTGCTATTGAACCACATTAATGCTTTTCTTCTTCAACAAATGAGGACAGTCACTCTAAAGACAACATGATAATGTACACTCACTGTAAGGACAGTCACAAATGAGGACATCTCACAGTGACTGTCCCTTGTGTGATTGTCACTTGAATGTATTGCTATTCAGCCACATTAATGCTTTTCTTCTTCAACAAATGAGGATAGTCACTCTAAAGACAACATGATAATGTACACGGGCTGTAAGTGTACATTATCATGTTGTCTTTACAGTGACTGTCCTCCTTCAAGTGGCAATTACACAAGGGACAGTCACTGTAAAGGCAACATGATAATGTAGAGAAACGTTGTCATTTGTATTTTCAACAGTGCCGAGAGAGATTCCCTCCGCGAAATCACAGCTACAATTTCTGAGTAC
This sequence comes from Chamaecyparis obtusa, assembly GCA_027943335.1. NCBI lineage: Eukaryota > Viridiplantae > Streptophyta > Pinopsida > Cupressales > Cupressaceae > Chamaecyparis > Chamaecyparis obtusa. The sequence goes on along the minus strand of BSBK01000349.1, from coordinate 722,232 downwards.
GTTGGGTTTATTTTTCTTTTGTCATTATTATGTAATCTGGTATTCAGTTGTTACAGAGCTAAAATACCCAGAAATGAGGACATATCTGTGTTGAATTTATTGTTAGCGGCTCTGGTTATTTAGAAGTTTAATTTTATTTGTTCATCTTTCAAGCACAAACGTTTTGTGGACCGTAACATCTTCATTGTTTCGGGTATGCAATGAAACAGCCGTAACTTGCAACTACCTTCACGGTACTTGTGTACATTATCATGTTGTCTTTACAGTGACTGTCCTCATTCAAGTGGCAATTACACAAGGGACAGTCACTGTGAGATGTCCTCATTTGTGACAAGGACAGTCACACATGAGGACATCTCACAGTGACTGTCCCTTGTGTAATTGCCACTTGAATGTATTGCTATTCAACCACATTTATGGGCCCGTTTGGACCCCAGCACACAGTAGCATCTACAGAGAAGAATATCCCAGGTGTAACAAGTTGTAAGAATATACCAACAGTTCTAAGAAGTTCCCTAGCACATAGTAGCATCTACAGAGAAGAATATACAACATGAGGGCAGCCACTGTAAAGACAACATGATAATGTACACTCATTGTATGTGTACATTATCATGTTGTCTTTACAGTGACTGTCCTCATTCAAGTGGCAATTACAGAAGGGACAGTCATTGTGAGATGTCCTCATTTGTGACAAGGATAGTCACACATGAGGACATCTCACAGTGATCGATTGTCCCTTGTGTAATTGCCACTTGAATGTATTGCTATTGAACCACATTAATGCTTTTCTTCTTCAACAAATGAGGACAGTCACTCTAAAGACAACATGATAATGTACACTCACTGTAAGGACAGTCACAAATGAGGACATCTCACAGTGACTGTCCCTTGTGTAATTGCCACTTGAATTACACAAGGGACAGTCATTGTGAGATGTCCTCATTTGTGACAAGGACAGTCACACATGAGGACATCTCACAGTGATTGTCCCTTGTGTAATTGCCACTTGAATGTATTGCTATTCAACCACATTAATGCTTTTCTTCTTCAACAAATGAGGACAGTCACTCTAAAGACACCATGATAATGTACACTCACTGTAAGGACAGTCACAAATGAGGACATCTCATAGTGACTGTCCCTTGTGTAATTGCCACTTGAATGTATTGCTATTCAGCCACATTAATGCTTTTCTTCTTCAACAAATGAGGATAGTCACTCTAAGGACAACATGATAATGTACACTCACTGTAAGTGTACATTATCATGTTGTATTACAAATGGACCTTATGTTGGTCGGGATATAAGTGCAAAAAAAAAAAGGAATGTTGTCATTTGTGTTTTCAACAGCGCCGAGAGAGATTCCCTCCGCGAAATCAAGCGGGTTATCATTTGTGTTTTGAACAAAGCGGGTTGTCATTTGTGTTTTGAACAGCACCGAGAGAGATTCCCTCCGCGAAATCAAGCGGGTTGTCATTTGTGTTTTCAACAGCGCCGAGAGAGATTCCCTCCGCAAAATCACAGCTACAATTTCTGAGTACGTTGGGTTTATTTTTCTTTTGTCATTATTATTTAATCTGGTATTCAGCTGTTAGAGAGCTAAAATACCCAGAAATGAGGACATATCTGTGTTGAATTTATTGTTAGCGGCTTTGGTTATTTAGAATGCTTCCCCACAATACTTAATTACACAAGGGACAGTCACTGTGAGATGTCCTCATTTGTGACAAGGACAGTCACACATGAGGACATCTCACAGTGACCGTCCCTTGTGTAATTGCCACTTGAATGTATTTCTATTCAACCACATTTATGGGCCCGTTTGGACCACGACACACAGTAGCATCTACAGAGAAGAATAGCCCAGGTGTAACAAGTTGTAAGAATATACCAACAGTTCTAAGAAGTTCCCTAGCACATAGTAGCATCTACAGAGAAGAATATACAACATGAGGGCAGCCACTGTAAAGACAACATGATAATGTACACTCATTGTATGTGTACATTATCATGTTGTCTTTACAGTGACTATCCTCATTCAAGTGGCAATTACAGAAGGGACAGTCATTGTGAGATGTCCTCATTTGTGACAAGGATAGTCACACATGAGGACATCTCACAGTGATCGATTGTCCCTTGTGTAATTGCCACTTGAATGTATTGCTATTGAACCACATTAATGCTTTTCTTCTTCAACAAATGAGGACAGTCACTCTAAAGACAACATGATAATGTACACTCACTGTAAGGACAGTCACAAATGAGGACATCTCACAGTGACTGTCCCTTGTGTAATTGCCACTTGAATTACACAAGGGATAGTCATTGTGAGATGTCCTCATTTGTGACAAGGATAGTCACACATGAGGACATCTCACAGTGATCGATTGTCCCTTGTGTAATTGCCACTTGAATGTATTGCTATTGAACCACATTAATGCTTTTCTTCTTCAACAAATGAGGACAGTCACTCTAAAGACAACATGATAATGTACACTCACTATAAGGACAGTCACAAATGAGGACATCTCACAGTGACTGTCCCTTGTGTGATTGCCACTTGAATGTATCGCTATTCAGCCACATTAATGCTTTTCTTCTTCAACAAATGAGGATAGTCACTCTAAAGACAACATGATAATGTACACGGGCTGTAAGTGTACATTATCATGTTGTCTTTACAGTGACTGTCCTCATTCAAGTGGAAATTACACAAGGGACAGTCACTGTGAGATGTCCTCATTTGTGACAAGGACAGTTACACATGAGGACATCTCACAGTGACTGTCCCTTGTGTAATTTCCACTTGAATGTATTGCTATTCAACCACATTTATGGGCCCGTTTGGACCGCGGCACATAGTAGCATCTACAGAGAAGAATATCCCAGGTGTAACAAGTTGTAAGAATATACCAACAGTTCTAAGAAGTTCCCTAGCACATAGTAGCATCTACAGAGAAGAATATGGGTCAACGAGGTTGACTTCAAAGCCATGCAATCTAATGGTAATAGTAATATCATAATTTGACATACTATCAGAAATACTTCCTAAATAGACTATTCAATCTTATAAGAGATGGATTCATGAGAACTATTATTTATGAAATATGAGTCAATGACTTTAATTAAAAAAATTACACAATCTAATTCTTGTAAAAATATCAAAATTTGACACATTGAAAATACCTTCCAAAAGTATCGTTAATTGATTAATATGAATCACTACTCATGAAATATAATTTTATAAACCTAATCTAAAAACTACACAATAAAAATCTTAATAGCAATATTGTAAGAAACTATTCCCAAAAGCAAGCCTAATAAAATTTGATGAAAATAATTTTTGTTTCACTCAACTTTGACATTCACAACTTCCTCTTTTATTATAATAAGAAAAAAAATGTCTTTTTAGATATACCTCATGAACCATACTCGAATAATCTATCATTTTTCTTCTCAAAAACATATTTGCAGAGCCTGCTTCTTTTACTTGTTTGTACTTTTATCTCTCTGATGGAAAGGGTTCCTTCAGGACACATTTTTCCAAGTTCACTGCTTGAGATATTTGAGGAGGGTTCCCCTGCTTGAGTATCCATCCAACCCATATTCGAGTAGTTCTACAATTGCACAGTCTAAATTAATAATACTGACAATTGAATGACGAATGATGATACATAGAATTGATATAAACTAATCCTAAAAACACTAAAACATTATTAATATATTTATATTTCATAAATAAAATTGATATAAAAGATTTGGAAAGATACATTAAAAAATAGAAAAACAATAATTTATAATAGAAGGAAACTTAAATTGCTATTTAAAAAAAAAACAAGAGTCTTAAATCTTATCATTTTGTTTCATTATCATCCATAAGTACACACCTCTAGCATAATAATTATATTTTACCACCCATAAAATGAAAAAAAGATTTTCACAAGAGAAATTGAAGCTAGATTATAAAAATGAACCATCTTATTGGAAACTGGAACTGTTATCATACCCAAAAGGACTACAAAATTTCACCTTATCATACCCAGATTGTTGCTTTGCCTGGCGGAGGGAAATTTGATCAGTAAAATTGACACAGAGTATGTTGTCTCCATTGTCATGCTGGATAACAAAACACCAACTTTAATGGGCATGTACTGTCCCTTGTGTAATTGCCACTTGAATGCATTGCTATTTGATGCAGGGGCATCCCTAATGCAAGCCAAAGACACCATGATTGAAGGAAGTTGCCATGAAGCCAAGGAGTCAAATCCTATCAATTGGAACATAAGATTTTCACCTTGGAGCTTTGAAGGATTGACTGGTGAAAGGTCCTTTTGATTGACAAATCAGAGTCTTTTTGAATGACAAATCAGAGTCTTTTTGAATGACAATAAATTAGAATAGGAGTTTTAGATGTTTTCTTGGTTTGTAATAAATATTAAGGATTGATCTTATCTCCTTATAAACATCCACTTGTTGGACACAAGACCCCTTGGTGACTTATAAACCTTGGGCATCTTTTGAGTCCTTGGATGAAATGAGCATAGTAAGTGTTTATTAGGTGTCTTTTAGATGTTGTTAAGAAGTTTGAAGGTCCAAAATAACTTTAATAAGGTTCCTAAAGTTTCACAACACATTTTTAACCTTCTCGGCAAAGTTGTTTGCAAAGTTGTAATGCAACTTTAAAAGTTGCTTAGCAAAGTTGACATTTGTTGGATAAACTGTTCTAACCACCTAGATGGTTGAACCAACGTTTGGAGAGCCTATTTTAGGCTTCAAATGGTCGAAGACAGACAGAGAACCAGTATTGTAATCATTTTGCTTTCATAAAAAATAAAAATAACCCTGTTTTAGTGCATTTCTGGTGAAAAACGAACTCTGTACGATTGTACGGATGGTGGTTGGATGATAAAATTTGCCTGGAAGTTGTAAAGTGACATCTGATGCTTTGGAAGTTGGTTTGATTGATTCTCTTTGTTTTATATCTAAGTTATTTCAAATTTTCTGTGCATTGTTTACAAACCCTCATTTTCAGGGTTTGACTGATGTAAAGACCTTAACTCACGTTTCAACCATTGGAATTCCTTCTTCCTTGGTGGAATGAGAGTTAAGGATGTATATTTGTATATTCTAAAAGCCCTGACTACTCTGCATCACTATTGAACCACATTAATGCTTTTTTCCTTCAACAAATGAGGACAGTCACTGTAAAGACAACATGATAATGTACACTCACTGTAAGGATAGTCACAAATGAGGAAATCTCAGAGTGATTATCCCTTGTGTAATTGCCGCTTGAATACATTGCTATTGAACCACATTAATGCTTTTTTCCTTCAAGTGGCAATTACACAAGGGACAGTCACTGTGAGATGTCCTCATTTGTGACAAGGACAGTCACACATGAGGACATCTCACAGTGACTGTCCCTTGTGTAATTGCCACTTGAATGTATTGCTATTCAACCACATTTATGGGCCTGTTTGGACCATGGCACACAATAGCATCTACAGAGAAGAATATCCTAGGTGTAACAAGTTGTAAGAATATACCAACAGTTCTAAGAAGTTCCCTAGCACATAGTAGCATCTACAGAGAAGAATATACAACATGAGGGCAGCCACTGTAAAGACAACATGATAATGTACACTCATTGTATGTGTACATTATCATGTTGTCTTTACAAGGATAGTCATTTGTGACAAGGATAGTCACACATGAGGACATCTCACAGTGATCGATTGTCCCTTGTGTAATTGCCACTTGAATGTATTGCTATTGAACCACATTAATGCTTTTCTTCTTCAACAAATGAGGACAGTCACTCTAAAGACAACATGATAATGTACACTCACTGTAAGGATAGTCACAAATGAGGACATCTCACAGTGACTGTCCCTTGTGTGATTGCCACTTGAATGTATTGCTATTCAGCCACATTAATGCTTTTCTTCTTCAACAAATGAGGATAGTCACTCTAAAGACACAATGATAATGTACACGGGCTGTAAGTGTACATTATCATGTTGTCTTTACAGTGATTGTCCTCTTTCAAGTGGCAATTACACAAGGGATTTGTGTTTTCATTTGTGTTTTCAACAGCGCCGTAACCCTCCGTGAAATCACATCGGGATATAAGGGCAAAACAAACAAGAACGTTGTCATTTGTATTTTCAACAGCGCCGAGAGAGATAAACAAACTTAAAACTCAGACTTAAGAAAGATGAAGGCAATGCTTCAAAAGGCCGATGCCCTAAATACGGGAAAACACAATACCACCATTAAACGATGCCCTAGTCACCGTATCAATGCTGCCAGCTCCGTACCAGTATGCTGACTGCTCACTTTCATCCTGTGATAAAGGTAACTTCATTAATCATACTTGAAATGGCAGCATACGAACTAAAGCTGATGAACATTTATAAACTAAAAGTTTAAAACTACAGATTACAAATGTAGTAGTTTCATACGAAAAGAACTTGATGTCTGAAATTTACCATTAGAAGTATCCAAAGGAATACCACAGTACTGTTGAACTTGGAGAATCGGAGATGATCTACACAGTAAGGTTCAACAGCTGTAAGGACTGTTACACCATCTTTAGCATTTGAATACATTTTCTCCTTGGCTTCTGGTGGATCCTCAAAGACCCCCAATGACGTTTTCCCTACAATTATCAATTGTTTGTCAGTATGAGATATTAATAAATAAACATTAATCACAATATTAGGCAAACAATGTTCTTGATGTCTGAATCTAAATCACAGAAAGCTCTAATAAAGCAGTTCTTAGTTTCACATTAAACTAAGTTTCAATTTCAAATGGTTATAATAATTTTTGCAAGTTATAAGTAGCTGGTTACAGTATATGACATAAAAAGAAAAAAAATCATTTCTATTCTTTTCTTCTTTTTCTCTTTCAACGAAGCTTTTGCACCACACAAATGCATACCAAGAATTTCTCAGGAGGTTTCAAGACCATTGCATACCAAACTTCTTCTCTGTAGATGCTACTGTGTGTCGTGGTCCAAACGGGTCCAAATAGACCTAGTGACTCTAGTAGGTCTCCAAAACCTGTTCTGCAGCAATAACTCTTCAATTTGACAAAGGACCTTATGAACTTATATGTTTTTTGAGTACCCTTTTTGATGTTCTAACAATCCTCCAACTCCCAGACCTTGACTCCACTCCAGCATATCAATGTCCTTATTGAGTCCGCAGACCTAATGCATGCCTTTGGGTGTGGGTTCCAAAACAAGGCATTGAAAATGGGTGCATGAAACCAAGATCAGAGTTTGAAGATGTCCACCATGCTCTAAAGATCTAGATTCAACAAGGTTTGAGGTCCTTTACTTGCCGCTACCCTCTGATCTTGCATAATCCATCAACTCCTAGTCAAGAACATTGAGATTCTTGACCTAGGGCTTGCTCTTGAAATTCTCTGGCTTAGTATCCTATTCCAAAGCTTTTAAAATATGAAAATAAACCCCCTTAACTTGCATTTTACAAAGAACAGAGGATATCCTATGGTTTATTTGCAAGTTAAGGCCATTTGAATGCAATAACCCAAAAAATGAGGGTTTGACAGAACAACAGATAAGAAAAAGGAATAACTTTGATATAAGGTGTCTTGAATCTACCCAATAAACTCTCAAAGCATAAGATATAAATACTCTAACTTCCACACTGGTCTGCCCTCCCTTTCACATCCGTACACTGTACAGTGCTTGAAGGAAATGCACAAAAAAGGCTCTGAAATAGTGGCTCTATCTGACAGAGAGTCCATGCTAGGCTTCATGACTAACCTAGAGCACATTCCTTGTTATGGAGGAAGTTTGAATGGTGAAGAACTTATGGAATGGATAGAGGACCTAGATAACCATTTTGACTACAAGTATCTTATTAATAACCATTTTGACTACAAGTATCTTATGGATAGAGGACCTTGATAACCATTTTGACTCATTTAGTATCTTATTGAGCTTCACTTTGTTTCAAGAATATAGTTTAATATTCTCTACTAAACAGGGCCAACCATGTGAAGGTGGAAGCTCATTTGGCCCCACCCCCCTCCCCCTAACATCACTCTACATTCCCCGTTAACATCTAACATTCATTCATTCTTTCAATTATTAATAAAATGTAACATTCAATCAATATCACATGATAACATTCATTAACACATTAGATTCGTTAACACACAACATTCATCAATATGAAAATAAACACATAATTCATGAACATTCATTAGCACATAATTAAATTCATTGAGACATAAAATTTAGTCATTATCAATTAAGGTATTTAGATGACAATCATTTCTTTTTTCTCTTTCTAATTTTTTTTTCTATGTAAGCTCTAAGAGGAGCATCAGTGTTATCATCAATACCCCCCTCATCAGTTGTTTTGTTCTTTGTTCTTGATGATCTCAAATTCCTATGCTGCTACAAAGGGGGGTCCTCTACAATAACAAATAAAAGAGTTAAATTTAAAATATTTAATTATAATTGTTACAAGTATTTAATTATTTTAAAGAACATAACTGTGGCGCTCTTTAATTACCTGATCTGGCCACATCATTTTGTCTAGACTCAACCTCAACATGCTCATGAGCACCGACCCCTCGATCCTCTACAGTTGCTATACAAAATGTTACATTAATCCAAACACCAATTGTAATTACATATAAAAATTTTAATAGCAAATGTATACCTCCACCACTAGGATGCACATCATGCGAACCTTCATTATGCATAGATTGTGTAGAAGGATTGTCAGGCTGCATTCCAATATCCTACACATTGTTATCATTGCTTTCTTAAAACAGATATACTCACTTTATATTAGAACTTAACATCAAATAGACTAATTGGTAAAGTATTCAATTTGAAATAAATTTCATTTAGCTTATTTACCTGTGGCTCAGATGCATCATTATTTGAACCTTGCACACTGATTTCAGCTCGTAGCCGTTCAGCCACGGCTCTATAGCCTTGTTGGAAGCCAATTATCTTGTCCTCTTTTGTGAGGCATCTATTGAACTCTGACCCCTACATTTTTTCTTGGTATGGTGAATTTTACTTGCATTGTTTGATCAAAAAAAATTTCCTTGCAATATATAAAAAAATTGATACAAGTTTTCATTTACTAATACTTACAACTCGTGCTTGAAGTTTGGAAAAACCACCAGAGCTGAGCTTGTGTGTCCCGTGCTTTTCTAATCTTGCCTTTGTTGCCTTTGATGTGTCAGGCAATCTATGAAAAGTTTGAAATATGTTAGAGACCAGTATAGGAAAAATTTAGAGGTTAATTAGTACATAATTACATTCTCAAAAGTATCACATACCTTGCTCTACTCTCTACTGGCGTAATTCCTTTTTTCATGTCGGCTTTATACTTTCCATCCAAAATCAAACCCTGCCACTCAGCCTCAAGAACACAGGGCAGACGCTCGTGCCTTGGGTTAACCTCTAAATATTTCCTGTACTGGTCCCTAATATACTTCAAACATAAACCAGCTCTTTCAAGGAGCTTGTTTCTCTCGAATGCACGAGGTCCAAAAAGCTGGGTCATACTATCTACAAGATCATCCTTCAACTTTTTATCTTGGTTATTCCACCTTTTAAGTAAAAAAAAACATGTTAGACTCATAAATGAAGAGAAGCTACCTTTAATATAGTTCAAGAAATTGATGAAAAGGAAAACTATTCTAGCAATGGTATGAAATCAAAATAGTGGTTTGGGGTTTTAGTTAGGATATGATGTTCCACCATGTACGTATGGTGGGCCCGAATATCCGCAAACACTCGTCACCAAGTTTTCGCCAAAAAATATCATTCCCTACAAAATAATCATGGGATCATTAGTCGATGAAGAGTGATCAAAAACTAAATTACTATTATATCACTATAGAATAATAATAACTTTAAAGTACCTGGAAGTTTGGATACTTTTAAGGGAACGCCTTCATCATCGCTGATGATCAATATACAATCCTTCACCGTTCCCATACTAGGAACATGGGAACATCCAGGAAATGATGTTGCATCGGGACTTGTTGCATCTCCTATTGCAAAAAATGAAAACCATTATCAAATGCCTCCAAGAAATAATACTTCAAGGGAAATAAATTGGTGCAGAGCACCCATGGCACAAACACAATCAAGGGATCTACATCGTAAACACATAACACTTAAACACATAACAAAAGAGAGAAAAAGAGGGATTTGTGTACCAGTAGATGGTGCAACAGTTGGTGCATTTAGGCTGTGTGTTGTTGACATGGCAGTCGGCAAGACATTTGTGGCTTTCCTGGATGGAGGCGGCATTGTCATATCATCATGGAAAGGAGCTGAAGAATAAAATTGTTAGAGCATGCATAAATATAGAACGCGTGGACTAGCATGGACAAGATTGTTAGAGCATTAAAAAAAAAGATTGTTTGAGCATGTATTGTCAATGATTATGATCATTCCTATATATATTCAGTGGAAAACACAAGTGGGGAATGGAACATGTGATCTACCTGAACCACTTGCAATACCGGCCTCATCATGGGAATGGGGTTCAAAATTACGCAAATAACTCTGTAAAGACAATGCATCCATATTTTAATTAATGTCATAAAAGAGCATAACATAAAAACCATTATTGAACTCTTGTAATAATTAAAAATTTCATTAATACTTACTTTAAAGTTTTCAGAAGTGCGCAACAACTCAGCTGCCCTGTCTTTTATTTCCTGAGTCTGAGGATGTATGGATACCAAACGTAGAAGTTCTTTCCCAATTTTCTTTAGCAGCTTTTTAATGGAACCGATCGGGTCATCGGTCTCTGCTAAATCAATAAAAAAAGGGTCCACAAGGGGGGACTCCTGAGGGACTGCAGGTTGCTTTCCCTCTCTCCAACCACCGGCCCTCTGTGACAACAATAGTATTAGTATTATCAAAATTACTCCAAAACAATGAAGAAAATAACATTAAAAAAAATAACATTTTGCTTCTATCTAGTTTGCACAATTACAATGAATTTTACCTGCTCATGTGTAGATGAGCTAGGAATATCGTCACCATCACCTTCGGGCGGTTGCTCCATATTGTGCCCCTGTGTCAAAGATCAAGTATAAAAATGTTAGCCAAAAATTTAATAACTAAATGGTATGTTGGAGTCATTGATTAGAAGTTGGTTTAATAGTATGTACCACCCCCATGATAGTAGCCTCGTTTGTATCTATGCGGTTCAAATTGTAATCAATAAGCAGCTCTTCCCCTGCACGTATTGATTTTATCGCACAGATGAATACACGATTTCCCTCGCGCGCCTCAAATATGCAATTGGGTTGCTTTATAGTTGACCCAGGTCGTGTACTATTTATAAAACCCGCAATATTCCCTGTTGCTTTTGGCCTTCCATCAATGTATATAGCCACACTTTTACTTTGATTATTGTCTTGCTGTTGTATATAATTTGCCGAGAGTGCATACCTACGCATACTTTTTTTATATTGAACAATATGCATCCAACTTTTGTAATCGTAACATGGTCCAACATACTCCATCAATTCAGAAACTTTGTTGTAAGACACCTTTATGCCATCCATAGAAAATAGGCCCAAACCATGTAATGATGATGGTGCTATGCGATATATCCTCTCATTAACACAAAAATCAATGTTTATTGGAGGAAGTTCCTTGGGTACCCAATGTTTCTGTAGATGTTGGTACCTCAAGGGCACCTCGATGTCACCTTTCGTCTCATCATCATAAGAACATGACCCCCCTTGAGCAAGGAAAAATTTCATGTGTTTATTGAATTTCCTTCTAGTCCTTTGACCTCTAGTTAATCTCCCTATTCTAGATAAACTGCATGTCTCACTTTCCTCTTCTATTCCTATATTTCCCTCACTCGAGGAAGACACTTCTGACAAATGCCTATTTGCTGGTACCTGCAAATGGGAGAGATCTTAGAAGACATCAATCTTACTATTAATAAGTGTATTAAATAGACTTTCTATAAGGTGTATTGACTTATACCTGTCGATCCATGAGACTGTGCGGGATGCTCTTGAAAGGGGTTCAATTTCCTACAAATGTAATTCAATTATCGTGAGCATAATCACATCATAATCATAATCACATCCATCATAAGCATCACATAAAAGTTAAAAACATTAAAATGTACACATTATAACACTTATAGCTTTTAAATAGATAATGAATAAACTATGTAACCATTTAAGACAAATATATTTCTATCAAGAAATGAATATTAAATACATTAAGGATTGATGGCATACCTTTAAATTTCATCATCATCATCCTCATCATCATCATCATCATCATCATCATCATCATCATCATCCTCGTCATCGTCGTCATCATCATCGTCCTCATCGTCGTCGTCGTTGTCGTCATCATCAACATCATCATCATCAACATCAACATCATCTTCATCATCATCATCAGTAGCAGCATCATCTTCTTCTTCTTCTTCATGAAAATTTGTCTCAGGAACATCATCCAATAATTGTCGATCGTGATCATCATCTACATCACCTTCTACTTCTTCGGTATCTTCTTCTTCCATCGCATTATACTTTATCGGCCTTCCTCTCGGTTCATGTCTAACAACAAATGACCAACCCGGTTTATGTGAAACCTCTGAGTAAAATACCTGTTCACATTGGCTTGGAAGAACATAGGGCTCATCCCCAACTGGCTCAAACGACCTTGTATTAACCATTGTAAATCCATTATCATGTTCAATAACAGTTCTATTAGGATCATTTGGATTAAGTCGTAGCCTGTACCATTTGACAACGAAGAGTACTAATTTGAAGGAACTAAAGTCGCACTCAAATATATCATCCAAAATGCCATAGTATTGATTTTTAGACTCTTGAGGATCTAAGTCATTTCTAGATGAAATATTAGTCACTTGAAAGACTGCAGTTATTCCAGAATCACAAGTTTTCTTCGTGTCATCCAACACTTTGACGCGAAATTTTTGACCATTACAGAACATACCCTTGTGGTGTTTAACCTGCAATAATATGTGAAACATGTCAAAATTATTATATCGTGAGTTGATAAACATACGGGTGATTAATAATTTTGTACGTACCTGGAAATCTCTTAAACCATATGCTAAATCTATTTCCCTTTGCGTAACATTAGAATCTCCATTACGATGAGCTTCTTTAACCAATGAAGATACACCTTCCCATGTTAATGTGTGACCAGAATGTTGACATCGTTCAATCCATACTGTCATCCAATCAAGATTGTTTGCAATATACAAATGTAGTGCATCCCACTCTCGAGCAACTGTACAAAAAAAAAATAGACGACTTACAACCGATTTATTTTGAAGATTAAGAAATAATTTATTACAATAACATCTTATAATTTATTACCTGTCACTTTCCTCAATCTACCTTTCCCCATCAAGTACTCCCCTTTGAATTTTTTAAAAGGGTCGAGATCCCAAATGCGATCTACATGGATATTTGAAGCAAACTTAGGAAGATATTCAGTAATGTACACCATAGTCTGGTATACCATGTATCCCTCTACCATAGAACCCTCAGGATGTGCTCTTTGTCGAACCAAAGCCTTCAAAGATTTCAAGTGCCTCTCAACCATCCACATTGACCTAGTGTGTGCAGGTCCACACAATTCAATCTCCTCAACTTGGTGTATGAGGTAGTGTTCTTGTGCATTGAAAAAAGTTGGAGGTAGACACTTTTGCATTTCACACAATAAATGAGGAATTCTTCTCTTCCAATAGTTTATATCTTCTTTATGGATTTCTTTAGATGACAACCACCTACATTAAGAGATTCAAGTCACAAAAAATATATAAATACGAGACTTTACAAAATAATATACAATAGATTACATAGCAAGAAAAACAAATCGCGAATATAATAAATATATACAACAAATTGAACAGATATTACTGCTTACCTCATGTATTTTCCAAGATCATATATCACTTGTTTGATGTTATTGTTGAAGTGCTCTGGGAGAGATAGAGGTAGCACGTACTGCAGTAATTATAAACCAATCATTTCATTATTTTCTAACATAACATAATGAATAGTACACGTAGTTTATGAATATATTGTAAATACAGAAGAACATAACTTACCTTGATGAAAGTATGCCAATCATGCGTTTTGAGCCCTGGCCCAAATTCACTTTTCTTTGATATGAGATTGCTTATGTTCCCAGCAAATCCTATGGGAAATCAAATTTTTCGTATGACTTCTTTTATGGCATCACTTTGCTGCTCCGTTAATAACCAAGGAAGGGCACTTATATTAATCTGATCTCTATTGCTATTTGAGTGAATGAAATTCTTCAGTGCATGATTGGATTCATGAATGTCATTACAAATTTTGACAATTTTTTCTTTGTCACGCCTTCCATCCAGTATTTTCCACAATGTCTCTGTTATATTCTTTCCAACATGCATAAGATCAAACAAATGCACAATTTGTAGGTCCTCGTAGTAGGGCAACCTACTAAATTGTCTGGGATAGCTTTTTAGTCCCTTTGGAAGGTTGTCAGTAGTGCCTTGAGGACCTTCACGATCATCAATTACATAATTAGTAAACAAAAATCACAATAGAAATATATAAATTACAAACATAAACCATTAAGTGGAACGACATTACCTCGATGATTAATTCTATTATATTCCAACTTCCATAGGCGAGGTGTCATTCTTCGTGGCTTTGATGTAGTCTCTTCTTTCCCATTGAAAAGATGTTTTTCCATACTTCGATACTTATGATTCCTGTGGAGGAAGTGTCTGTACTCATCAAACACATGCTTTCCTAAACTTTTTGAATGACGAGATTTCATCTTTGGACCACAAACTGGACATGCAAATTTTCCCTTTGTTTGAAGACCTACAAGATAATGATATAATTGGATTATTAAATATGTTGATTTTTATAATTAGAATTATCATGCGCAACTTGAATTCACTATAACATACCACAAAAATGTGTTAGCCCTGGGGCATCATGTATTGTCCATACAAGTATTGCATGGAATTGAAATTGTCTTTGTCCTATTGGTCTAGACACGTCATACATAGTGACACCGTTCCATAACTCCACCAACTCGTCAATAAGAGGCTCAATATATACATTCATATCTTTAACTTGATATTTACCTACTTGAATGAACAGTAACATTACATAATTATTGTGACCATTTTACTGTAAGATTTGTAAGTACATGTAAATTAATAACTATCAAATGATAAAATACCTGGAACAATCATTGCCAACATAATGTGCTCCCTCTTTATTGACATCCACGGAGGAATGTTATTGTTGATAACAAAAACAGGCCACACCGAGCAAACAGATCTCATCTCTCCAAATGGATTGACACCATCCGCTGCCAATGAAAGCCTGAGATTACGAGGTTCTTCTTTGAAGTGTTGCCACTTTTCCTCTATGTGCATAAATGCCGAACCATCCGCAGGGATTCGAATAATGTCATCTAGACTTCTATTGCGTGCATGGTAATCCATAAATTGTGCCAAGCTAGTACACCTGAATAATTGTCGCATCCGTGGAATAATGGGGATGTAACGAAGAACCTTGTGAGGCACCTTTTTTGTTATTCGATCTGTTCGATATCTACTCGTATGACATACAGGGCATTGTGTTGCAAATTCATGTTCTTTATAATATATAATATGATCATTGGGACAAGCATGTATTGCTTGATACTCCATTCCAATATCTTTCATAATAGCAGATAATTCTCGATATGAGCGAGGTAGAATATTTGATGGTGGTAACAAAAACTCGCCTATCAATCTACAGCAAAAAATATAAGTTGTTAATATAAACAATATTAGTGGTACATTATTCACCCTTTGTTAACTATAAAGACATATATGACATACCTTAACATACGTGACATTGTTATGTTGGATAAACCATTCATAACCTTCAAG
This sequence comes from Chamaecyparis obtusa, assembly GCA_027943335.1. Lineage (NCBI taxonomy): Eukaryota > Viridiplantae > Streptophyta > Pinopsida > Cupressales > Cupressaceae > Chamaecyparis > Chamaecyparis obtusa. Next base: position 706,249 of record BSBK01000349.1, on the reverse strand, counting down.
TTCAACAACAACAATACAGCAGAGAGAAGAGTTGTTTGGGAGTCTTTGTATAGGGGCTCGTATGCCTTCTCAAGTAGAGGTACATCAAGGCTATCATCATCATCATGATCAGATCCGCTTGGACTAAATGTGTCATGGATCAATGTATTTATACCATCATCTTCAATTGTGTTTTCTGGCGCATGATCGTCATCTTCCATGGGATCATTATCTTCACCTTGGATATTCGCACCCCCATGTTCCTCCATATCATGTACTTCCCTGGGGAGATCAACCTATATAAAATTGATTAACATAAATAAACCATGATCTTCAACTCATCATCAAGTGATTTCATATGTATATAAATTGTTAAAATGATATAATGAACAACTTACCAGTGGATGATAGTCATGCCCCCCTTCAATGTGACCATTCTCCCTACAATGTCTCTTAACTATTTTGATTAGCAATCTTCTACGGTTTAAGCCCTTACAAATTTTGCAGGGACAATAACATTTTCCATCACCTTTTCTTTTCAAGTTAGACCACAATCTAGCGATTGTCTCCCTATTTTGTTCTTCACTTATATTATCTGACATGATCGTTCTTCGCAGGAAGCAAAAATTGGGCTATGAAAACTTCGGTCTACAACTTTCAGTGACTAAGCAAAATTGTCAAAAGTACACAAAACATATAAGCTACAAGGCCTTCTTGCTTAGCTCTAGAAGCTCTCTAGCAATCAAAACATATAAGCTACAAGGCCTAACAGCAATTTCAAAACATATAAGCTACAAGGCAAGACATATTACATGACATGGCAAAAGGATTAAAATATATAATTTTCAAACCTGAGCGCGCGGCTATAACTCATGCAATGGTCTTCTTGCTTAGCTTTAGAAGCTCTCCAGCAGTCAAAACATATAAGCTACAAGGCCTAATAGAAATTTCAAAACAAGGGTCATCAAAAGAACCAAAAACAATGTGTGCAAACAATACCTTGTGAAGTGGTATAGACAATTAGAAGATGCTACTATGTGCTAGGGAACTTCTTAGAACTGTTGGTATATTCTTACAACTTGTTACACCTGGGATATTCTTCTCTGTAGATGCTACTGTGTGCCGTGGTCCAAACGGGCCCATAAATGTGGTTGAATAGCAATACATTCAAGTGGCTTACACAAGGGACAGTCACTGTGAGATATCCTCATGTGTGACTGTCCTTGTCACAAATGAGGACATCTCACAGTGACTGTCCCTTGTGTAATTGCCACTTGAATGAGGTCAGTCACTGTAAAGACAACATGATAATGTACACATACAATGAGTGTACATTATCATGTTGTCTTTACAGTGGCTGCCCTCATGTTGTATATTCTTCTCTGTAGATGCTACTACGTGCTAGGGAACTTCTTAGAACTGTTGGTATATTCTTACAACTTGTTACACCTGGGATATTCTTCTCTGTAGATGCTACTGTGTGTCATGGTCCAAACGGGCCCATAAATGTGGTTGAATAGCAATACATTCAAGTGGCAATTACACAAGGGACAGTCACTGTGAGATGTCCTCATGTGTGACTGTCCTTGTCACAAATGAGGACATCTCACAGTGACTGTCCCTTGTGTAATTAAGTATTGTGGGGAAGCATTCTAAATAACCAAAGCCGCTAACAATAAATTCAACACAGATATGTCCTCATTTTTGGGTATTTTAGCTCTCTAACAGCTGAATACCAGATTAAATAATAATGACAAAAGAAAAATAAACCCAACGTACTCAGAAATTGTAGCTGTGATTTTGCGGAGGGAATCTCTCTCGGCGCTGTTGAAAACACAAATGACAACCCACTTGATTTCGCGGAGGGAATCTCTCTCGGTGCTGTTCAAAACACAAATGACAACCCGCTTTGTTCAAAACACAAATGATAACCCGCTTGATTTCGCGGAGGGAATCTCTCTCGGCGCTGTTGAAAACACAAATGACAACGTTCCTTTTTTTTTTTGCACTTATATCCCGACCAACATAAGGTCCATTTGTAATACAACATGATAATGTACACTTACAGTGAGTGTACATTATCATGTTGTCCTTAGAGTGACTATCCTCATTTGTTGAAGAAGAAAAGCATTAATGTGGCTGAATAGCAATACATTCAAGTGGCAATTACACAAGGGACAGTCACTATGAGATGTCCTCATTTGTGACTGTCCTTACAGTGAGTGTACATTATCATGGTGTCTTTAGAGTGACTGTCCTCATTTGTTGAAGAAGAAAAGCATTAATGTGGTTGAATAGCAATACATTCAAGTGGCAATTACACAAGGGACAATCACTGTGAGATGTCCTCATGTGTGACTGTCCTTGTCACAAATGAGGACATCTCACAATGACTGTCCCTTGTGTAATTCAAGTGGCAATTACACAAGGGACAGTCACTGTGAGATGTCCTCATTTGTGACTGTCCTTACAATGAGTGTACATTATCATGTTGTCTTTAGAGTGACTGTCCTCATTTGTTGAAGAAGAAAAGCATTAATGTGGTTCAATAGCAATACATTCAAGTGGCAATTACACAAGGGACAATGTCATGAGCTGTGACATATTGAACTTAGTATAATAATAAAATGATTAGATGATATATAATAATCTATTATTAACGGTATATAACAATAATATATAATTATTATCAAAAGATAATAATAATATATAGTTAGCATAATAAGTAATATGTTAATTAAATAATATTAAAATATTAATAAATAATATAATTATGATTATAATTATAATATAAATTAATAATAAATAATTATTAATAAATTATATATATTATATTATAATAATATATTAAGTAATAATATTAAATCAATTATTGATATAATAATTTTAATATATAAATAATATTAATAAACCTCTCAATATAAAACAATATGTTATCACTATAATAATATTTATTATAATATTATTAATATTACTAACATCATTAATTATAATATTTAATAATAACAATAACATTAATAATAATAATAATAATAATAACGTTTAAAGCAATATCGAATATCTGTAATCGATATACATCTACATTAAACATCTGCATTATCTATCACGATGAGGAACGAAGAAGTGATACAACAATCACTAGTCATTACACATCGATACCATGAGAGGATGATTAATGAACCAAATACTATGAAGTCAAGATCAACATGATATGAATAAGGGATAGGTCGCTATGGGTTTCAGAAGATGTATTGATAAGCAAGAAGGATAACCATTCATATATTATAAATAATCATTAATTGCACAAGTTTAGACAATGACATATCCGATAAAGCAATATCAAACATGAAGACCCGCTAGCAAATATGCACCATCACTTCCTATGTTATCATGACAATAACATAAACTAGATTGAATTCTACTATCTATATCAATAGACACCACATAGGAGGATATCGACTAAAGGATTGAAAGATTATCGATTGTCTGAGATAAACCACATCTTGTAGAAACACAAAAGCATCAGTGATTATATCACAAGCTATTGATGAATGAGGCATCAGTCATGGATAATAAGTACAATGTATCCTTAAGTATTAACAGGAATGGAAGTCAATTTGAAGATCAAACTCCATTACCAGCAATCAACCAATAAATGGACAATTATCAGAAAATGATATCGACTTATATCAGAGTAGAAAGATTGGATATCATCATAACAATATGGGATAAGGCAAGAGTTAATATCGATTGACTAAATACTAATGATAGTTAGACCAAACTAATACAAACACAATGGATGTTAACTACTGGTTGCACTACCAATTAGGGAAGATTACCTTCATAAAAAGATTTGATATTGAGTCAATCTGGGAGTTATCTATGATCAGAAAATAATGAAATAATATTATGTGAACTGTCGGATTATGGAAAGGTGTGCTTAACAAAGGGACATGGAGGAAGAAACAAGACACGTCTCATTCATAGCATCTCTTCATTTGTTAAAGACAATATAAGAATGCATTCTCGTCAGTCACTCAAGGCATCATTAGAACTTTATTTACTTATCCATATTTGGATATACTCAATAGAGCATCTGCCTTTGGCAGTTTGGTTTCAAGTTTATCATTGCAGATCAGAGACAACACCATGATTGCACAGATAGAAAGGATAGTCAGAAATAGCATCAATATTTGAAGTTGCAAGCATATAATTCAGAATCTGAAATAGCAACATATCACTCATAGCGATATTACACATTTGCATAATTACATCATCATATCAGACACAGCAAATACATTGTTGTAAGCAATACTTATTGATTGTATATCGATATTGTTTATATCAGACATACCATCATTATACTATCACTATAAGTGATAGGAAACATCATATTCATAGCATATTTCATATCATTATATCCGACAGTGCTATTAAATATATTGGTATCAATATCATCTTGCACACATATTGTGATTGAATCTGAAATAACGGTTGATATCTTAAGTAACCTCCATTACTTAGTTTAATTGTAAGTATCTGATAGAGTAAGTCTGAGAAGTGGAGTAATTGTTCCTATTTTCCAAGTTAGCCAAAAAGGGGACATTACAGACAATCACGGTGAGATGTCCTCATGTGTGACTGTCCTTGTCACAAATGAGGACATCTCACAATGACTGTCCCTTGTGTAATTCAAGCGGCAATTACACAAGGGACAGTCACTGTGACATGTCCTCATTTGTGACTGTCCTTACAGTGAGTGTACATTATCATGTTGTCTTTAGAGTGACTGTCCTCATTTGTTGAAGAAGAAAAGCATTAATGTGGTTCAATAGCAATACATTCAAGTGACAATTACACAAGGGACAATCACTGTGAGATGTCCTCATGTGTGACTATCCTTGTCACAAATGAGGACATCTCACAATGACTGTCCCTTATGTAATTCAAGCGGAAATTACACAAGGGACAGTCACTGTGAGATGTCCTCATTTGTGACTGTCCTTACAGTGAGTGTACATTATCATGTTGTCTTTAGAGTGACTGTCCTCATTTTTTGAAGAAGAAAAGCATTAATGTGGTTCAATAGCAATACATTCAAGTGGCAATTACACAAGGGACAATCACTGTGAGATGTCTTCATGTGTGACTGTCCTTGTCACAAATGAGGACATCTCACAATGACTGTCCCTTGTGTAATTCAAGCAGCAATTACACAAGGGACAGTCACTATGAGATGTCCTCATTTGTGACTATCCTTACAGTGAGTGTACATTATCATGTTGTCTTTAGAGTGACTGTCCTCATTTGTTGAAGAAGAAAAGCATTAATGTGGTTCAATAGCAATACATTCAAGCGGCAATTACACAAGGGACAGTCACTGTGAGATGTCCTCATTTGTGACTGTCCTTACAGTGAGTGTACATTATCATGTTGTCTTTAGAGTGACTATCCTCATTTGTTGAAGAAGAAAAGCATTAATGTGGTTCAATAGCAATACATTCAAGTGGCAATTACACAAGGGACAATCGATCACTGTGAGATGTCCTCATGTGTGACCTTTGTGAAGGCAAGTGCCAATTTGTACCCAAGTTACCAATATTGTGGCAAAAGTGGGAATGAAGCATTTAGGGGTCAAATTGGGCAAAGAAGTGTAGAAGTGGCCTATGTGAGGTCTAAATAGCCTAACTAAGTCATGGTTAGGGTCTTATGGTGTTTGAACAATAAGTTTTGAACCAAAATCCCAAAGGTTGTAACAAGTTGTCAATGTTGTCATTCACAACATTGACAACATTTGTGCAAGGGAGCATTTTCGAGTAAGATGGTTATGTAACTATATGAAACCATTGAATTAGGCATCAGATCAACTATAAGAGGCCTCCATCGATCTGTGCAAAAGGTTGGGGGGAAAAACATTTGGAATTAAGAAGATTTGTAGAGTAACACGGTTTTAGTGAATTCTTGAGTTTTTTTGTTTCTTTGTTTTCAGTTGATTAATGGATTAGATAGCTCGCAGTGTCTATTGGAAAAGTTAGTACAAGTTGTTTTTTTATTCTGTGTTGTGTTTTTTTTGAGTTTTGAAGCATTCCAACTAGTTTGTTAATTCTTTTGTTAAGTACCCTATCATTGGTTTGAACCAGGCAGGTTGAACAAATGGAGTCTTAGCTCATCATTCCATTGTCAATTTTGTACGGGCTCTTGGAATGGGTGAGGAGACTCCATGTACTATATGTTTGGAAGGAGGGGCCCTGGGAAGCTCATTTTCTATGTTTGCAATGATGTCCTAGGTGAGTCAGTTGAGCACAGTTAGGGATGACAAATCATTACAAGAAGATTACAACAAGTTGAATGCATTGGTTGCTTCAACTAAAATCTCATGGAGAGGTAGACACACATCTAAAGAAGCCCCAAGTCAAATTAGAAGATTGGGTGAGTTTCTTTGGCTGCTAAGAAAACAAACTCTTAGTCAGACTGTCCAAGTTGTGTCAAAATACTTGTTTTCAGGCATGGCTGTAGCAGTTGGTGTACAAAAAATCTAGGAGGAGAAGACCTTAGATATCTTGGAGTTCTAAATAAAGGGCATCTGAATCCTAAGCCCTTTAGGTGGCTTAATATAAACAAAAAGGCTTGACAAAGGCCTAATTGCTAGCAGCCTATTTTTGGGTGCAATTGGCATGCATGGTTTGATGAACCGGATTGAAGTACTGATGAAAAGTATAGGTGAAGGAGTAATATTGAAACCAATAGAGGTCCTAGTGGCCAGCCTCTCCATGGAGTAAAGTTTTAGTTGAATGTGTTTCAATTTGTGAAGACAAGACTAGGAGTGTCCTAGTAGCTAGATTGGTATTGAGCAGAGTTCGTTGTATTTCTTGTTGGTGTGCACTAGTTGAAGGAGTGGGATCTTGGGTAGAGATACCTAAAGAGTGTAGGGATAGTTAAGTACCCTATCAAGTCAAAACATTGGCCTAAAGAGACCCTAGTGAAGGATAGGGAGTGAGCAAGACAAAGTGTTACATCAATTAACAAGATCATTTTTTGGTAATTGTGTACATTATCATGTTGTCTTTACAGTGACTGTCCTCATTTGTTGAAGAAGAAAAGCATTAATGTGGTTCAATAGCAATACATTCAAGTGGAAATTACACAAGGGAATATCACTATGAGATGTCCTAAGTGTGACTGTCCTTGTCACAAATGAGGACATCTCACAGTGACTGTCCCTTGTGTAATTGCCACTTGAATGAGGACAGTCACTGTAAAGACAACATGATAATGTACACAAGTACCGTGAAGGTAGTCGCAAGTTAGGGCTGTTTCATTGCATACCCGAAACAATGAAGACATTACAGTCCACAAAATGTTTGTGCTTGAAAGATGAACAAATAAAATTAAACTTCTAAATAACCAAAGCCGCTAACAATAAATTCAACACAGATATGTCCTCATTTCTGGGTATTTTAGCTCTCTAACAGCTGAATACCAGATTACATAATAATGACAAAAGAAAAATAAACCCAACGTACTCAGAAATTGTAGCTGTGATTTCGCGGAGGGAATCTCTCTCGGCGCTGTTGAAAACACAAATGACAACGTTCTTGTTTTTTTTGCCCTTATATCCCGATGTGATTTCGCGGAGGGTTACGGTGCTGTTGAAAACACAAATGACAATGTTCCTTTTTTTTTTTGCCCTTATATCCCAACAACATCGCAATTGCAAGTTAGGGCTGTTTCACTGCATACCCGAAACAATGAAGACGTTACGGTCCACAAAACGTTTGTGCTTGAAAGATGAACAAATAAAATTAAACTTCTAAATAACCAAAGCCGCTAACAATAAATTCAACATAGATATGTCCTCATTTCTGGGTATTTTAGCTCTCTAACAGCTGAATACCAGATTACATAATAATGAAAAAAGAAAAATAAACCCAACGTACTCAGAAATTGTAGCTGTGATTTCGCGGAGGGAATCTCTCTCGGCGCTGTTGAAAACACAAATGACAACGTTCTTGTTTTTTTTGCCCTTATATCCTGATGTGATTTCGCGGAGGGTTACGGCGCTGTTGAAAACACAAATGACAACGTTCTTATTTTGTTTGCCGTTATATCGTGATGTGATTTCGCGGAGGGTTATGGTGCTGTTCAAAACACACATGACAATGTTCCTTTTAAATTTTGCGCTTATATCCCGACAACGTCGCAATTGCGACAGTTACAAATGTATTGTCGTCGCAAATTGCGACGGTGTCGGGCTATATTTGAAAAAAAAAGAGCAAAACCACATGACATTTGCCTGCCATCGCAAATGGCCGTCGCAATGTCACCCCAAATGTATTAGTGATGTATGGCACCTGTTTGCCAGGTTTTCACCAACATACTTGTCCAAGGCGCTTGAATTGCCAAGTTTTCACCATTGGACGATTGTTTTTCTTTTTCTTTTTTCTACTTTTTAAAATTTTTTATGGATTTTTTGAATATGTAGATCTGGTTCAGGCATAGAACCTCTTCAAATGTATGATGTTGATTGGATCATTCAAAGGCTCACCTTCTGGTGTAGATAACTGATAAGCTCTAGAGCCAAAGCATGTTGTGACAACATAGGGGCCCAACCAAGTAGGCTCAAACTTGCCTTTCTTTTCTCTATTTTCTTGGACTTTCTAATTTTCTTTGAGGACCATGTCACCTACCTGAAATTGTCTAGGATGGACCTTCTTGTTATAACTCCTTTTGAGTCGATTCTGGTATGCAACCAGGTGATCATAGGTTTGTTGTCTCTTTTCATCTAACAGGTCTAGCTGTGTGAGACGGGCCACACGACAGTCTTCATCAGTGGTGTAGTTCTTCATGGAGACTCGCAATGATGGGAGCTCAACCTCGATCGGTAGAATGGATTCGGCACCATATACAAGGGAATATGGGGTGGTGCCTGTGGGAGTGCGATAAGAAGTACGATAGGCCCAAAGGGCAAGATTGATTTGGAGGTGCCAGTCACGACCAAAATCATTGACAACCTTCTTGAGGATTTTCAAGATAGTTTTATTGGTTGCCTCAGCTTGGCCATTTCCTTGAGGGAAATATGGACTGGAGAAATGGTGATGGATGTGGAGTCTAGCACACAGATCATCCACATGTTGGTTTTCAAAAGGTGTGCCATGGTCAGTGAAGATGGTAGATGGTATGCCAAAGTGACAAATGATGTGGTAAAGGATGAACTTGGATATTTGGATACTAGTAGTTAGGGTGAGCGAAATCACTTCAACCCATTTGGTGAAGTACTCTGTGGTAGTTATTATGTACTTGTGTCCATCCGAGGAAAGGGGAGTGATTAAGCCGACAAGGTCAAAGCCCCAACATGAAAATGGCCAAGGTGGTGCAATGGGCTACAAATCTTGTTCTGGTCCATGAATCAAATTTGCATGCTGTTGACATGGTAAACATTTTCTAACAAACTCACAAGCATCATGTTCCATGGTTGGCCAATAATACCCAACTTGAAGCAACTGCTTAGTGAGAACCATGCCACTCGTATGGGCACCACAAATTCCAACGTGGACCTCTTGTAAAGCCAAGATGGCCTCATTTGAATCTAAACACCTAGAGAGGATATTGTGATACCCTCGATGATAAAGGGTGTTGGATACAAGAGTGTAGCAGGAAGCTCTGTGAATAAGGTTTTGGCATTGGTTACTGGTGAGATGGGGAGATATGATACCATTCTTTAGATATGCATGGATGTTGTGGTACAATGGGGACTGGGGACCAACCAAGACACACACCATTTCTACATCGGCATTCTCATAAGCTGGTGTATGTAGCTGCTCGACTAGGAATTCATACTGTGAGGCGTCACGTGGGATTTCTAACAAGGACCCAATAGTTGCCATTGCGTTGGCTACTTTGTTTTGAAGTCTTGGTATCTGTGTAAACTGTAGATTCAAGAAATGCTCTTTCAATCTATCCATGAGTTCTTTGTAAGGTAGCAGCTTGTCATCCTTTGTTTGATATTCATATAGGACTTGCTTGATAATTAGCTATGAATCGCCGAACACTTGCAGTTTTGTGATATTCCATTGAATGGTTGTTTTGAGACCTAAGATGAGTGCCTCATATTCTGCAATGTTGTTGGTACATGAAAATCCCAACTTGAATGATTTTGGAATGTAGTCACCTTGAGGTGTGACAAAAAGAATTCCTACCCCTGATCCATGTGATGTGTAGGAGCCATCAAAGTATAGTTTCCACATGGGTTGTTCTTCGAGCATACATAAGTGTTCATCAGGGAATTCCATAATTAGTGGATAAGCATCCACCAGTGGTGCTTCTGCTAGCTGATCGGCAATGACTTGCCCTTTGATTGCTTTCTGATCTATGTACTGGATGTCAAACTCACTGAGTATCATGACCCATTTTTCCATATAGCCTGTGAGAGTTGTCTTTGATAGTAGATATTTGAGGGGGTCCACTTTTGAAATGAGCTTGACTGTGTGATTGAGCATGTAATGTCTAAGCTTTTGAGTGGCAAAAACCATTGCAAGGCAGGCTTTTTCCATGGGTGAGTAATTAAGCTCATAGCCGACAAGAGTTCGACTAATGTAGTAGATGGCTCTCTCTTTGTTTTCATCATCATGCTGAGCTAGGAGTGCCCCCAGTGCTGTAGTGATTGCTGAGATGTAGAGTATGAGAGGGTGTCCTGGGACTGGTGGTATTAGGATTGGAGAATTGGCTACATACTCCTTAAGCTTAGCAAAGCTTCTTTGACATATGGGATCCCATTTGAAGCTTGTGTCTTTGCATAAGAGATGCGTGAAAGGTTGGCACTTGTCTACTAGCTAAGAAATGAACCGACACACTGATTGAAGCTTTCCTTGTAGGCTTCTGAGCTATCTAAGTGTTCTTAGGGGAGGCATTTCTGTTATTTCTTTGACCTTTTTAGGGTCAATCTCTATGCCTCGTCATGATACTATGAAACCTAGGAGCTTTCCAGATGTAACACCAAAGACACATTTCTTTGGATTGAGTCGTAACCCATAGTGCTACAAGTGATCAAACACACTCTCAAGAATGTCAAGGTGTTCATGGTGTGTCTTTGATTTTGCAAGAATATCATCCACATAGTCCTCTAGGATCTTGTGGATCATGTCATGGAAGATTGCTGTCATCACTCTCTGATATGTGTCTCCTGCATTCTTTAGACCAAAGGGCATCATGTTATAGAAAAAGGTACCCCATAGAGTGGTGAATGTTGTCTTGTGTTAGTCTTCTACTGCTATATGAATCTAATTTAATCCAGAGAAACCATCCATTAGTGACAACATTTCATGGCCCGCTGTAAGATCTACGATCATGTCTATGTTAGGTAGAGGGAAATCATCTTTAGGACATGCTTTGTTTAGGTCCCTAAAATCTGTACAAATTTAGATGTCACCAGAAGGCTTTGTGACAGGTACCATGTTGGAGATCCAATCTGAATAATCTATAGCTCTGATAATCTTTGCATCCAGGAGCTTTTCTAGTTCTGATTTTAGCAATAGAGCTACTTTGGGATGCATTTTGCGTAGCTTCTACTTTACTGGCTTAACATTGGGGTCCACAACTAGATGATGAACAACAAGTTTAGGATCAAGTCCAGGCATGTGTGCATATGACCATGCAAAGTTTGTAGGTAGCTTCTTGAAGTAGCGTAGTGAAAGCCATTTCTTCACCTTCTGTCATGTTGGCTGCAATGTAGGTGATCCTCAGACATTCCTCTGTACCTAAGTTGACTGGCTTGGTTTCTTCTATGATGATAGGTGACTGCTCAGGTTCGTAATCCTGGATGGGAGGAAGAGGCAAGTCTTCATCTTCTAGCGCTTGAATTGCCAAGTTTTCACTAGAAGATACGCTATTTATTTTTACTTTTTTGGAATCAGAATGTTCCCCAGAAGGGTTTTCACATAAGGACTCATGTTTTACTCTTTCTATTTCTCTTTTGTAGCTAAAGCTTGCCTCCTCTCCAAAGTATCCCTCTGGGTCAAGCTTATAGATGTGAGCTGACCCTGAATCCTGAACTGAGTGTGGGCATGATGCCCCCATGAATTCTAGGAGTGCTTCTATGCTTTGGAACTCATCGATGTGTGTGACGCTTGGTTGGTCCCAGTCTATGAGTTCAGGATGGGTGAGGGGAAGTTCTATGAGATTGATGGTGAGTTGTTGGAGGATAGAAGTCCCCAGGAGGGTTTCATTGTCAAAGATATCATCATAGGATCTGATGTCTTTCTCTTTAGGGATGTCTTTGATCTCTATGAGGTCATCCTAGCTATTTAAGAGGGAAACGCTAGTCATGTTGGTGCCCCCAGTTGTGGTATTGGGCCCTGGTATATGTAGGCGAGGGGTATTAAAGCCAAGACCTTGATGTTGTCAATTTTTGGATGCTGTAATTGGGTCTTTGCTTCCACCTTCTTGTGGTCCTAGACCACCACCTTGGTAGTTCCATTGCTCAGTAGTGTACTTGTATGATTGTGGGTATTTATCCTTGAAGTAGCCAAGAAGTTGTTTTTCAGGTGGTGGGGGATCTTTGTACAACCACCTATTAATGTTAGGATCCATTTCTTGACTGTTTAATGTGCCATGGGATTCAAAAGTCATAGGTCTCATTCTCTTGATTTCATGATGCTCTTCAATAGGCTTGCTTTGGTGATTCGGGTGCCCTTGAGTATGTGGATCAAGCGGGAGGTCCCCTACGTCAAATGCATCATGTAGGCTATATTCACCACAACCCTGGTTATTGATCTTGATGGAAGAGAGGGTGGAGGTGAGAATGGTTTCTGGATTGCAATGGGATCGGGACGAGCTGGCAATAGAAGTACCAATGTCAATTCTAGGACAATGAGTGGAGTGAGAGAATGATGCTTCTATCGCACGACAGTATGCGAAGGGTTGGGGGTCAGCATGCATGGTAACCTCAGTGCCTTGATGCAAAAATTTGATGCACTGATGGTAAGTAGATGGTACAGCCTTAATGGAATGAATCCATGGTCGGCCTAGGAGGATATTAAATGGTAGGTCAAGATCAACAACATGGAAAATAGTATCCTGTGTTGCTGGGCCCAGTTGAATGGGCAAAGTAATGGTACCTTTAGAGGTACGCTCCAAATTTTCATAGGCTTTGATAGTGATTACTTCATGTGCTATATCGGCCTAGGTGAACCCAATCTGCTGAATGAATTTCAAAGTACACAAGTTCAGGGCTGAGCCATTATCTATTAAGACCCATTTGATGGCAAAGTCTCTGACCATGACGGTGATGCGGAGAGGAAGAGTATGGTTAGGTGCAATTTCAGGTATGTTAGATGGTTTGAAGGATAAAGCACAAGTTGCGGATAAATGTCCCACAAGGGTCTCAAACTAGGTGGTGTTAATGTCTGTGGGGACATGTCCTTCTTTAAGAGCTTGGTTAAGGATCTCTTGATGGAGAGGTGAAGTGCGAAGAAGGCCCAAGATGGATATTTGGGCTGGTGTGTTCTCAAGATGTTCTATGAGGTTGTACTGTGCATTGTGTGCATTATGTGCTGGCCTTGGTTGGGCACCAACAACAGTTATCTAACCTCTACGGGTGGTAACAACACATTGACTATCTACTCCTCTGACATGGATGGTATTGACTATGGGCTCAACTTGGGTTATACATCCAACAATATTGTCATAATTGATATAGGTAGTAGTGTGATCTTCTTGTTTGCCTTTGCATTGGTTCTAGGGATGATTGGCTTTAGTTTGGTTGTTCCCAGCATTGTGTTGTGGGAACACATTCTGATAAATTTGCAAATTGGCATTTGGCGAGGCTTGAGCGGGTGTATCTACTTGAATCTCTTTTTGATCAATGAGATCTTGGATATAGTTTTTGAGTCTCATACACTTCAGGGTAGTGTGTCCTTTGACACGATGATAATCATAGTACTTGTGATCTTTGTACCAATCAGGCTTGGGAGTGGTATCATCAACTGGCTAAATTGGTGGATATGTAATCAAGTTGGCCTTGGCCATTCGATGAAATATAACATCCAAAGGTTCACCCAACGGTGTGAAGGTCTTCTTTAGATAATTTTGAGCTCTGGGTTTGTTCTGCTTGGGAGCAATATTGACAGCATTGACTTGATTGTTTGGATTACCTTGATAAGCTTGATGGGCTGGTTGCTGATAATTCTGTTGATTATTCTGAGAATGATATTGTTGTGTGGGTTGCTGATGGACTTGAGGAGGTTGTTTATGGATGGGCGCTTGTTGTTGTTGGTATGCAGGAGTTGACGGAGGACTAGCCACAACAAATTGGACATGCTTGGTATTAGTGGCTCCATCAGTAACAACATTTTTGTTACGATTCCAGTAACGAGATTTATCATTGCTGGGTTTTTGGGCATCATTTTTGAAGTGTCAGATTGTGCCTTCATCTAGGAGGGCCTTTTCAATACCTATCCCCTTGCTCTTGATATCTTGATAGGTTTGGAGACAATTCATCCTCATGAAGTGGGATAGCTTAAGATGCAGATTATCAATAAAGATTTTGGTCAAATGCTTTTCAGGTGGTTGGTATGATAACCTGGTAGTAAGGTTCTATCATCATTGTAGGTATTCTACTAGGCTTTCTCCATCTTTATGCTTTGAGCTGTAGAGATCTAACAAGGTCAACTCATTCTCAACATTGTGGGCATAGTGGGCAATGAACTTCTCAGAAAGTTCAGCAAAGGTTGTGATGGTCCCACATGGTATTTTGTAGAACCACTCAACAACAGTTCCTCCCAAGCTTTTGGGGAATAGGCGTAAGAGATAGTTATCACTATAAGCCACTTCTTGGCATGCCATATAGAATTCTTTAATATGATTGACTGGATCTCCTTTCCCCTGATATTTATCAAACTTAGTTGTCTCAAGTGCTTAGGGAAAGGTATAGCAGCAATGGATCAGTCAAACGGATAAGGACACACCTCCTCAAACTTGTAAGTTTTGTTCTTAGTGCTGGTTTGAAGCTCTTTAAGAGCGTTCTTCATGGCTTCCCACTCAGTATTGATTGGTGTTTGAGTGGGTACTCCCATTTGAAGTGGGTACTCCCATTTGAGGTGGGTATTGTGGAGTGGGATACGGAGATGGCCCAGTGGGATAGGTAGATTGGAGTGGATTTTGGAGTGATGTTTGCTAGGGAGGATACTGCTAATGTGGCATAGGGGGATATTGCGGTGATGGATATGAGACTGCTTGCTGGTGTTATGGGATGACTGGGACTTGCTGTTGTGACTGATAGGAGGAAACTTGTTGCTATTGGGGAATGATGGGAGTTTGTTGCTGTGACTAAAAATATGGTTGCTGTGGGGATGACTGGTGGAATGATGTAGCTTGTTGATAAGAGGGTCCTTGTTGAACTTGGCTCTGTGGTTGACTGATATAGGTTGGGTGCATTCCCATATTGCTTAAGGGTGGAACTGATGTAGGGAAGCTTGAAGAAAAGGATGGCTGGGAAAAATAACTTGTGAAATGGGATGAACTTTTCTGCTAAGGTGGAGGAACTTGCTGAAAAGCACTGGGTGTTGGGAATGGATAGCTTGTGAAGGATGAGCTTGGTGGAGGTTGAGATGGTTACTGTTGTGCTGCTTGTGAGAAGGTGGCCTGTTGGTTTGCAAATACGGATGTAGGAGAGTGAGTTAGTATTCCAAAGGCTTTCATGTCTTCTTGAGTGAGACCCCAACGAGGACCAGTGTGAGGTGGGAATTATGTTGCAGTGAATGCCAAGAGGGTAGATGTGATGGGAGTTTGGGACATGAATGGTGGTTTTGAAAAACCCATGGAAGGCATTCCTGTGGTGAAGGCATTTTGTTGGGCTTGTGCCTGGGTAGATGCTTGTTGGGGGGGGAAATGAAAAGAACACTTGCGTTTCCCATAAAAAGGGTGATGTTGATGCAGAAGCTTGCTGGGTATGAAAGGGGAGTGGTTGCGCTGCCCCCGGAGTAGATGATGTAGAGGTTTGTTGGGTGAAAGAGGGAAACGATTGCGTTGACCCCTAAAATGATGGTGTGGATGTTGAAGCTTGGGGATTGAAAGGAAAAGATGATTGCATCCCTCCTGGCATGAAAGGTGTGGATGTGGAAGCTTGTGAAGTGAAGGGGAAGGATGATTGCATCCCTCCCGGAGTCAAAGGTGCTGCTTGGCTTATGGAAGATGGCGGAACTGCTTGTGTAAAGGTTTGTGTGAGAGGTGGGAGTTGATTCTGGGACAAGCATTGGATTTGTGCAAGAGCTTGAGCAGCCATTGTGGATGATGAAGTACCTATGATAGGGAATGGAGCAGATGGTGTTATAGCTTGTGTTACGGGATTTGCAAAGCTTCCTTGTAGAAAAAGGGGAATGGTGGAGGTTTCTTGTGATGTTTGCAAGATTGGATCAAGGAATGGTTGGATAAATGGAGAGTATACTTGTGCTGGGATTTGGATAGTACTTATGGGAATGCGAGGATGGAGATATGGTGGAATGGAAGTTTGCATTTGTGCAAAGTTAGTGAACATGCTTTTCTAGTTTTGGGCCATGAGTGTATTGACTACAGGTGGATTCTCTGGATGATTCACAAATGTTTCTATTGCCAGAGGAGCTGAGGGGATATTGGGATCATCCCATGTATTTCCAGTTTGTATTTGGGGATCATAGGCTACCATTGCGCTAGTAAAAATGTTGGGATCAGATGTGCTGGTGATTGGATAAGGATTCATGTTCCTTCACTTCCTAGATCCAGATCTTGTCTCGACAGGCATGGAAATGTAGATGCTAGATGAATGCAAGATGTTTCCTAAAAGATTCTAAAGAATGATAGATGCAAGCTTAAGGAACTTCTAAGGATGATGAATTTCTAGAAGGCAAATGCAAGGATTGGTGAAATGCTTGGATTTGGATCAAGGATGGTGGAATATTGATGGGAGATGGTGGCAGATTGGTAAAAAAGCTTGGTGATGATGGAGGCTTGATGGGATACTCTGATTTGGGTCAAGATTGGGTGGAGGATTGGTGGGATGCTGGTGGAAGACTACTAAGTGTCAACAATGAGCTGCTATGTTTCCCAATGGAGGATCAGTGATAGGATTTGGCCAACCTAGGATAGACTAATGATCTTTAGTCAACTGGATCTTTATCAATACAAGCCAATCTCTTGCTCGAGATGATGAGGCTATGCAAGGACAAGTTGGATTTCCTTTAGACAATGCTCTATCAAAAAGGGGATGATTTCTGATTTGGGATAAGGGATGGAAACAACTCAAAGGTTTTGAACACTAAGTAATTATGGATTTGGATCTCTGGATTTGGTGCAAAAGGATGGTGAGTTCTGATTTGGATATTGGATGCTGGATTTGGATGAAGGATATGGGACTCTGATTGTGGATTGCTGATGGAAAGATGGTTAAGGATGATGGAACAATGCTCTCTCTAAAAGGATGATGCAAATGTAATTGAGATGGATGATCTATGATGTTGCTAGGAAGATGATGATGAATGCATCTAAGAACTCTAGAATGCAACTAAGGATTTGGTGATGATGCCAAGATGAAACTAGGATGAGACTAGGATGAAGGACTGTCGAGATAGGATTTTGAGATTTGAAGGTAGAATGGACATGTGATGGATCCTATCTAATCTTCTCTTTCAAGACTGATGTAGTGATGGTTCACTCAGAATCAGTAGGCAAACTTTTTAACTCTTGCGTTATAGCCAATATTATCAAGCTTTTCTTGATATTTTTCTTCTGCTTGGGTTGCTTGGATAGAGGATTGATGGCTCTTAAAGTTTCTTTTTGCAACTTTCTTCTCTTGATAAGCTTTGGATTTGGGCAACTTAGCTTTCAAATGTTTGATCAATTTTGGCATAACTTGGGGAAATTCTGATAAGTTGGTTTGAGACAAAAAAAAAGGTTCTTTGGATATCTGATTTCAAGAGTTTCTCTGCAAAATGTCTAGAGTATCTCGAACCGGGTTTGTTGATCAGTTTAATGTTTCCCAATGGCAAAGGATAGATTTCAACAAAGTTTTTTGGAAAAGCAATCTCCACAAGGGACAAAGAAACCTTGTGGGATACAAACAAGATAACTGACTCTGATAAAACTTTGAAAGTGTATGTTCCAACAATTTTTTCACGGAGTATTGACTGTCAAGCACTTCAAACAGATCTACCTAAGGAAGGTGAGTATCAAAATCACTTGCCCACAGCTTGGTACCCCCTAGAAGGGAATACAAATGGTGAGTAATCTTGAGGCGACCTAGTAAACCCCTTGGAATCGGTCCTTGCACAAGGATTTTGATACTTTCAGATGTAGATAGGGTAGCCTCTATTTTATCAGGTTTTTAATAGTTCCGTGGAGTCTCCATACCCGGTTATGCTGACCGCCTGTGACTCACTTAAGAGCCTAGCCAACAACACTGGGGGAGGAATATTTACCCGTCCCCAGACATTTGCATTTGGCACAAAATGGTCGTGGATTAGGAGATATAAGTGAGTACTTTTTGCCTTCACTTTATTTATATACCGGCCGGGGGGGATACCGGTTTGAGGTCATTCTCCGAGGAGGAAGCACTTTTCTCCCTGGATAGGCTTCGCTAAAAGTAGAACAAGTGAACTTGTCCGAGTCCAAATGTTCTATGTTGCTTACTTTAACAGGTTTTATAGAAAATAAAAGCTCCTAGATGCACATCAAGCAAGTTGTTCTTTTTCCCAATTTGATTAAGTGATGTTTGAATTTGAATAACTGAAGACACAAGTGTTTAGGCTTTGATTTGTTCTTTTTCCAAAAGACTTTTCAAGCGTTTGCAGTTGCTTTGACTTGGGCATTCAAGATTGAATTATCGTGTTGATTTAGAACTTTGAAGTGCTTTGTTTTGTCCTTAAGGCATTCAAGATTGAATTTGCGCTTTGCTTGAATTGAAAAGGAGGGAATAGAGATGCTTGTTCTTTCCAATTTAGATCATTCAAGATTATGTTTGATTTTCAAAATGATAATGACTCTTAGGACCTAAGTTCTTTTCCTTAGTTTCATTCAAGATTTGTTTGACATTTGCTTTTTATGAATCTGAGAAAAAAAAATTTAAGGCAGGATCATAGTCAATAGTGACATTGTCCAGCTAATATGCAACGCTGGAAAATGCACACGCGACACCGAAAAACTCTCAGGCGATAGCGGAATGATTACAGGCAACAAAGAAATTTGCGCAGGTGATAGAGAAATGATTCCAAGTGACAACAAAATATGCCAAGGTGACAACAAAAAATTTCACAGGCGATAGCAAGTTGTGTATAGGTGATAGGAAAATGTTCACAGGTGACACTTAATCAAGTATAGGCGACATTTAAATATTCACAGGCGACACTTAATTGTGCATAGGCAACAATGAAATGTGCATAACTGATGGTAAAAATAATCATAAGCGACAGTCAAATGTGCATAAGCGGTAGTAAAATGCGCACAAGCGATAGTAAAAAAGCTGCCTAAGTGACACTCAAACAGGCGTAGGCGATAATGAAATTTTTATAGGCAATAATGAAATGCTGATAAGCGATAATGGAATGGATACAAGGGACAATGAAATGATTATAGGTGATAATTCTATATGCGGAGGTGTGAATGTTTATCTCGTAGGCGTGATTATTTCTGTTGTAGGCGACAAAAAAGAAGTTTAGACAGAATAGAAGTTATCGAGCACGGAAATCTTCATAAAGTAGGTGTCGATTTAGAGCTTGTAGGTGTGATCGGACTCTTTATAGGCATGACTAAACTGTGTGTAGGTGTGACTAAACTGTGTGTAGGTGACATTTCATCTGTTTCCTACAAATCATTCATGAAAAATGGCAAATATGAGAGTACAAAGTATGATCTAATCAAGCTGATTTGTGGGTTTGGGTCTCACCGGGCATGCCAGAATGTGGACAAGGCTTTTGAGGATACCTATTTTGAAAGACTCAAACCAAAAAAAGATTAGATTTTAGTCTAAGCATGAAATCAATTCAAAACAAATAAAACTCTAAACTAAGCCACCTCAGATTGAGCTAAAACAGGTGCACCCAAGCACTGTTTGATTTGCTCTTGCTTAAGGGGATGTGGGTGTGCTCTCTAAGCACTTGGAGCATGTTCCTTATGCATTTTAAGATGGATTGAGATTCATGAAAACCCCAAAAATGGCACAAAATAGGTATAGAACACCTGATTTGCCCCTAAGGCCTCAAGGATCAAATGATGCTGAAATGAAGATTAAGCTACATGATGTTTATGCTAAGATTGATTTTAAGCAAAATAAAGATGTGATATGATGCTATGCTTATGCAAAACAATGGAAGAAACTAGGTTAATCCATTAAATCTATGCTAAGATGTGTTTTAAGAAAGCTTGAAAATGATGAAAGACTAACAATTAGTATGAAAGCTAAATGATTTAGAGCTATTCTAGCATTATAACATTGTTTGAAATAAAAGGTGAATGGTTATTTTTCTCTTGGAAATGAGGAGCATTTATAGGATTTGGGAAGGAGGAATGAGTGGCCAGGATCAAAATCCTTAAGAGAGGCCAAGATTCATTCAAAGGGGAGCACATGGATTGTGCTAGTTTAGGGCCACCTCCTTGTGACAAGTGTCACAAGGGCATTGGGTTGAAAGATGGGAGGGATGTGCACAATTTGGGAATTGTGCCTAAGGTCAAAGAATGTAAGAAAGGGGTGAGGGGCTTCTTAAATGCATGATAAATGCATGTAAGAGGGATAAGGAGGCCTTAAATGCACTTAATGCATGTAAGAGAAGTTTCTAGAAGTTTGTTGACTTTGGGTTAAGCTTAGGAGTTGGCTAACCTTGGTTAGGGAATGTGACAAGGTTAGGGGGGGATTAGGATTAGGATTAGGACTTTCTAGAAGAGTCTAGAATTTCCTTAGGATAAACATGGATTTTAGGAAATAAATAAAGATTTATTTATTTCCATGGTTTAGGTTTTGAGAATATTTATTAAAAATGAATTTAACAAATATGAGGATTAAATATTTAATCTTAATTAAATATTTTGAGTTGGGATTAGGGTTAGAAAATGATGGGATTAGCCTTTAATCAAAATTAAAGAAGGATTAGAAGATTCTGGAAGGGGTTAGTGGTCTTAAGGAAATTGGCCAAGTTTTGGGCAAAAAATAAATAAATAATTTATTTTGGGATTTTTGGTCAATTTATTAATTAAATAATTAATAAATAGGGGAATAATGTTTAAATAAGATTTAAACATTTTTGGGAGGGATTTCTTAATTAAATATTTTTAATTAAGGTAAAGGGATTTAATGAGATAAAAATAAATAAATTAATTAATAAATGATGATGTCATCAGGGATTTTTCAAAAAATAAAAATACTTTATTTTCTAGAGGATTTTTAGGTGTCTACAGGTACACATATAGTACATCTTCCATTGTACATGTTGCAGGGATCACAATAATAAATCACAAGTCATAATATAATACATAATGTCTCTTGAATGGATCTCTCAAGTCAATACACAATGGAATACATGATAAACATCTCATGATGACAATAAGAATCTCCAAAGAATGAGCATACTAATGGCATCTAGGATCATCCAAGCACAATAACATGAATGCTAGATCTCAATGGTAAAAATAATCACTACCACTTGACCACATGGAATCGAGAGGTCTACCCCACCGTGCTGAGGAGATAAACACATGGCCCACACAAAATATAAGATAGGCTAATGCAAAGGTACAAGAATACAAGGTTACAAGGTTGACAAAATATGTATGATCGAGATAGACAGTAGATCATAGGTCAACACAAGGGTACACAAATTAATTATACAGAACATGTAAACAATACCAAAATACTAACAATTACCGAACACCAAACATTAGAGGAAAAAGTAGAACCTACAAAGGAGACTTGGGCTACATACTATGGGAGTGTCATCACATGGTCATCTACTTGAGTTACCCTAGACTGGTCTCTCTAGATCATGAACCCTCAAGCATTATCTAGTTGAGTTATCCTAGACTGGTCACTCTAGACCATGAACCCTCAACATAACCCATGTGGAACTAGAATACCCTCTCATGAAGATGAGGGATCTAATCATACCTACTCTCTAGGTATCTTCTCATTCCCATCCTTAACTTGTACAAGTACTCAAGGCATGGGTGAGGTATCATAACTAATCATGTCTTTAATGTTATCCCCAAATTTTATTATTAAGATATCACTTATTACCAACTTATGATAGGTTATCCTAGAATTGGCCACTTTGGGCCCAGACCCCTATTATAAGCTAGTCCCCTAAGATGCACCTAGTTAACCTCCCCTAAAGCTGCAACTAAAAAGAAACAAAAAGAAGGAAAAATCAATAACCTCAAAAGACTTCTCATAAATCATCAACTTATGAAAATCACCAAAGAAGGTACTAGAACATAATAAACAATATCACATCCTATACCAGGTTCCAAACTATCCACCCCATAATGGACATCTCAATAAAATAATTATCAATTCTCATAATTTCATATCACAAGATCAATGATCATCAATAGAATCTCTCTCCAAATATGGAGTAAAACATAATCCAAAAAGCCATCGTTTAGGCATAGAAAAGTCTCAACAAAAGAAACAAGGTGACTAAATTGAAAAAAAAAACTCAACACAATAATAGTTGTTACCTCTTGAGGTTAGATAAAATAATGATCAAGGACTCAACATAAAACATAACATAGCTTATAGATGTAACCAAAATCACACATGAACCAATCGTGACATCAAAATGCTTATGAAATGTCCACAATATAACCCCAAATAGCAAAAGGTATAAAACCATAAGATAATACAAGTTCAAAGAAAAAGTCCACCTAGGGTATCATCCTACCCACATGAGACAAGACATGCATGTATTTTACATCTTATTTAAGTCCATTTATATAACATCATTATATTTATTAAATTATAATACTCTTAAGTCATAAATGACTTAGCTAATAACATAAAGTACGGACATGGAACATATATGGTGTTTTAGCAAATCCCTATGATATTAATTAATTATAATTTAAAATTAAATTATGAATTAATTAGACCAGATATATCAATTATTTAATAGTTTCAAATTGATTAATTTGAATAATAATAATTTTAAACTTTATAACAATGAATTTTTATATATTTCCTCTATGTAAATTAGTTGGTAATTTGAATAGTATAATCTCATACGGAATGATATAGATCTTAAACTTATATCGATGGAAAGATAATTTAATTTCATATATTTTTCATTATTATGAGTCCTACAGATAAGGTCATTTAAATGGTGTAAAAAGAAAATCTCCCTAGCATACCTTTTCAAGAATGAAGGTTACCAATTTGGTAAAAAGACCATAACTTTGTTTTGAACCGTTGGATCTTCATAAAAATCAAGGAAAACATTCATAATAGACTTATTTCCAATATTGCTAAAGCAATTTTCCTAATTATTTACTTTTCAAAAGTTATGGATGACTGTTCGCTTGTCTTAGATTGAAAAATCAAACTCAAATAGGCCTAGTCTCACTTTAATAGTCAATATTTGACCCTGTCCATGCAAATAAACTCTATCTGATTTTGATATTTGTTAAATAAAATCCTAATGGGTATTTGGAAGTGTCTTTATATTTTGAAAGTGACATCTGACTACCATGATTCACCGCAACCCTAATCGAAAAAAAACATATGTTATCAAATCCATCTCTTGACATACATGTATCTACAATACACAGTTCATAATCAAGGATGTAGCCATATAGTTGAAACTTATTCAACTAAATTAAAATAATTTGGTAAAACCTTAATAGATATACAACACATATGTTTCCTTTTAAATCTTTCTCTCCTAGGGTTTTCAGACAAATTCTTGCAGAATACCAGACATGTCGTAAACACAACTTACAAGAATACCCTAATCATTTGTAAAAAAATCCAAAAACCAAAAGAACCTTATTCCATCTCAAAATCAAGTCACAATTAAGCAAGCACAGAGAAAACAATCTTTCCTACAAAAATTGCAAAAAAACTCAGAAACTCCTACCTTGAAAACACCAAGTAGATTTGCTGAGAAGAAGAAGAAGAAGAACCAAATGCAAACTTCAATCCCAAGCTTGAAATTACTCATAACTTCAAAAATCCCAATGCAAAACCTATAACCTGTCTCCTAGAACCCGTCTTCTGAAAAATCTTTGTCTCCCCTTCCAATAGCAAAAATCCTCCAATAAAGAAAAACTACACAACTAGGGTTTCTAGGACAACTTTCGTGAAAAACTTAACCCTGAAGAAAGATAAAAGAATTATTTTCTTTAAAAAAAAATCAATTTACCTTTTTTTTAAATGGAAGAAATATATAATTTCCTTTTTCTTCTTCTTTAAATATTAAATAAATAAATATTGTTTATTTATTTATTTATTTTATTTTATGAAAAAATAAATGTTATATTTTTTAATAATAAAATAAATAAATATCATTTATTTTATTTTATTTTTTTAATTAAATAATTTATTCTCCACTCAACCTTTCAAAAATAATAAAAATTATATTTTAATTTATTAATTGAAGTGTAATTAAATTATATATAATTATTTTAATAGGAAATAATATTTATAGCATATTAATAATTTATTTATATTACTAATGCATTTTAATTTCCCATTTAGATTTAATATTTAATTAAATCCTCAAACTTTATCTTTAGACTTTTTAATTAAGCCTATTTAATAAAAAAACATGTGTTTTCAAATCCATCTCCTGACATACATGTATCTACAATACAGAGTTCATACTCAAGGATGCATCCATACAGTTGAAATTTATGCAACTAAATTTAAATAATTTAAATAGATATACAACATAGATGTTTCATTTTAAATCTTTCTATCCTAGGGTTTTCAGATAAATTCTTGTAGAGTATCAAACATGTCATAAACACAACTTACAAGAACACCCTAATCATTTGTACAAATTTTTCAGAAATCAAAAGAACCTTATTCAACTTAAAACCAAGTTACAATCAAGAAAGCATGAAGAAAACAATCTTTCCAATAGAAACTATAAAAAGACTCAGAAACTCCTACCTTGAAAACACCAAGTAGATTTGCTAATAAGAAGAAGAAGAACCAAATGCATACTTCAATCCCAAGCTTGAAATTACTCTTTAACTTCAAAAATCCCAATGTAAAACCTGTAACTTGTCTCCTAAAACCTATGTTTTGATAAATCTCCATCTCCGCTTCCAATACCAAAAATCCTCTAATAAAGAAAAAATACACAAATAGAGTTTCTAGGACAACTTTATTGCATATAATAATTTATTTATATTACTTATGCATTTTAATTTCCCATTTAGATTTAATATTTAATTAAATCCTCAAACTTTATCTTTAGACTTTTTAATTGAGTCTCTTTAATCGAAAAAACATATGTTTTTAAATCCATCTTCTGACATACATGTATCTACAATACACAGTTCATAATCAAGGATGCACTCATATAGTTGAAACTTATGCAACTAATTTAAATAATTTGGTAAAACCTTAATGGATATACAATACAAATGTTTCCTTTTAAATCTTTCTCTCCTACGGTTTCAAACAAATGCAGAATACCAGACATGCCATAAACACAACTTACAAGAACACCCTAATCATCTGTACAAATTTTCAGAAATCAAAAGAACCTTATTCCAACTCAAAACCAAGTCACAATCAAGAAAGCACAGAGAAAACAATATTTCCAATAAAAACTGAAAAGATTCAAATACTCCTACCTTGATAACACCAGGTAGATTTGCTGAGAAGAAGAAGAAGAACCAAATGCAAACTTCAATCCCAAGCTTGAAACTACTCTTTAACTTCAAAAATCCCAATGAAAAACCTATAACTTGTCTCCTAAAACCTGCGTTTTGAAAAATGTTTGTCTCCCATTCCAATAGCAAAAATCCTCTAATAAAGAAAACTACACAACTAGGGTTTCTAGGACAACTTTGTTGAAAAATTTAATGCTAAAGAAAGATAAAAGAATTGTTTTCTTTTTTTTTAATAAAATGAATTTACATTAAAAAAAAGAGAGGAAGAAATACATAATTTCCTTTTTTTCTTCTTTAAATAATAAATAAATAAATATTGTTTATTTATTTTCTTTTTTTATATTAAAGATCAAGAGTTTAGAAAAATATAGCACCAAAAAGAAGGGAGACTAGGCCTCAACCCACCAATCAGAGAGTATCAGGTAGAGAACAGCTAAGCGTTTAATACATAATAAATAAATAAATATCTTTTATTTCTTTTATTTTTTAATTAAATAACTTATTCTCCACTCAACCTTTTAATAATAATAAAAACTCATATTTCAATTTATTAATTAAATTGCATATAATTATTTTAATCGAAAATAATATTTATAGCATATTAATAATTTATTTATATTACTTATACATTTTAATTTCCCATTTAGATTTAATATTTAATTAAATCCTTAAACTTTATCTTTAGACTTTTTAATTAAGTCTCTTTAATAAATATAGTTATTTAATTAATCCTTATTATTTAAATATCTATATATTTAATACTCCAATATTCTTAGAAGGTTTAATTATTTAATCTTTATAATTAACCTTTAATTAATTTTTTACTGACATCATGACAAGAAAAACAACATTGACCTACATGACTGCAAGCACACTGAAATCTAACCAAATCAAAATATAGAAAAGATGCAATAACATAAGCATGCTCAAACAAGGGTTCAAGAATTCGCATCACCTTGAGGAATTCAAAGAAGATAGTCATCTGAATACTTATCCACTATTTCAAAATAAATGAGGACCTAGGATAGGATTTAGGCTTGAATACTATCTCCCCTCTCCTACCATTGAGAGAATGTGATAAAGCACACTCATCTTGACAATTCAGGGAAGTCGATGCCCAGTACCTGCAAACCTACATCACAAACCTGAGCATGTACACATACACACACACACATATATAACATGCAATGGTAGGGATCGGTACATCATGTGTATCTCATAAGTGAGTAACTACAATTTTGTCCCTCGCCATATCAGACACATCAAACAGAAATATAAAACATACATGCCATCCATACACATGTAGGTATGGAGTCAGTAAAACATAATTACCCATAACATCTTCATATGCAAATAATCATCATCATCTAATTAAAATCATGATATAATACAAATAATCAAAGTATCAAAGTTTTGCATCATCAATGGGTATTAACATAACAACAAAACATCATCATATACTGTTGGCATTATGATGGATTTTGGAGTTGAGATGCAATATTTTATGCTTATGAGTTTGTCATTGATGGAAACTCTATTAGATTCAATGAATCAATTACAAATACCAATTGACTGGATGGATAGCTAAAGCAAAATAAGCTAAGTATTTTTTATCAGTTTACAGGAAGATAGTAACATAAAGTATTTTGAGCAGTGATCGAGATAGAGAGCACACTAAGTGATGCAATTGTTATTGGTGCATTATTTTGGGCAGTCAAGTTTAATTTTTTGACCGCAACTGTTAACTCAATGTTTTAAGTGTGTTGGTATTTTGGCGATGTGTTTAGTGTGAACCTGTTGAGTTACCGATTGATACCTAATGATCATATGATCAAGGCAATTGCTTATTTTTTTGTGAGTGGTAATAAACTTTTTTATTACATTTTGGGCCAACATGTTAGGTATGATTGGTGTTGATTCTCATGAGTTAGGTCAATGTTTTGGATCAGCTTGTGGAATTTTTTTCAAGCCCTAGCTGACTTAAGAAAAATAGTATAAAGTCAAGCTAAATCATGTGGTTTAGGATAACAGATCATGTTATTGGTGGTTGTGATTAGAGACAAAGATAGAAAATTATGCCAAGATTAAGAGATTGTATTGGATCTGTCAGGAAAGCAGTGCCATTTCCAGATCGGTTATTTGAGTTCATTGCTCAAGGATAACTCTAATAGGTTAGCAGGTTAAATCCCTTAATGGGGTGGAATTTAATAGGTCTCATTGTATAAATCCTTTAACAGGGTGACTTATGAGAAGGAGTTCAAAATCCTCTAGTGAGATAGATCCTAACAGATATGATTGTACTTCTAACAAGGTATTGGTCACTCTTAACCAAGTGATCCCCTAACAGGTTATTGCAAGCTCCTAACAAGACAAATCTTTTTACTACAATAAAGAGATTTTTGGGTGTCATCCCCAACATGTTTTTCTCCCTCTTACAAGGGTTTTAACAAAAAAAATAGTGGTGTTATGTGTTATGCTTTTGTGAATGCTTGAATTATTTTACTTCTATTGCATAGTTACACTTGCATGTTTGGTTGTATGGAAGTTGTTTAAAATCATATTCAAATTATTGGTTGAATTGGTTCATTACTTGTTTTCACTGATTCACCCTCTACCTCTCAATGCCTCTATATACTAGCAATTGGTATTAGAGCCAAGTTCCCTTGAAGAAGTTTAACAATTTGGGTGAGATCCCTAAGGAAGGCATGGAGAGTTATAAGTACAAAAGGAAAATTTAGGAAGAAAAGAAAGTAATCAATGAACTACAAGATCAACTGAAGATGTCTATTAATAAGAGGGAAATAACTTTGTGAGAAACTAAGTGAAAGTAAAGAATACATTGATCACCTGTTAAGACATGGATCTAAAGAATTTGAAGAAGCTATTACAGATCTGATGAAGGCAAATGAAAAGTTGACCATAGATAAAGAAAACCTAAGGAAAGAGATTTAAGGTCAACAATTAGAATATGTGAAGAGATGGAAGTAAGAATAACTATAGAGGATGAAAGGAAAGTTGCAAAAGAAGTCAAAAAGGTTGTTGAGGGTGCCCTAAAGGAAAAAGAGGAAGAGTTGTTTAGGACTGTACAAGAGAATACCATAATGAATGAAAGGCTTCATGATACAAGTGAAGAAAACCAACAGATCCTAAGTGAAAATTAAAGACTAAGAGAAGAGAATGAGAATTTGAGGAATGAATTGAAAATTGAAAAAAAATCCATTGAGAAAATGAATAAGTATAATGAAAGTTCTGACAAGCTTGATGAACACTTGCGGAGTCAAAGAAGAAGAAAGGATCCAACCAGTCTTGGATATGTCAGTGAGGATAATTTTTAAGTTAGTGAATCATCTGGATCAAAGAATCCCTATCAATATCTGAAGGTTAATCTAAGAAATTCTAGTAAGCAACCCAACAAACCTATTTGTTACAACTGTGGTAAGGTTGGTCATACTGCTAATGTTTGTAGAAGCATGTCGGTTAATAGGCCTAACACTTTTGATGGGTATTTCTATAATTGCAATAAGTATGGACACACTACATATGATCATTATAAATCCACGCCTGGCAATAGATCCAATAATAGTATCTTTGATGGATATTGTCATACATGCAACAAATATGGCCAAAAAGTTGATGAATGTAGGTCAAGAGTGAATAATCCAAGGTCACCTGTGAACTGGGAAAGTTGTTACCAAAGGGAGAGGCAATTCAATGTCACATGCTCAATTTGTGGGAACTATGGACACGTAGATGTGAATTACAGAATGCAGACAAATAGAGGAAATGTTGGATCATGGAGGACAATCGATATATCATATTTTCATTGTCACAAGATTGGTCATCTAGCAAGAAATTGTAGAACGAGAAACCAACTGGTAAACCGGTCATAGGATCAAAAGAGAAAAAAAATATTAATGTGGAAGAGACCAAGAAAGAGATGAACAAGATCTGGAAGAAGAGAGAAAATGCTAAGGAAGAGAGTAAGACATTAGAAGGATCCACATCACCATCGGGTGTGGATGGGTCATCATCAAACTAAGTCACTATTGGCTTAGAGGGAGAAAATCAAGTAAGATCTATATCCTATCCCCTAAGTTGTGTGCATAGTAAAATTTATCATCTTATTTAGATGCCTATTGATGTTATGAAAGAATCTGATGAAGAATCTTGAATTATATATGATTCTATGTGACACCATAATGATTTTTATGGCATAGTGACCTTTCTATGTTCTAACTGTTGCAATTAGTTAAAAGTACTATTTGACCATTACATTTATTTATTGGAAATGAAATGTTAAAAGAGAAAAAGAAAAGTTCATTTGTCGCAATGCAATCTATGAGCTAAGCAGTACACTCACAAGAGACTCTAAGGCAATTTGAAGTGATTGTGAATTGATCGTTGTGATCTTGTGCTAAAATTGAAGTGGTGTTTGAAGAACCCGCATTGATGAACAAAAGTGGTATTTATCTATGTTGCGAAGGTTCTATAATTTGTTTTGTGAAGTGAATTATTGTTTTTATTATGGATACTCCTATTTTGGTTGAGATTATAGAGGAACCGAGGTGAGTATTTAAGTTACATCCCTTGAAGGTGGTAGAGAATGATCTTGCAAGTGCTTTGTCTTCGATAACCCATGGTGTGTTCTTGACTAAAGATATAAGATCATTTTTCCATTGTAAGATTAAGGATCTTGGTTCAAATGTTATCTTCAACGCATATACCAAAATGTGTAATGACTCTGGATCGAAGGATGAACACAAGCATTTGGCAGACAAGGGTTTTACTTATATAGGTGACATACCTAATGATTTTGAACTTGAATAGATCATATATGTGCTAAGTCATCTTCATGATCAGTTCCTATGGTTGGATAGTCTGCATTATATTACCAAGGAGATTATTCATGTCGTGACAAGGTTGTGCACAATCGATGATGTACCTATTTTAAGAACAATTCATGTTGATGAGGTCACTCATCTAACAAAGTCTAAACAAGATCAATGTGCTATGAAAATTAACATCATTTTAGATATTGAGGTCAATTTTGCATCTATGGTGATCACTTATAAAGTATATCAATTGATTTGATTGAGAAGTGTGATTTATGGAGGTATTCATGTTGCATATCGGATGGTGAAGGAGAATGCCTAGTACGACCTATGTGAGGTCATGAGAAGTCAGTTCTTTGTGAACATGGAGAGATCAATAAGGATAAGAAACAAATTTCCAAGTATAGTTTGTTGTTGGTACGTATTTTTTCAACTTGCAAAATCATTTCCCTGGTATTGGTAATGTTCAGTGGTCAACCGATAAAATGGTAGTAGTGCAGATTAAGGAATGCATATGAATGTTAGGAAATAAATTTAATAGTGAAATATGGGGTTATTTCAAAGATTTCCACAAAAAAATGCATGAGAGGGAGAGGATCCCAATTGGTATAGTGGAGAAGTACAAAGAAGATATATGTTTTATTGTAGATACTGATACATGTATGATGTAGGCAGTACAACTAAGAGCTTCTTCAGATCTATCGATGGGGTATGAGGTAGATGACACTGATATTGTATCACTTCATGCTAATGAGTTACTACCTAAGATGATTGATGCTAGTACTCCCAGGTTTGGTACTTATGAAAAAACCTATCTGAAAAATCATTCACAAATAATGGCACCAGTGATAGAGAAAAGAGTGAGGAAACAAGTTGATGATTTATCCAAGAAGAGTGGTATTACAAAGGAAATGATGGATATGATCAAGAATAATTTTGTGACTGAGGAGGCAGGGACCTCTTCTATTGTTGTAGATGTAGAAGAGGTAGAGGTTGTATCCTCTACAACCGATAAGGAAACATGAAGAGAAACTAGGAGTTCCTCAGTGAAAAAGGAGGCTCCTTCCCCTAATGCTAGAGCCCATCCTAAAAGTAAAGTCACATCAAAGCCTGAACTTGCAGTGGTTAAGGAAAAGGAAAAGGAAAAGAGAAAAAACCTATGACTAAACATAAAACTTACAAGAGAAATAAGAGAATGACACATGGCTACAAAGAGTCAAAAGATAAGAGAAATAAAAAGGATATATCTGAGGAACTAGAACCTCAAAAAAAATCTGACAAAGAGCAATATAAATCAAGGGCCAGTGGAAAAAGATAAAAGATTGTTGGCATGACTACTTGTAAAGGGTAAAAAAAAATGTTTATTGATAGTTATTATTTGATTAGTGAATTGGTTATGTTTTGATGTGTTCACCAACATGTAAATAATATCGTTTACATATAGAAGAATTGGGGAAGGTAAGATTCTTTTCTTAATCCCAAATTCTCAAAGGAAAGATCCAAATTGATTAACCACAAGAAAATGGTCAATGCATAAATGAATCAATCGATTAGTAATAAGAAGAAAGAGGAAAACCTTACATTCCATTTTGGAAGAGAGTATTAAAATCTTAATTGAAATGAATTGAAGACAAATACTAACCTTAAAATATAACAGACCTGGAAATTGTTTTTTTTTGGTGTTTGTACTGAGTTTCTAGAAATTTTGCAATCGGATCTGGAATAGAAACACAGAGATAGAGAAAACCCATAAATCTTTTTCTTTTTTGAGCCAGGTTGACCTTGACCCAAATATGGGGGTGCAATCATGCCCCTTTATGTCGACCTTAACCTGCACTGCTCTGACAAAAATTCTCTTCGCAGATCCTGAAAGTTTTTCAAAAAGGTTATCCAAATCTGCTATGTAATTCGATGTTTCGTGCATGTTCCTACAAGAAAAATGGTTTTGTTGTTTGGATGAGGGGTTTTCCTTGGTCAAACCCCAGTTTTGGAATTAACCTTGAAATAGAATTAAAATTGTAGTAATAAACAGAGTAAATAGAACAATTCACCTTGCTTATGTTGAGACCCTTGTGGAGGATTTGAATCCTTAAATCCACAAGTATGAATGTTCCAAATGGACATAGAATTGTAGGATGTAGGATGTAGGATTTAGGATGTCTCAAATCAATTTCCTTTAGATCTAAAACACCAATCTTGAATGGATCTTGGAATAGGAAGAAGCTTGAACGGAAATGGATGGAAAATCTTCAACAAGAGGGCTCCATAGAGCTTGAATCCTTCAATGGATACCAATGGATCTCCTTGATGAATTGAATCTTGAATTATTGAATACTTGAATGTTTGAATGCTTGAATGCTCACTTTGATAACTTATGCATAGATAATCCTCCCCCTTTCTCTTTTTTTCTGTCCTTCCCTTTTCCTCCTTTTCCTCAAATGAGAGGAGAAGGCTTCCTTATATTAGTCTAGGACACCAACTTCTAGAGAGGCTGATATATGAGAAATAAATCCCCATTAGGCTCATACCCTTAGAAGTGGACCTATATTAAATGTCTTTTAAGAGTCACCATTTTGAAGCCCAAAGCAACCGACCCGGAAGCGGGAGAGAATTCTTTCCAAACCTTGACATCTAGAAACCTTTGGAATTTAGAATTTAGACCCTGGGTCAAGGTTGAGGTCGACCCCGACCCTGACCTAGGTCAGGGTCGAGGTCAACCTTGACCTTGAGGTCAAGAACCTCAAAATCTTAGAGCAAGATACCAGAAATAGGTAGGAAAGAAGAGGAAAACAAGGAAGGACAAGGGAAAGAACTAGATACAAGTCAAAGGCCCATTCAAGGTGTTTGACATGACCCCAAACCACTTACTCAAAGGGATAAACCAGTCCTAAATGGAAGTGCTTCCATTTTCTGATGATACATTTAGCCCCCACTTTAGCAAGAGTATGGACTCAATACAAACTCTTGGTAAAAGAGATCACAAAGAAAAATAAAATCTTATTGAAATCAAAGGGACAAAGCAATCCTCAAGCCCCTAGGGACTCAAGTCTTTGTCAACCCCAAGATTAAAATAAGAGAGACATCACTAGAAAAAAGAGAGAAGAGGGTGGGATTAGCTCACCCAATGAGAACTTATGTCCCATTGTGAATCACACAAGGAAACAAAGCATTTGGAAAGATGGAGTTGAACCGCCTAGTGAATGTGGCTACTCACCAGTCAACCCATCAAGGATTCACCCTCAAGAATATTCTATTCCAAAAAAGTAAAGCCAAAACAAGAGAGATCCAGTCTTAAGGACACCTTCCACCCTTAAGAGATCAAAACTTTGTAAATTGAAACTGGAGGGATCAAGAGATCCTGTAAGGTAAAAATCCATACTTTAAGGATTAGTCTCTAATCCATAAAGGGAGAAAAAGTTTTGAAAAATATTTTGAAAGTGTGTGTGTGCAAAAAGTGAGCAGAGCACATGCCCTCACATTAAAGTAATTGCTAACACTTTAACAAGATAAATGGCTTGAATGGAAATATAAAAAACTCCACTGATTATGATTTCACTTCGAGATACCCCCAAGTGAAGACAAATCAAGGGAAATACCACATAAACATACAAAGAACACAGAAGGGATCTACCTATCGTGGGGTTAGTATGATCATAAGCTAATATATATATATATATATATATATATATATATATATATATATATATATATATATATATATATATATATATATGTATATATATATATATATACATATACATATATATATATATATACATATACATACATATATATATACATATACATACATATATATATATATATATGTATATATATATATATATATATATATATATGTATATATATATATGTATATATATATGTATATATATATATATACATATACATAGATATATATACATATATATATATATACATATATATATACATACATATACATATATATATACATAGATATACATATATATATATGTATATATATATATATGTATATATATATATATATATATATATATATATATATATATATATATATATATATATATATATATATATATGTATGTATGTATGTATGTATGTATATGATATTATTGCAAATGAATTGACATCATTCCCCAAAGAAAGTAGAACTACAATCACAATGGAGGAAAGAAAATGCAAGAGTTACGAAGAAGAGTCTTTTCAGACCACAACATGGAGACCAAAAAGAATTAGTGCTACCAAGTCACAAATCCAAGCGGACTACACAAGGAAAACATTTATGAACAATAGAAAAGGTACAAAATAACATGAAAACAACATATAGAAGAATAGATATACGTATAGAGGAATAGTACAAAAGGTTTGATTCCTTTATCACCTTGTACCAACAAAGTAACAAGGGTCATATAAAAGAATCTAACAAACATTTAGCAAACACATTATGGGAGAAACACAATACAACAGGCAAACACATAAAAAGCTACCATGGAGGACAAGCCAATCAAGTGCATCGCCTAGTCTCCCCATCTCAGTCTATATCATTTAGGGAAGGTGGGAAACTCACAAGAGGACTATATCTAACATAGTAGGAATAATAGCTAGTTCCAAACAAGGATCCTCTTGAGAATCATGATGTTCGATACTAGGTGTAATTATCAATTGTGTTAAAAGCATATTAGGTAAATTAGTATCAATTTCAATAGTATCATATTCATCATTAGCATCATTAGGATCATCAAGAGTATCTTCTTCATCAAGATTAATTGAAATAGAATCTAAGATACGAATAGAATCATCATAATCATTCATCTTAACATCATTATTAACATTAAATTATTTCAACACATCAGGCATAGGCTGGTCAAAAGAAGGTAAAGAACTTTGAAGAATAGACGTACGTGCCTTATCTTGAGCCTGACGCTTCTTACAATGTTCATTGGCAGATCGGTTACATTTTGTATTTTTTGAAATATGTTGAGAACTAAGAGGAACAACAACTAGTTCCTTCATAGGTTCTATAGGAGTATTGGTAGGATTCTTAGAAGCATAAAAAGAAACACTAGGAGCTTGATTAACAGAAATAGAATCAATGGATAAAGGAGGTATGGAAGGCGTAGGCAAAAGACCACGGTTAAGATCCATCTGAGGCGTGCTTAACTCAACAATCTTGTGATGTTTATAGGCTTGATATGAGCGAAAAATGTTATTAGGTCAACATGAATTAGGTAATGAAGGCCAAAATAAGTCAAGGGTAGCACAATCCCTAGGCCTAGAAGGTTGATATAAACTATGATTAATTTTTTTCACTTCTTCATCATGAATGAATTTAATACACTTAGGGATAGGAGAAGCAATGACATGCATGGCATTCAACCAAGGAAAACCAAGCTTAACTTGAAACTGATCATAAGTAGGAACAAAAATGATAGTAGTGTCCACAACTTAACCACAAAGCTCAACATGCAAGTTAATAGAACCAAATGATGGATAGAGAAAACCATTACAAGTTTGGATCCACACATTAGATGTATCATAAAAATCATGTTGTCAGTTCTTCATAAAAAGGTTTTCTTCAGTAATGACATTGACTAAGGATGTAGGATCAATAAGACAACCACGTGTAGGTATCTTAGAAATCCTAGCATAAATGTAGAGGGGACCATTAGGAGCTTTAATAGTCTCAGAATCATCAAAGGTGATCAAGAGTTCCCTAGGTCTTTTATTCTTAGGTTGTTTTTGAGGTTTAGGTTGAGGTTTTGGATTAGGCTTAGGAGCTTGAAGTTGAGGTTGAGATTGAGGTTGGGGTGGAGATACAGGTTGAGACAAAACACATGCTCTACATGGTTAACAATATGATTGAGATCATCCATCTTTGAATCATAAACAATATCCACAAAAGATGGCTGAACAATGGTATTAGTATCATGTGTAGGCAAAGGATTCATATAGATTTGGAGGTTTTGATTAGGAGGAGAGACAAATTTGTTCCCACTACCATCAAAATTATCAATAGATAAATCATTAGAATCAATTAAGTCTTGAACCTTATGTTTTAGAGAATAACACTTCTCAGTATCATGGCCATTCTAACGATGGTATTGACAAAAGGCTTTGGGATCAAAGGATCTAGATGCCATCATAGTAGGTAAAAGAAGTTGAATAGGAGGAAAAGTAATCATATTAGCATTCAACAATTTACTCATAATAGAATGTAAAGATTTAGCAAGAGGAGTAAACGTATGATTTAGATGAAAAGCAGTGGATGTAGAAGTGGCATTGTTGGATGCAACAACAACTTGATCAGCAACTGCATTTTCTTGCTTATTTATCTTAACATAGTTGTTAGGTTTTTGAAACTTGTTGGGATTAGGAGCAGCATCACTCTTATCAATAGGAATAGGAGCCATTGGAGTGTTTCTCTCAAATTGACTCACTTGTAATTGGTAATGATGAAGCACTGCACAAAGTTATTAAAAATAGGTAAATTTAGTAAGAAGAATCTTATCTCTAATATCCTTTTGTAAATTTGAAATAAACATATGTTGAATATCAATATCAGGAACATGATAAGAAATTTGAGCATACAAATGCTTAAATCTGCCAATAAATTCAGTCAAATTTTCTTTAGTATTTTGTTTACAATGCATCAAATCAGTTAAGGACACTTTTAGACCAATATTATTTTTGAACTATTGGATAAATGGATTAGCAAGTTTTGGAAAAGAATCAATAGAATAAGGAGGAAATGAACAATACCATTGCAAGGCCTTATCACAAAAATTTCTAGCAAACAACTTGGCTAAAATCCTATGGTCATGAGCATAGTCACTACAAAGGATTTGAAATGTTTTAACATGAGTGACAGGGTTGTTGGAAATATTCAAGAATTAACCAAGTTACTGAGAGGGGAGGGGTGAATCAGTAACTTCGAATTTTTCAATATCAGATGTATTAACATATAGTTCACTTTATCCTTTTGCATATAGAAAGCATGAAACATAAAAGCATTCACAATAATGACACATAGATTTGGTTACCCAGAAACCTTCCAAAAGAAAGTAAAACTGGGGTGGGGATGAAACCCACAAAGCTTTAATACTGCAGTATAAAGTTGGCCGGTTAAGGCTTACATTGATCACTTCTAATGATCTGCCCTGCTAGGAGCAATAAGGACTGCTAGGTCCACCTTGTTAGAGGATTTACAAACATACAATGAAGTATGCACTCGGTTAAGAGATTTTACAAAGACTGTTAAGTCTACCCGGTTAAAGGATTTCAAGCTGATTCACCTGTTAGGATGAAATAGTAGATCTCTTACTTTGCAACTGGATTGCTGAATGAGATTCACTGATGTACTGATCACCTTCTGTGATGAATTTGTCTTTGCCACTCCTTATGTATAGTAGCCCTTTGTAATTCACTAGTTTCTGCCTTTTTATCTCTTCTTTTTTTTTTATTCCACATTCATACTACTTGGTATTTGTACAACATTGTTTATATACAAGTCTAAACAATTAATTACAATTACAAAGTCAGCTTGACAAATAAACATAAGTGCTACTAAGTCGGCCCAAGTATGGTTACACGGTTCCTGCAAACTAACTCGGTGACTTTCTGATACTCGGCGTCCACTGCATTACTCGGCATCGTCATGCACTTGGTAGAAGTGAAGGCTCAGTTCATACTAACCACTCGGTAAGTTTCAAACTCGGTAAATACTTGTGACTCGGTAGACATAATGTCACTCGGTTTACACTGTCCTGCTCGGTTTGCATTGTCCTGCTCGGTTTGCACTGTCCTGCTCGGTTTGCACTATTCTGCTCGGTTTGCACTGAGGATGCAAATAAGTGTTGTCACTAGTGGCAATCCTGCTTAATGCCAACAATCTCCCCCTTTGGCATTAGTGACAAAAACACTCATTGCCCAAAACTTATATACATGAACCATGCTGAGATTTATTTTGATTTTTCAAAATTTGTCTTTGTCATAGGGCTTTATAAATTATCTCCCCCTTTCAATGTACTAACTTTTTCTTCTATACATATCTCCCCCTTTTTGAAGATAATGCCAAAGGTGTCTATACAAGTGTTTTACAGGGAGAATCCAAAATTTGATAGAAAAATAGAATGTACCTTCATTATCAGTGCCAGGGTTCTGTCCCAATTTTCTTGCAGAATTTTGCATGTTTGGATTGCAATTTGGACTTTTGTAGAGAGTGCAATCATGTGATCTGCTATTGAGAACTGATTGTCATGAATTAATGTTTTGGAATGTTCAATGTGCTTATACATTGTATTCATGATGGGAAGGATCATGTTCTGAATGTCTAGCAGTGTGGACTGGATCCTTGTGTCTTCTTTCAGTAGTTCTGACTGCATATTTGATAGGAATGAGATTTTCATGTGATGAGAAGAGTTTGAACTTGGTTCAAGTTGCAGCTTCTGTATGCTAATCTTCAAATCCTGATCAATTTTATTCATTTTATCCTTGACATCCTTGGTGAATTTGGCAACATTGCATAGTTTGGCCAAAAGAGAGGTAACATTCAAATATGAAGATTCAATGTTTGTCAAAACTAAAGATAATTCTACTTGATTAATAGCTATGTGCTGAGCAATGTGCTCAAGCACTTTATTGTTGAATTTCT
Organism: Chamaecyparis obtusa; assembly: GCA_027943335.1. Taxonomy (NCBI): domain Eukaryota; kingdom Viridiplantae; phylum Streptophyta; class Pinopsida; order Cupressales; family Cupressaceae; genus Chamaecyparis; species Chamaecyparis obtusa. Next base: position 666,937 of record BSBK01000349.1, on the reverse strand, counting down.
TCTCGGCTTTTTCAACTAACTTGTCTGTCCCAAATGAATCCTCATTGTACTTATTTACCGCTTCTGCTAATTGTAACAAAACATGTTGAGAGGATTCTACTTTAATACTTAATGCTTCTGACAAAATGTCCTTAGCATCCTTAATGATTTTATATTCCTTGTCTCTCTCATCTTTAAGCTTCTTTTGCTTCGCTTTCCTTTGGAGGATTTCACCTATATTTTGCATTTGATCCGCTGATAAATTTGCAAAATCCAATGTTGGAATCTCTATTTCCTCATCTAGGTCTATATCCTCTACTATATTCTTGCCCAAAAATCTTATACTCGGTTGAGCCTTAGGCTTATCTATACTTAATGCCTTAGTAGTAGAGATAGTAGACATAGTAGGACTGGCTATAAAGAATGGTATATTGTCTACTAGAGAACTTGAAGTATTTACACTTGTAGAATCAAAAACTAGAATACTTACTGCTGGAAAACTTGATGAAATAGAGACTGCAACTCGGTAGAAGAAATGGTAGTTACTTCTGTTGTTGCTATAGGTGATTGGACAAATGTAGAAGTTGTCACAACCATGCTTGAAGATGTCTCCGGGCTAGATGTAGCAACTTTTTCTGGAGAGGTAGGAAGTGATGCAATGACTTCTGCCGCTATCCTCACGGTATCATCTACCTCAGTGGCTTCTTCCTATTCATCACTGTCATCTTCAATGTCTTTTATTATAACTGATTCAGTACTCGGTTGGTGAAGATGGTATATGTTCTTCCATGTGGCATTTTCACTCTTCACAACTGATTCAATATTGTTAATCAGAATTAAACAAGTATTGAACTTCAGTGTCATCTTATTTTCATTCTCCTTCAATGCCTTCTTTATTTCATCATTTTTCAAGCTCGGCATTAACTGTTTCAGGGTTTGATCAAATATGTCTTTTACAGTTTGCCTTGCATTGGCCCATCTCATTTTTATTTGATCTAATAAAGCTCCTGGAATCTGTTGGGCTATTTCATCAGGAGAGTATTTCCACTGTCCCATCTTTTCAATGACAGCATCTTCAATCTCCTTTTGTTCTATTTCCGATCTTGTTTCATATTTTAAAGATTTTATATTACTTACTCCAGATCCTGATCCTTCTCTCAAAAGTTTGATCTTCTCTTGAAGGGTTAGAGGAGGCTTTTTGAATATTATATCTTTGTCCTTTTTGTCTGTCTTACCCTTTGCACTTCTCCTTGTAAATACGGCAGTGGGAGGCTTAGGTACCTTGGTGATGAATACCTTTCCTTTCTTCTTTGCAGGTTCTGGTTCCTCTGTTTTCTCATCCTTTTTCTCTTCTTCTTCAATGTCTTCTCCTCTATCCTCGGTTAGCATTTGCATTTTGGCTATCCTCTTTTTTCCTTTATTTACTGCCTGTGGAAGCTTTATACTTAATTCAATTCTCACTTTTGCTTCTTCATATGTTCCAAAATATGGAGCTTTGGGATCAACAGGCTGATTAAGGAGGGCTTCAATGATATTCTTTGTTTCATCAATGTTTACCTCATAAGGAAGAGGTTTCACATGTACAATCTTCGGTTTAGCTGCTTGAATGTATACTTTGTCATAGTCCACCATGAAACAAATATCATCCTTATAATCCTCCACCAACTTCTGTGGAATCCAGAATCTGTCGTTCATTTTCTCCTTGAAAGACTCAAAATAACTATCCATGATGTTCTCAAAATTTTCACCCATTTCTGAAATATATTCATTTATCTCATAAAGAATTGGCACATCCTTTCTCCATACTACTTTTCCTTTGGAAGGGAAGAATTTCTGAACATAGAAAAATAAACAGACCAGTAGAGATCCAAACTTACATGGATTGTTTTTGGAAGTTTGAATGCTTTCCATGTTCTTGTTAAACTGTTTTAACAATAAATCTGCAAGGTCAAATGATAAATTATTCTTTACCACTTTGTATGCTAGGTCTATGGCTTCGCAGGGAACACTATTCTGTCGACTTGAACTATATATTTTATGAGCAATGATGTGTGTTCCAAACTTCAGTTCAGCATTAGTAATGCTGCTTACTTTCATGCCTCTACCATCCCACTCGGCTAGGGTTTTCTTCTCCAGCTCCGGCCGACCTAGGGTTTTGGTAGATTTAGCTTTGTTTAACATGGGAAGACTGGTGATTCGGTGAATCATCTTCTTAGTGATCTCTATGGGTTTCTCAAGCCAAATCTTGCCTTCGTGTACACGGCTGAGAATGTATCTAACCCATTTCTCCTGAAAGTTTTGAGGTAAATGTGTAATGTGAACTAATCCCTTGTCTTCCAGATGTTTGTGCTCTGGTTTTAGAACACCATTCACACACAGCTCCTCATGCACAATATCTAGCTCTAGGTTTCCTATCTCTTGAATTGCACAATTGAAATGATTGTGAATATCGTTAACAAGTAGTACCTTAGGAGGAATCTGAGATTGAGCTCCGTTCGGGTCTAGGGTTGCTGTAATTGAGGGCACGAGTTTGAAATCTGGTGCTCTCCATTCCCCTTGGATTATCATTTATGTTCCTTTCTTTGCTGAAGCGCTGGATGATGCCATGGTAGCTCATAGAGAATTCTTTTCGCAAAAGTATTTGAATCGCTTGATTGCTCTAGAAATTTTCTGCTCTCAAAATGCTAAAGTTCATGGTGAAGAATGAGTTTGATTTCTTGCCTTTTGTTTACAACTCTGTCATTAATGCTTAGTAGAAATTAGGGTATGAATTTTGACAGACTGTCACCCACTATGAATTAATTTCTCGGTAAAGACTTTGCAACTCGGTGAACTTGAGAATTCATATTGCTCTGACCTCGCTTGGTAATCATATTAGATAGCTCCCGACCTTGCTCGGTGAAAATTGATACCGACCTTCCTGTGATCTTATTGCATCTTGTATGCCGATTTAGATCTTTCTTTTAATTCAGTTCTGGAACTACTTGAAATTTGTCTATGAGAATACAGTTCCAGTGCTTTCTTGGGAATTTAGTTTGAGTCGGTAGAGCCACCCATTCCATTACTTGGACTGGTTTGCTCGGTAGATTTAGGAATCCACTGTTGTCTCATCTGTTTCCTGATCTTAGTTGCTTCATTTTTCTTTCCATCTTCAACTTCACTAGCATTCATGCAATTTTTGGCTATATGACCGAGTTTAGTGCATTTGAAACATCTTATGGTAGTATCTCTTTTCCTTAGATGATGTTTTATGCAGTTCATGCCAATGTGTCCATATTCTCCACAGTAATGACATCTACACCAAGTGTTGTAATCCCATCCAAACATTGCTTTCATAATTTGTTCTGTTGGATTGAATGTTTTGGATCTGCACTCGGATGCCTTGTGACCTTGTTTGTTGCATTTGTGACAATTACCTTTGAATCTTGGTTTTTCCTTGCATTCATTTGCTTTGTGACCATGCTGATTGTAGTTGTAGCATTTTCCATTGAATTCTGCTTTTTCATTGCTCCAACATTTATTTGAAGTATGTCCTATTTTGCCACAATGATTACAAGTAGGTTTCTGATTCCTTTGAGTACCTTGCTTAGAAGATTCACCTTCTCCTTTGTATCCAAGTCCTGCTTTTCCTTTTTGCCTATGAAGATTTCGATCATACAACTGATTTAAGTCTTCTTGGCTCTTCAACATTCTTTCATTGATTTGTTTTTCAGTGTTTAGGTCATCCACCAATCTTAGATTGATTTGCTTTTCAGATCTTAGTTCTTCTCTTGTGCTTTCTATTTCTGATCTTAGAGTCAGAATTTCCTCATTTGTATGGGAGATCTGATCAATTAGGTTTTCTAGCTGAAGGGTTTTATTTTGGACTTCATTGTTCCTTCCATCGAATTCATCTTTCAACTTGTTTCTTTGTTCTAAGATCTCACAAAATCTTGTTGAGTGTAGTTCTTGTTCTCTTTTTAATTTTCTCACTTCTTCCTGCAGAGACCCATTCTTTTCTAGGAGTTCTTTGACAGCATTGTTTGCTTCATCTGAGCTATCTGAGGGAAAAAGATCTTCAATCTTTTCTTCAATGTAATTATGATCATTCATCTGATTTGCAAGTTCCTTCCTTCTTCTTAGGGATTGGGAAAGATGTTCTTTTGCTTCTTTAAGGTTAGCTATGGCCATTTCCAGATCTAGCTTTTCATTTTCAATCACCTTATTCAGTTTGAATACCTCCATTGTCCCAGATCTTTGCTCAAGCTAGTTAAGCTTTATCTTGAGAACCAATACAGCTCTGATACCAATTGTTGGAAATATTCAAGAATTAACCAAGTTACTGAGAGGGGAGGGGTGAATCAGTAACTTCAAATTTTTCAATATCAGATGTATTAACATATAGTTCACTTTATCCTTTTGCATATAGAAAGCATGAAACATAAAAGCATTCACAATAATGACACATAGATTTGGTTACCTAGAAACCTTCCAAAAGAAAGTAAAACTGGGGTGGGGATGAAACCCACAAAGCTTTAATACTGCAGTATAAAGTTGGTCGGTTAAGGCTTACATTGATCACTTTTGATGATCTGCCCTGCTAGGAGCAATAAGGACTGCTAGGTCCACCTTGTTAGAGGATTTACAAACATACAATGAAGTATGCACTTGGTTAAGAGATTTTACAAAGACTGTTAAGTCTACCCGGTTAAAGGATTTCAAGCTGATTCACCTATTAGGATGAAACAGCAGATCTCTTACTTTGCAACTGGATTGCTGAATGAGATTCGCTGATGTACTGATCACCTTCTATGATGAATTTGTCTTTGCTGCTCCTTATGTATAGTAGCCCTTTGTAATTCACTAGTTTCTGCCTTTTTATCTCTTTTTTATTTATTTATTCCACATTCATACTACTTGGTATTTGTACAACATTGTTTATATACAAGTCTAAACAATTAATTACAATTACAAAGTCGGCTTGACAAATAAACATAAGTGCTACTAAGTCGGCCCAAGTATGGTTACACGGTTCCTACAAACTAACTCGGTGACTTTCTGATACTCGGCGTCCACTGCATTACTCGGCATCGTCATGCACTCGGTAGAAGTGAAGGCTTAGTTCATACTAACCACTCGGTAAGTTTCAAACTCGGTAAATACTTGTGACTCGGTAGACATAATGTCACTCAGTTTACACTGTCCTGCTCGGTTTGCACTGTCCTGCTCAGTTTGCACTGTCCTGCTCAATTTGCACTGTCCTGCTTAGTTTGCACTGTTCTGCTCAGTTTGCACTGAGGATGCAAATAAGTGTTTTCACTAGTGGCAATCCTACTTAATGCCAACAATGGTCTCCCTTACCATTGTAATTCTCAAGATGAGGCATATCGGCTTGTTGAGGAATAGGAGCACAAATTATGTCTAGGGATAAAGGACTACCCATGTCACATGTAGGAATACTAAACTTGGATTGAGTTAAGGATGCAAGTTGTTGTTGTAAAGAGGACATAGTTTGAGCCAGACTAATGATTTTAGAATCATTAGAAGAAATAGGAGGAATAGAAACATTAGAAACACTAGGGAAAGTGTAGGAAGTAGTAGGAATAGAAGACACAATTGGTAGAACACTTGGAATGACAGTTGGAAGAGGGTTGGAATAGGTAAAAGTAACACTATGGTAAGAAGGTTGTGAGGTAGGTAGAGACGCCGATAGAATAATCATAGGAAGAGATGGAATATATGTAGTCACTAAATGAGGAGTATAAGTAGGAATGATAGGTAAAGGAATAGAAGAAGGTTCCACACTAGTGACATGAGGAGTGAATCCTAAATCTTGAGCTTCTTGAGCTAAAGGTTTGATATTTAAATGCACAAGATGAGTGATACCATGCAAGTGATTAACACCTTGATCACTGTCCTGAAGAACTTTCTTAAGAGCCTCTATAGCTTGAATAGAATCTTGATTATGGTTTTCTTGAATAAGCCAATTTCCCATTTTATCAAGTTCAGTTGAAAGTTTTTGGACTTGTTCAGGAGGAACTCTTAAAGCATCATTCTCATCATGAGATGAGTGAGAAGAGTTATGCTCCATAGTAGGATTGGAATCATGAGTGATCAAATTGTCATCTGGGATCCTAAGGAAAAGAGAGGAAGACTCAGGATCAAAGGAAGCCATAAGTATGTGACTTCTTCTAACCAAGATATTATAAGTAGGAGTAGAGGTAGTAAAGCTCATATACCAATGCAATGCAAATGAACTAAATTAGGAAAACACAAGGCATGAACAAATAAATATTTTTGTATTTTTGCTTTATATGGATTTTTTGTTTTATTTTTGAAATGTAAATGCAAGAACATAAATGAAGGCTATTCTAATATGCGTGCAAGATCTAACATGAAATGTAAATCTAACACCACAAAAGAAAGAGTTGTCATAAGCGGGTTCACCAAAATGTAAAGGGTAAAAAAAAATGATTATTGATAGTTATTATTTGATTGGTGAATTGGTTATGTTGTGATGTGTTCACCAAAATGTAAATAATATCCTTTACATATAGAAGAATTGGGGAAGGTAAGATTCTCTTCTTAATCCCAAATTCCCAAAGGAAAGATCCAAATTGATTAACCATAAGAAAATGGTCAATGCATAAATGAATCAATCGATTAGTAATAAGTAGAAAGAGGAAAACCTTACATTCCATTTTGGAAGAGACTATTAAAATCTTAATTGAAATTAATTGAAGACAAATACTAACCTCAAAGTATAGAAGATTTGGAAATTGTTGTTTTCTGGTGTCTATATTGAGTTTCTTGAAATTTTACAGTCGGATTTGGAACAGAAACACAAAGAGGGAGAAAACCTAGAAATCTTTTTCTTTTCTAAGCCAGATCGACCTTGACCCAAATACAGGGGTGCAATTATGCCCCTTTATGTCAACCTTGACCTACATTTCTCTAGCAAAAATTATGTTCATGAATCTCAAAAGTTTACCAAAAAGGGTATCCAAATTTGCTCTATAATTCGTTGTTCCGTGCTTGTTCCTGCAAGAAAAATGGTTTTGTTGTTTGGTTGAGGGGTTTGCCTTGGTCAAACCCCAGTTTTGGAATTAACGTTGAAATAGAATTGAAATTGGAGTAATAAACAAAGTAAATAGAACAATTCACCTTGCTTATGTTGAAACCCTTGTGGAGGATTTAAATCCTTAAATCCACAAGTATGGATGCTCAAAATGGATGTAGAATTGTAGGATGTAGGATGTCTCAAATCAACTACCTTTAGATATTCAACACCAATCTTGAATGGATCTTGGAATAGGAAGAAGCTTGAATGGATATGGATGGAGAAATCTTCAACAAGAGGGCTCCATAGAGCTTGAATCCTTCAATGGCTACCAATGGATCTCCTTGATGAATTGAATCTTGAATGCTTGAATGCTTGAATGCTCACTTTGATAACTTATGCATAGATAATCCTCCCCCTTTCTCTTTTTTTCTCTCCTTCCCTTTTCCTCCTTTTCCTCAAATGAGAGGAGAAGGCTTCCTTATATACTAGTCTAGGACACCAACTTCTAGAGAGGCTGACATATGAGAAATAAATTCCCATTAGGCTCACACCCTTAGAAGTGAACCTATATTAAATGTCTTTTAATAGTCACCATTTTGAAGCCAAAGCAACCAACCTAGAAGCGAGAAAGAATTCTTTCCAAACCCCGACATCCAAAAATCTTTAGAATTTAAAATTTAGACCCTGGGTCAGGGTCGAGGTCAACCTTGACCCTGAGGTCAAGAACCTCAAAATCTCAGAGCAAGATACTAGAAATAGGTAGGAAAGAAGTGGAAAAAAGGGTAGGACAGGGGAAAAAACTAGATCCAAATCAAAGACCCATTCAAGGCATTTGAAATGATCCCAAACCACATACTCGGAGGGCTAAACCAATCCTAAATGGAAGTGCTTCCATTTTTTGATGATACACTATTGAGAAATCAGTTAAACCCAAGACTAGGAGAACTTTTATTGCTGATAGCATAGTTGAGAACATAAGGGAATATGGAAGTGTGGTTGATGCTAATTGATGTTATGAAAGATGTGATGATGAAGGTAATGAAAAGATATAAGATTAGATTGTATATAGTTTTCATAAGTTTTGTAGAGGACCTAGTGAACTGCATAAAATGATACCTGAATTACTTTACAAGAAGATTAATGCTAGGTGGAGATATGCTTTGAAACTAGATAGAGAAATGATGGAACAAGCATTGATTCAACTTAAGCCTGAATTGTCTATGGAAGAAGTGAATCTTACAATTGAGGCTATAAGAGCAATTTTTAGAACAAGAAGTAGAGTATGCAGAATACCATTGGTGAATCACAGATAGTTCATAATGAGACTCTTGATATCATGAAGAAGAAGTTGGAGGAAGAAGATGAACTGGTGGATTATACTCAATGAGAGCAAAAAGAACAAGAGGCTACCATTAAAGAGGTAGAAATAGATTAATTTTTCACTACTTAAAAAGTGATTGAAGGAATTGTTAGTGATATACCTTTGGATACTCCACAACAAGTTCCTACTATTGAAGTTGAATATGTGCAAACAGAAGAGGATGCACATAAGGATAAGATTGAAGAGGTGGTGACAACTATTGCAATTGATGTAGTTGGATAGATAGATGACGTTAGAAAGAAAGATGAAGTTAATGAATTTGATGTTGTAGCATAATCAGTAAAGTGTAAATTGGATCTTAGTGGAAGTATAAGTTACAAGAAGAAAAGAAAAGCTATGGATATTCCTGGGGAAGAAATTGAAGATGAGTTTGGAGATGATGATGTTGAGGCCATACAAGGACCTATTGATGTTACCAAAATGAGTCCAAGTGAATTGGTGAAAATGTCAGAGATACTAAATTTGAGAGAAAAAAGGGACAAACTTAGAGCTGAAAAGAAACATGACCAAGTACTTTAGTCATCTAGAGACATTCTTGTAGACCTTGTACTGGAAGTTGACAATGATTCTAATGTTACACTGATTGAGTAGATGTATGCTTTGATAAATTTTATCACTGAGCAAGTTACTAGTTTGGAGGAAGCCACCATGAATAGAGAAAAGATGGATTATGAAAAGAAGAGGACTGATAGGTTAATGGAGACTATTGCATCAGATAAAGGGAAATCCATAGCTCATATGAATAGGATGATGGAAACTTTGAAAGAGATTGGAAAATTACTTGCTAAAGTTTCTAATTCTTCATTGTTTACACAAGATTTGGAGCTAAAGAGAAATGAAGCTCAATAGGAGCTTAAGTCTTTAATTGATAGTTTTGGTCCTACTTCACATTCAGCTACCACTTATGGATCACAAGTTAAGGTTGTCAATCACAAGTTGAAGACATTACAAGCAAAAAAAGAAAAGAGGATCACTACTTTACTAGAGTTACAGACTTGTTTGATTCCTATAGTTGATGTAATGCAACAAAATGTTAAAGATTCAGAGGTAATACTTGGGTCACTAAACATGAGTACACTTGAATCTATGGAGTTAGCTTCTATAAAATAGATTCGTTCCACAGAGCACTTGCAGAAGTCATGGGAGAGTTCTTTGGAGACAACCAAAACAAATTTTAGAAGTTCTTTTAAAAGGTCGTGATTGGTAATATGATTTGATTTTTGAAGTTCATTTTTGTACCCTTTTCATTCCTATCAAAGGGGGAGTGATTGGTGCAATTAAAATAAAGTTGAGGATCTAGTTTAGTAATCAAAGAGGGAGTAGTGAGGATCTAGTTTAGTGATCAAAGGGGGAGTAGTGTATAGAAGTGAAAATCGTGATGGTTATAGATGATTTTGAATTCTATGCATCCATGTGTATATGTTTATGGTGAACCAGTGAGTGGAATATTTTTGAGGAGTTCATTATTTTCACTATGTCTTTCCATGAATGCCAAAGGGGGAGATTTTTGGTATTATGATGGATTTTGGAGTTGAGATACAATAATTTATGTTTATGAATTTTTCATTGATAAAAAATCTATCATATTTGATGAATAGATTACATATATCGATTGATTATATTGATAAGTAAAGAAAAATAAGCTAAGTGTTTTTATCGGTTAATAGAAAGACAGTAACATAAAGTATTTTGAGGGGTGATTGAGATATAGATCACACTGAGTGGTGCGATTTTTACTGGAGAATTATTTTGGTCAGTCAAGTTTAATTTTTTGACCGCAACTGTTAACTCAATGTCTTATGTGTGTTGGTATTTTGGTGATGTGTTTAGTGTGAACCGACTAAGTTACCGATTGATACCAAATGATAAGATGATCAAGGCAATTTCTTATTTTTTGGTGCTTGGTAATAAAATTTTGTATTGCGTTTTGTTTTGATATGTTAGGTATGATTGGTGATGATTCTCATGAGTTAGGTCAATGTTTTGGGCTGACTTGTGGAATATTTTTGAGCCCTAGCCGACTCAAGAACAATAATATATAGGCAAGATATATCATGTGATTTAGGGAAGAAGATCATGTTATTGGTGGTTGCGATCAAAGATAGAGATAGAAAGTTTTTCCATGATTCAGAGATTGTATTAGATCTGTTAGGTAAGTAGTGTCATTTCTAGATCAATTATTTGAGTTCATTGCTCAAGGCTAACTCTAATAGGTTAGTAGGTTAAATCCCTTAACAGGGTGGAATTTAATAGGTATCATTGTATAAATCATTTAATAGGGTGAATTATGAGGAGTTCAAAATCCTCTAGCGAGGTAGATCCTAATAGATTTGATTGTACTTCTAACAAGGTACTATTCACTCTTAATTGGGTGAGCCCCTAACAGGGTATTGAAAGCTCGTAACAGGGAAACTCTTTTTATTGTAGTGAAGAGATTCGTGGGTGTCATTCCCACCGTGGTTTTATCCCTCTTACAAGGGTTTCCATGAAAAAATAGTGGTTTTATGTGTTATTCTTTTGTGGATGCTTGGATTATTTCACTTCTATTACATAGTTACACTTGCATGTTTGGTTGTATGGAATTTGTTTAAAAGCATAATCTAATTATTGGCTGAATTGGTTCATTACCTATGTGCACTGATTCACCCCTCCCCTCTTAGTGCCTCTATATACTAACATATACTACTAAAGATACAACACACATATGAAAGGTGGTCTAAAAGAGTTTTGCATCACAAACGAAAATGGTAGCAGATGGGTGGGTATTACAAAACATAACACTAACTTAGAGTTTTTTCTATAATGGATGGGGCTCTTCCATGGTTGAACTCTCAAAAAAATACAATCACCCACGAAAAAGTGAATGTCCAATTTGTGGACATTGACATACTCATTTTGTCGATCCTAATATGTAACCAAATTCTTTCTAATATGAACAACATTTTTCTCTATATCCTAAAGCATCTCAAGACCCAAAATAACATAATCTTCTAAATGTTCCCAACTCAAAGGTATGAAAAAATCAATAGTTAACCATACAAGGCTTGAAAAGGATACATTCCAAGATAACTATGGTATCCATTAATATAAGAAAACTATTATGGACAAAATTGTTTAGATGCAAATTAAGGAACAACACCTTGTAATATTATTCATGTCACATAGTTTATATGTTTGATCTTGTTTTGAGGTGTCATGTTGTTGCATCTAATCATCGAGACTATATGAGTCTACATTGGGTAACACATGGTGTGTCCCATCTTTTGGTGCATCACATGAGCTATTGGATATGACCTATTAAACATTTGGTTAAAAGGTTATTCTTGTGGCCAACTTGTAGATGTATTAATATTACTCTAGGTCATTGATTTTATTCATAGAAAATCTATAAAATAAGGCATTTTCTCTCATTTTGATCATCCACTCTTATCCTATCATTATGCTATCTAAATAATCTTCAATCCATTTTTTTCATATCCCTATATTTACATTTATTGTTTCAATCCTCATCCTAATATCATGTTTCTGATTTAAGCAACCATATTCCATCAAACTACACAAATATATAAAGGATCAAATTAAGTGGAGAAGGGTGCCTCTATTTTTTCTCAATCTGTGAGATGAAAAGTTAAAAGGAAAGGTAACATTGTTATTTCATTTAAGGTGACTCCAAATTTGATATTAAAAACTACTAGTTTGGATTGATTGTCATAAATTATAAATATGAACCTAAGTAGGAAACAAAAAAACTAAGGATAAGAACTAGTTTATAGTAATGAGTATAGATGGAATTAGGCTATGTTCGATTTATGAACAAAATGTTGGTAGAAACTGTCTCATTTGTACACTTATCATTGTGTAAAGAATAATTAAGTTAAATTGTACCCACCATGAAGGGGAAAATGTGCAAGGTTTACAATTTTGACCATTACATTTTCCCCACATTGAATTGCATATGACTACTATGAAGATGCATTTCAAATAATCAATTAAGAAAGATAAAAACAAATGTATTTAAACACATAAATATGATACATATAAAAATAACATTAATCAGTCCTATTTTTAGTGCATGCTCCCTTGTAATGAATGTCCTATCTTGTATATTAGTAAAAATAAAATGATTCAATGAGTATCATCAATTATGTTGTTAAAAGAAAATACATTCTCTACAAAAATTCCACTTGTGGTGAAACAAGGATTTATAAAGACCAAGAAAGTTAATGTAGTACCATTTAAAAATGACTAGGATAAATCATACTTAATAAAGGAGTAGATGTGACCTTGTATGTCTCCCTCCAATTAGTTACATGAAAATAAAGTGATTAATTTGGAAAAAAAGTATAAAACATGTGTAGAGTGATGCAACCCTTGAAACTTTAGTAATCAAATAGGATTATAAATATAGAATATTGTGAAATCATAAGATGTTAACATATACTCATGAAGCACATGTAATGGATAGGAAGAAATATGCCCTCAATGTTTTCCTAATTTTAGCTATGATGCAAGTGAAAGTAGCCATGAATGTTAGATGAAGATATTGTAATAATGAACAAGTATGCGATATCACCATGATAAACATGATGAGAAATTATAAGCATTGTTAGCATAAAACAAGCATATAAAGTTTACATAAAAACATAAGATGCAAGCATGGTGATCACATAGGCTTTTGTAATCATCACAAGAAAATATATACACAACCATTGAACTCATTTGTGCAATTAAGGATTTGACAAAAGTTCACAAATCCAAAATTTACTACATGAATGAAATCCTACTAAACTTTGATATCCACTTTTTGGTTGGCCTTGATGCATATGAATTGGTTTAAATAATTTGTGAGTTTTATAAAAACCTTAGGGGTAATTTCTAATAAAATATTAACTCTAATTTTTCCAACTCCTTGATGGATGGATTTAATGACTAGGAACAAAGATCAAAGACAATATGCACTCATGTAGAGAATGTCATAGTTGTTGATGGACAATAATGCAATAGTGAATGATTTAATTATGCATATTAGTGTTTACAATGTGATCTAAATGTATAGGTATCAATTTATAAAATATGTTATATTAAATTAGGATTATCCTTTAAATACAAATCCAAATTTGGAAAAGTGAAGTAATGTTTTGCACTTTGATTCAACACATAAATTATAGTAAAATAGATTAGGTCAACCAAACATTTATATCTATAAGTAATTGTATAGTAAGAAAATGAGAATCAGGGGGGATTTATCCTATTTTCTACTGCACATTAGGAAGGAAGATGACCCACTAGGCTCAAGAGGAGGTAAGAATTGAATGAGTGCAATGATCCTTTCCTATAATGATTTAATGAGTTGATTTAGAGAAATATGATTGGATGATGTAAAATAGAAGTGAAGATGATTAGTTATAGAAAACACAAACTAACAAAAAAAATAGCCACACACAGATACCAAAAATAACCAGATAATGATACTAACCTATAATTTCAATTTGGTGTTGTTTTGTAGGGAAGAGATTTCCTAGGCCATCCTATTCTCAAGAAGAGGTCACTTAGGCAGTCTCATTCCCTATACTTTTCTACAATTTGAATTACAAATTGTTTGTTGGGTCCTGTACTTTTCAGATCCACAATGATGGGTACACCACATGTTCCTACACACAAAAAGGAAGGATTTTTTTTGTGTGTGGAGAGGGTTTTTCCTTAGTCAAACCCCATTTTAGAGCCAACCTTGAAATAAAATGAAATAAATGAAAGTGTGTTATCATATAGCAGAGCCTAGATCTAAAAAAAGAAGTATATCATACCTTGGAAATACAAATGCTTCTTTGAATGTGATCAATTATGTTGATGCAATAGATTTGAATTTACACAAAAAACCAAAAGGAAATCATGAAATATAAAACCTTGTGTAATGGATGTTGTATTTTACCACAATGCTTGATGAAGAAAGAGAATAATGACTTGAATATTTGGATGCTCAAATTAATGTAGATGAAAATTTTCACAATGATCTTCTTCCTTGATTTTGTAATCCTTTGCTTTGGCCCTCACAAGGGAAAGAAGCATGACCCATGGAGAAGATTTCCTTGAAAACACCTTAGAATGATTGAAATCTTTCTTGAGAATGCTTGGAGGCAAAATTATAGTAGAGTTCTTGAATTATTGATAATGGTTACCAAAATGATAAGAGATAGGTTAATTTTATACCTCTCACAACATTTTGAGGATTAAAATTCGAAGGAGGCCAACATAAATTTAGAGATCCTATTAAATTGATGAGACCGGCCCCTAGTTTCAATTTCAAGCAAAACATCAGGGAAGAGGATCACCTGGGTATCCTCTTCCTAACAAGTGGATACCTTGTGCATCTTGTTCCCTCCAACAAGATTTAAATTAGAATTATGGGTCCCACATAAGAAGGGGATGTTGGATTTTGAGGTACAACTAATTACAGGGCTGAGAAGAAGTACAAAGGCCACAAATAGTAAGATAGGACCTATGTGACGAAATGCCCTATGGTTGGAGGGTCTAAAAATAGACTATCCATCCAAGCTGCTAAACAATCACAATAGAAGTACAACACAACAACAAGATATAACAAAATTCAACTATTTATTTTATTAAATGCCAATTACATGCAACATACCGAGCTGTACTGCCTTTCTGGTTATGACCAATGCACCAAAAAATACAACAAGATCTCACAGGATCCAACTACTCCCTAGCTAGCCCAAATTTGTATCCCAACAACAATCTGGTAGAAAATCCAAGACAGATCTACACTTGAGCTCGCAAGCCACTTAGAAAGATTCTTGTGTCCTATGCCAGCACCGAGCCACTAGCTTCTAAACTCCACACTTTTCCTACTTTTCCTACTTGCCTCCTTTCTATGCTACCCATATCCTCCTTTTATACAACATAGCCACAAGTCATCTTTACAAATTAGAAATCATAAAATAATAATCGACTCCAATAAAATCATGAAAAAAATTGTTATCCTTCATGTCGGCTTGCAATAGTCATTAAATTCGCATAGGAGAAAGAACTAACCCAGATTTAGGTCCTTACACATCCCAACGGTCGATCCAGATCATGAGGAATGTGACCCAAATTAAATGCACATGTCAGCCAACTAAAAAAATCAAAATAAACTTGTTGGTGAACTAGACCACCATGCTTGTCAAAACATCAATCAAGTAATAAAGAATAGCTACCAATGCCACTCAATGATAGGACACCAAAATAGAGACCGATCTCGTCGGTGAACCAAAATAGGAACATTTCACCGAGAGCCCCAAACTAGTTACTGAGCAAAAACTCATTCACCGAGCTCATTCGGTAGAGTAACATCCACACTCAGTCACCAAGTCCATCGATGAAGCAACACATCTTCCAACCAAGAACTACCACCAGATGACCAAAAATCTCAAGTCTCCAACTGAGATCGCCACTTCAAACATTGAAAGCCAAAACCTAACTCTAACATATTTTTGTTTGATACAGGATTGCCAATTGCCCGAGGATGCTCTTGCATCAGACACCCTAGGTGCAAAATTATGTTCTCAGTAGCTTGATGAACATCTTTTGGGATTCAACACATAAATCTCAAACCGGTTCTTGATATACATGTCCTCTAAGTTCTCAACTTGTACACTCTTTTCTCTGTTCTACTTTTGTGAATCCTTCCCTTCAACTGACAATTGTTTTCCTTGCCTTCTCACATGTTTCCCTGGTATGCCATAGGTATGTTTTCCTTTTTGATCTCTAACCCTTTGTAAATCCTTCAACTCACTTCTTCTACCAAAGCTCAGATTCCTTTTATAACAACAACTGAGAAAAACAAAACAACTACTGATGCCACTCAGTGACAGGACACCAAAATAGAGACTACGCTTGTTGGTGAACCAAAACAGGAACATTTCACCAAGAACACCAAAGAATTTACCGAGCACAAACTCATCCATCGAGATCATTCGATAGAGTAACATCCACACTTAGTCACCAAGTTTGTCAATGAAGAAACACATCTTTCAATTGAGAACTACCCGCAGATGACCGATAATCTTAGGTCTCCAATAGAGATCGCCACTTCAAACATTGAAAGCCAAAACCCAACTCTAACATATTTTTTGGTTGATACAGGATTGCCAACTACCCAAGGATTCTCTATATACAAAAATATGTTCTCAGAAGCTCAAAGAACATCTTTTAGGATTAAACACATAAATCCCAAACTGGTTCTTGATATACATGTCCTCCAAGTCCTCAACTGGTACACTCTTGCCTATGTTCCACTTTTGTGAATCCTTCCCTGCAATTGAAAACTATTTTCCATGCCTTCTCACATATTTCCCTAGTATGCCACATATTTTTTTTCCTTGCTGATCTCTAACCCTTTGAGAATTGTTCAACTCACTTCTTCTACCGAAGCTCAAATTCCTTTTACCAAGTTTTGTATCCTGCGAAGGAATCAAGGAAAACTTCCTGACACAATCATGTATAGCCTTAAATTCATACTGCCAAGGTCTACCAAGAAATATGTGACAAGTACTCATGTCCACAATATCACACAACACTTGATCCATATAATGCCCAATCTGAAAATCAATAACACATTGCTTCCTTTCCTCTAAAGAATGTTCATCTTGCAACCATCTGATCTTATAGGGACAAGGATGTCTCACTCTCTTCAAACCAAGTTTCTATACCATCTCGTCAACAACTAGGTTACCAGTACTACCATTATCCACAATCACATTACAATACCTCCGGACTGGCATCGGGTTTTGAAAAAATTTCTTCTCTGAAAAAGTTCCATCACCTTCTTATCAAACAATGTTCTTTGAACCAGAAAGTTTTCCTCCTCCTCGGGCTCATTCAGTACGTTTTCACTCACCACAAAATTCCTGTTATTACCGACCTTCATGTCTACATGGGGACATTTAAATGACTTATGTCCTTCTTCTCCATACTTGTAACAAATACCTTTGAATCCACCTCTACATTTCCTTCTCTTCAGTTCAACAGGTCTTGGTCCATCCTTAATTATTAGTTTGTCCTTTCCCGACCATTCTTGCTTCTCCTTCCCTCAGGAGTTACCTTGATGTCTCCTCTTCAGCTTATCTTCCACTTTCAGGGCATACTGATAAGCATCCTCATCTGAATCAATCTTCAACATGCCAATCTCATCCTAGATATTGAATCTCAAACCATTAATATACATGGCCACCTTTTCCTTGGAAAGTTCTCTATGTCCAGACTCAATAGTCAGCTTGCAAAACTCCTCAGTATAGTCTTTCAAAATCATCTCCTTCTGCTTTAGGTTTTGTAACTTCTTGAATAACTCAAGTTCATAGTTGGAAGGAATGAACTTAGCCTTCATTTTTTCCACCATCAACCTCTGCCGAGTGATCTTCATCTCACCTTCTTCTTCTCTATCTCTCTACAATTCTTTCCACCATAAAGCAACATGTCCCTTCAACTTAGTCTACGCAAACCTCACTCTAAGAGGATCTCCAATGTCTTCTAGCTCAAAGTAGTCTTATAACTCACCGATCCAATCAATTAGTTCCTCAGGTTTCAATATACCTGAGAAATTAGACACCTCCATCCAGTGATGCAGACTCAACCGAGCCATAGATCTCTCCAACTGATCATCTTTGTCTTCTCCACTAGATCCAGCAGCCTCAAAATCTTCAAAAACTTCTTCATAACCATCCTCTGTTCCAAGGTTCCTCGGTAAACCAGATATAGCTCTCATGATCTCAGTGACCATCTCATTCTTAATCGTCGCCATCTTAGATTTGACATCTGATATAACCTTTTTTGTTATCTTCATCTCCACTGCATCATAGAGATCTGCAATCGTCCTAGGGTCCAATCTTCTTGGATACATCTTCCAATATTTTCAAAAACCCTCTACAAACAATCCCAAACACAACCACCTTGTGACAACCTCCAAATTGTATGCAAGTCAGATCACAACTTGCTGCCTTGCACGAACAACCAGACAGGGTTTCACAAGTCTAGGAACACATATCTGCAACACAGAATCTCTGGAGGAGACACAACCTATCTCTAATAAGTACTCAACTAGATCAACCTTTACTCTGATGAGTCCCCAACTAGATCAACCTTCTCTCTGATACCACCTGACATAGCACCCTATGGTTGGAGGGTTTGAAAGAAGACTATCCACCCAAGCTGCTAAAAAATCACAATTGAAGTACAACACAACAACAAGATATAACAAAATTCAACTGTTTATTTTATCAAATGACAATTACATTCAACAGTTTGGGTTGTAAGGCCTTCCCAATTATGACCAATACACCAACAAATACAACAAGATCTCACAGGATCCAACTACTCCCTAGCTAGCTTGGATCTGTATCCCAACAACAATCTGGTAGAAACTCCAAGATAGATCTACGCTTGAGCTCTCATGACACCAAGTAAGCTTATTGTTTCCAACTAAGCCAACATCGAGCCACTAGCTTCTAAACTCCACACTTTTCCTTCTTTTCCTACTTGCCTCCTTTCTATGATACTCATATCCTCCTTTTAAACAACATAGCCACAAGTCAGCTTTACAAATTAGAAATCATAAAATAACAGTTAGCTCCAACAAACTCATGACAAAACATGTTATCATTCATTTCGGCTTGCAATAGTAATTAAATTCACATAGGAGAAAGAACCAACCTAGATTTAGGTCCTCATGCATGCCAATAGTCAATCCATATCATGAGGAATGTGACCCAAATTAAATGCATGTGCCAGCTAGCCAAAACAATAAAAATAAACCCATCGGTGAACTATACCACCGAGCTTGTCAAAACATCAATTGAGAAATACAGAAAAGCTATCGTTGCCACTCGGTGAAAGGACACCAAAATAGAGACCGAGCTCATCAGTGAACCAAAATAGGAAAATTTCACCAAGAATCCAAAAGTAGTTACTGAACACAAACTCATCCACCGAGCTCATTCAATAGAGTAACATCCACACTCAATCACTGACTCTATTGATGAGGCAACACATCTTCCAACCAAGAACTACCACTAGATGACCGAGAATCTCAGGTCTTCAACCAAGATCTCCACTTCAAACATTGAAATTCAAAACCCAAATCTAACATATTTTTGGTTGATATAGGATTGCAAACTGCCCAAGGATGCTCCTGCATCACTATGATTAACTAAATGACCAAATTGGTGAAATAATAAAGAATCAAACCTAGAAATAAAGGCTCACATTTATTTTTTGTGAATTTGAATAAACAAAAGACTCATATTTGAATTTAGTTGTTCATTATGTGCAACATGAAGTCCTATTATTCATGCTAAAATGAGAACACACATACCTATAAGGTGCTTACAATTTACAGTGGTATATTTAGCCCCCACTTTAGCGAGAGTATGAGTTCACCTCATGTTCACAGTAAAGGAGAGAGAGAGAGAGAGAGAGAGGTATAAGACATCACTAAGTTTAAGGACACTAGCCCCCAAACAAATGATCTTAGATCTCTTATATTGTACATACATGTGCAAGGACACACAAAATATAGCCAAAATACTAAATCTTACTAAGGTTCTAAGTCGACTAGTTGAAGAGACCTCGATGAACCAAATGTCTCAACTACTAGTATGATGCTTATAAAAACATTGAAAGAGGAAAAATGGCCACATGGAAAGGGAAAGATAATAAAACAAGAACAAGAAAACACTCCATGATCTAATCCACTAGCAAAGCTATCAGAGCATGGAAAATGAGAGACTGTGAATCCAACAGTATAGAAAGTTGTGTTATGCCAGGTGATCCATGGGAGAGGAGGAGGAAAAAAGTACACATGATAGAAAGATGTATCATGCTAGTTACACTCATCCTATAAAGGATAAAATTTGGAATTGATGGTCTAGCAAGCTACATTATGCTATTTAACTCTACCTTGAAAAATCTAATCCCAGGGTGGCTTATCCTAAGGAAAGTATTATATCTTTCAGGAATTTGTAAAAAGGGGATATATCCTATGGAAATCATAGTCTTTGTTAGCAAAGAGGGAAGACTCATGTTAGCCAAGGGATAGACATTTGTGAAAGAATATCAACAAGTGAGAAGAGACCCTTGAAAGGAAGATATCTTGGTTACAAGACATCTACTTTCAAGATGAGTTCTTGAAAAAAGATAAAATATTTGAGACAAAGAGGAAGAGGAGAACAAGAATGAAACCTTTTGGCCCCGCTATTGCTAGGTGAAAAAGTGAACCCCCAAGTAAGGGTATTTGTTTATGATATACACGTACTTTCAAGCAAGGAAAAATGTTGGAAACCATGATTTAAATATTTTGAAAAAAGAAAATATCTTTAGGTAAAAAACAACTTCATGAAAGAAAGGATATCATGTGACAAAGAAATAACATATAACTGAGAGAAAGTAGGTCCTTAGAAAGGAACCAAAGATTGAGAAATTAAACCTTGGCACCCAAGGGTGAAGGGAATTAAAATATAACACATTGTATACACTAAGTGATAGATCTTTTATAATAGACATGAAATTTCAAGAAAAGATAAGGTTGTCAATAATTGTACATCTCTTGAAAAAGAGAATATCCTCATATAAAAAAATGAATCCATGCAAAAAAGGATACCATGTTATAAAAGAAACACGTCAACAAAATGGATAATTTATCTTTTAGAAAGGAAGAGAAAATGAGGATGAAGGATCAAGTATACACACCTTCCCTATTAGTAGGTAAGGGAACACTTGGAAAAGGACAACACATTATGAGCCCCAAGTGAAAATGTCATTTATAATAGACACACATTTTCAAGAAAGGAAAAGATTGTAAACTACGATGTAAATCTCTTAAAAAAGAGAAGATCCCCATGTAAACAAACAACTCCATGCAAGAAAGGATATCATGTTATAAAAGGCACAACTACATAGAGGGAGAAAATGGGTCCTTAAGAAAGGTTAGAGATTGAAATAGTACCCTTTCCCCCCAAGGGTGAAGACAAGGAATAATAAGGACTATTATGTTGTTCACAAAGTATGAATGCACCTAAAATTACACCACCACGATGGACAATGATCCCCAAAAGGATAGGCTATGAATATCACATAGCGAGGAGAAACATAATAGGAACTTAGATGTTATTTAGAATGATCAAGACAAAAGTTCCATTCATTGCTATGTTTGATTTTAATCATACCAAAATCATTGAATTATTTAATTTTGCACTTCAAATCATAACATTCATTAGTCTTATGACCACGAATTTGATGATACATACAAACGGAAGGATTGTCTCACTTGCATTTGCTATTTTTTAAATTTTTTTTAAAGGAAGAGTAATTAAGTTGGCATTGAAAATCTCAAACAAAACATTATCTTGTTGTGGTAAGAAATTAGGATAATAATTTATAGATTGATTGGAAAAATGGGAAGGTTGGAAACCTAGAGATTCTTTGGATAAGTGTGATGTATATTCATTATGGTTTTCAATGCTTGGTTGTACATATCCTATACCTTGTCCAGCATCAAGGTTTGAAATATAAAAAAGAAGAGGGTTATGCTTCGGTGGAATTGGATTGAAATTTAAAGAGGCTCAATCAATATCCATACACGTGTCAAAGAAGGGATTTGAGTCTTAAATTTAAGGATTTTATTTTTAGTACGGAAGGTGGATGTCAAATATAATGTTCCCCAATCATTATCTTGAATAGTTGATGGTGTGGTTGTTTGTATGGGAGAAATAATAACTTATTGACTTGATTAGGATCTCTATTTGCTAAGGTTTCATTTGTAGAATGGAGAGCATCAAGGATATTATCCTCTTCTTTCCTAGTGTGTTCATGAATTAGGAAAACTTTAGGAAAGGAAAAAGCATCACCCATTAATGCCTCATCTCTAGAGGGAAGGTTATTGAAACAAATAGGAGAGGAAGTGGCATTAAGATAATTGTCAATCATATCACCCTCTTCTACCACAAAATCATCCTCTTACACAAAAATCATATCAAGAGAATAATAAACATCATTCTCTAACGGTTCATCCCAAACATGGAGATCATTGAGGGAAGTGTTAAAAGTGTCTTCTTGTATAAATATGATCTCATGAGGGAGAGTAACTTTGGGAGATAAATCACTAATAGGATCACAAAAGGGATTGCCATGGATCTTAAACCCTTGGATCATACTAAGAAACTTTTGGCAAAAGGATGGTTTAGGAGGGATAGAGGAAGACTTGATAGAGATGAAATCATCAAAGGATTCATCCAGCATATCAAAGTCATCACTACAAAAGGGCTTTTCAAAGGTAGTAAAAATTGTAAAAATAAATCTGACATATTGTAATGCACTAAGCTAATGTAATGAAACAAAGCATAAAAGGAATAATAAGTATGCACAAAAAGAAATATTTTTTGTATTTTTATTATTTTTAACATGAAAATGCAATGAAGAATGCACTAGATCTATGGAACAATGTACAATTTTTATGTCATTATTATCAATGAATGGAAAATAAGACTAAAAATCAAAACTAAATACATAAAATGGAACAATACCATGAAAAAAAAATCAGATATAAGCACCAAATCAAAAGTGAAAATGTTATTGGTCGGGTTCACCAAAATGTATAGTAATAAAATGGGAATCAAGGGAGATTCATCCTATTTCCTATTGCACATTAGAAAGGAAGATGACCCACTTGGCTCAAGAGGAATTAAGCATTGAATGAGTGCAATGATGCTTCACTAAAATGATTTATCGAGTTGATTTAGAGGAATATAATTGGATGATGTAAAATAGAAGTGAAATGACAAGTTATAAAATATACAGATTGACATAAAATAGACAACCATGCACAAGTACCAAAAACATCAACCAAACAATGGTACTAACCTATGATTCCAATATGGTGTTTTTTGGGGGGGAAGAGATTGCTTGAGTTGTCTAGGCCATCTTATTCCTTGCACTTTTTTATAATTCAAATTACAAATTATCCATCAAGTCTTGTAATATTTGGATCTGAAATGATGTGCACACCCTACACACAAAAAATAAGGAAAATTATTACGTAGAGAGGGTTTTGCCTCATTCAAACCCTAGTTTGGTATCAACATTAAAATAAAATAAAATAAATGAAGCGTGTTGTCATATAGTAGAGGCTAGATCTGAAAAATAAAGCATATCATACCTTAGCAATGAAAATGCTTCTTTGAATTTGATCAAGTATGTTGATGCAACAACTTTGACTTCGCACAAAAATCCAAAATGAGTTCATGAAGGAAAAAGCCCTATATAATGGATGTTGTAGTTTTCCGCAATGCTTGATGAAGAGAGATAAGAATGACTTGAAGAGTTGAAGACTTGGGTGCTTAAATGAATTTAGATGAATGTTTGTACAATGATATTTTTCCTCGATGATGAACTCCTTTTCTTTGTCTTCAATGAGGGAAATAAGCTTGATTCATGGAGAAGATTGCCTTGAAAACACCTTAGAATGCTTGAAATATTGCTTAAGAATGCTTGGATGCAAAATTGTAGGAAAGCTCTTGAATTCTTGATCATGGTTACCAAAATGAGGAGAGATAGGTTGTTTTTATACCTCTCACAACATTTCAAGGCTCAAAACTCAAAGGAGGTTGACGTAAATTTAGAAATCTCGCTAAAGTGATAAGATGGGCCCCAAATTTTAATTTCAAACAAATAATCAAGGAAGATGACACCTTGGGCATCATCTTCCCACTAATCAAGCTTGAACTTAGAATCATAGATCCCACATAATGAGGGGATGTTAGATTCTGAAATAGTAAGATAGGGCCTATGTGATTAAATAAATGATTGAATTGGTGAAATAGTAAATGATAACACCTAGAAATAAGGGTTCACATAAATTTTTGGTGAATTTGAATCAACATAGGAGTAATATTTGAATTTAGGTGTTCATTAAGTGAAACATGAAGTCCTATTATGCATAATAAAATGAGAACACACTAAAGTGGGTGCTAAATAATCATGAAATTGTACAAACCTATATGGTGCTTATGATTTATGACGATACTGTAATAATCTTTGAGATCACTTTAAATTACAAATGTTTGAACTTAAATACTACTAACAGAGAAAATAACAAAATATAGATACATCATAGGCAATCCTATCACAAACCATTGTAAAAGGGTTGTGGAGCTCCTAGCTAAAAAGTCACCTCTACAAAGAGATGTATTTTTTAAGGGACATCTCCCAATAGGATAATATATTTTGGTAAAGTGTCTCAACCCTACATTTACATGGGGTTACTATTTTTAGTAAACTATCATTTGAGCATGGATTTTCCCTATTCTTTGCTAGAAGGTTCAAAATGGTTAGACAAGTGTTTTGATAATTTTTTGTTCCAAGATCATGTCTAGTTTGGAAGATATTAAAGTTTTCATTTTTGGAAATCGCTAGAAAAAGTTGTAAATGCAAACATAGAGGCTTTAGAGGATCCAAAATAGGCTCAAACTATGGCTAAATTCCATAGTTATTTAGGACATTTTATATTTGAGGTTTCCAATGCATAAAATGGTTTGTCAGTTAGACACCCGGTTTGAAAGTTATGGCCTCTAGAAGTTGAGTCTCTTGAAATAAGAAATTTTAAAATGTATCGAACATGTAAATGAGTTGTAAAGGGGAGTTACCTGTGCTGATTTGTAATTCATTTTGTAATATCGTTTGACAATTCCTTATATTGTATCTCCTATATATTAGGTGCCTAAGATGGAGGGTGTATGCAAGAATCTTATAGCTTTTTAGTTACCTCTAGATCTCTGGTTGGTGATGCTCATGAGAGAAGCTTGCTTTGCAAATATATTGTAATATGCTATTGATTTTTAAATATTATATTGAGCGACTTTTGGAGTGTGGGGTTTTTCTCTTGAAAGGGTTTTCCCCATGTAAATCACTGTGTTGTGGTATGCATGTTGTTTTATATTATTTCTGTTAAGTTTATATAACTATTTAAAATTTTGAGAAAGATTTTACATTACCCTCTCCTTAAGATTAGTGTAGGTCCGAGGAAGTTGTCCTGCTAGTTAACTTCCTTACTATATGCATATGGTAGAATAAAATTTAACCATAGGAATGCAAAAAATTACAAGACAATAAGTAAGAATACGAGAATAAAAGAATATAAGTAGAATATATATGATTGTATACATATAGATATATGATGTATAAAGATATCTCATGTAACAATGGGAATATGATATAATATAATCTATTTATTGAGATTTATCAACAAATATATACAATGTATAAATCGAAAAAAATGAGAATCAAAACTAATTCTTAGAAATGAGTATAAATGAAATAAGTAAGATTTATATCATATGTCATTTTTTTAGAGAAACAAATGTGTCACTATTAATATACTTCTCATATCACACGACATTCAAATTCAAAGATGCCCAAAAGAGAAAGTAAAAAGACAAGATATACAATTTTACCAATAGAACCATGCAATGGTCTAAACCCGTATCATCCCATAACCATTTAAAGCACTATTCGTACCAATCACTCTCTTCTAGGAGAGTGTACTACAAAGTAAAACTATAGTTTAAAATATTTTGAGCACTATTCGTACTAATCACTCTCTTCTAAGAGAGTATACTACAAAGTAAAACTATAGTTCAAAATATTTTGATGAAGTCTTAGTGAAGGCATTCCTATAGATGAGGAATGATTTTCTCTAAGGTAAATTTGAAAAATCAATCAAGTACCTACCATGTTTGTTTTCCCACTATATAGAAACAAATATGATGACCTAAGCATATACATAAAAAGCATAAAAAAATAGATAGGAAGTTACATCATCCACCTACAAATTTGACCATTACAGAGAGAAAATAGGGAGCATAGTGGGAAGTTACCTAATGAAGCACCACAGTTCAACCTGTTTTGATGGAGTATAATTAACATTCACGTGTGGTCACATGGGTCGCTTGACCGAACAAAGAAAAGAAGGATGGAACAGGAAAGATGGGACCGGGGGCTCATCCGCGGGCCCCGTACGAAGGAAAGATGACGTGTCAGCAGGAGACGCACTGCGCGTGCAGGGGCATATTCATATTCATGCTCTTTTGTTTTTCTCCAAATGTTTTCCTTGTACGTATAGACTGCGCATGCAGGGAGTGGGCCCCTTAAACACCCCATGTCCCCTAGGCTATTTTTCTTATTATATTCCAAGGTTTTCTATCTTCTAGTGGGTAGGTAGGTAGCCAATGATTCTAACATTTGTTGTCTCCACTTTTTGGTGAAAAAGGGTACCAAAAAGGGTAGGGCTGTTGGGTTACATAGATCTTACTATCATGATTAAGAGGTGTTTGAATGAACTTAGATTTAGGCTAGGTGTTTGAAAGAATGTGAGCTTATTCAAGGACAATTCAAGTGAAAGGAAATGAGTTTTTATAGTTAATAATACCAACCATCTATTTTTGGGTCTATATATAGTGGCGGTAATATGAGACCACTATGTACTTCTTGTGGGAGGCACCTAACTGTGCTACAAACGAGGCGTACATACCTTACCCTGTATGAAATATGAACTTGTGACCTCGCTTTCAAGAGCACGAGTTCACCACAAAAGGTGGAGGGCAAGATGAATTTCGCATATGTAAGTCTAGAGTTAAGTTGATGGATTCTTGATTTTGGAGCTTCACATCATAGGTATGTTCTCTTGATTTGATATTTCTACTTTACGACACATATTGATGGGGGACAATACATAACTCCATGTTTTTTGGAAAAAGGGTCTATAAGCATGATTGAAGGAACTTTTAATGATGTTCTTTGTGTTATACTACTGTCAATCAATCTTCTTTCAATCTATCAAATTATACATAGCTTAAGAATGAGAGATTGTTTCATTCACTTTTTTTATAGGTAGGTACTCAAAGTTTATATGCCAAGGATTTCTATTTTTGGTTGTACAATGCTTTTAACATTTGTTGTATGCAGTTTTTGGTGGAAAAGGGTAAGGCTGGTGGCAAATATATGATTGGGTTTTATGTAGATATTACTATCATGACTAGGAGGCATTTGAATAAACTTAGATTTATATTAGGTGTTTGAATGAATGTAGATTTATATTAGAAATATTCTTCATGTAAGTTATCATAATTAGGTTACACAGATATTACTATCTTGATTAGAATGTGTTTGAATGAAATTAGATTTATATTAGGTGTTTGACTAATGGTCAATAATTTGTATTGTTGAAGGAGAGGTCACAAGTTCAAATCCTCTAGGGGGTGAGATATGTATGCCTCATTTATAGCACATTTAGGTACCTCCTACAAGGAGTATAGTGTAGTCCAATATTACTATATGTTGTTTGTAGACCAAAAAATAGATCACCCAATACTGTGAATTATAAAAGGATCCATTTCCATATTTCATGTTTCAAAATCTCTATTCCATCAAAATTATAGGTTTCAAATGTGACCCTTGTCATATTTATGGAGTTTTATATCTTGGTAGATGATTTGATGTGTCATCATTCTTAATGATTGGTCTATCACACTTCGGTAGATTAGAATAGAATTTGTAAAGAAAAATAAAACACCTCTATATAAATATCTAAAGGAGCATGAATAAAAAAAATATTTAAAATCAATTGCTTGTAGAGAGACCTTAACAAATGATTTATGTACCTATAAAATTACAAAGACACATAAGTAGATGTGTTGTCCTCTAATATGATGTCATGACTTGTTAAAATTACCTAATATGATGTCTTTAAATTAATATGATTAGGATGTGTTTGAATGAACTTAATATTAGGTGTTTGACTAATGGTCAATAATTTGTGTTGTTGAAAGAGAGGTCACGAGTTCAAATCCTCTAGGGGGTGAGGTATGTATGCCTCATTTATAGCACATTTAGGTACCTCCTACAAGGAGTATGGTGTAGTCTCATATTACTATATGTTGTTTGTAGACCCAGAAATAGATCACCCGATACTGTGAATTATAAAAGGTCCATTTCCATATTTCATGTTTGGGAATCTCTATTCCATCAAAAAAATAGGATTCAAATGTGACCCTTGTCATATTTATGGAGTTTTTTTTGTTTTTTTTTAACTTGGTAGATAGTTTGATGTGTCATCATTCTTAATGAATTGTCTACCACACTTCGGTAGATTAGAATAGAAATTGTAAAGAAAAATAAAACACCTCTATATAAATATCTAAAGGTGCATGAATAAAAAATAATTAAAATCAATTTCTTGTAAAGAGATCTTAACAAATGATGTATTACAAACAATGATTTATGTACTTATAAAATTACAAAAACACATAAGTAGATGTATTGGCCTCTAATATGATGTCATGACTTGTTAAAATTACCTAATATGATTTCTTTAAATTAATAAAAAAAACCTAGAAACATAAATTCAAAAAAATTGATCTCCACATTGATGGTTAATAGACAAAACCAAAAAATGTCAACCTTGGAATGCTATGTTTGCATTTTGAAATTTGGGCACAAGATCATGATTGTCATCTTGTCCAAGATGAGTGAACAATTGAAAAGTAGATAAATAAGATTTTGAATAAATCAATGAACGCTAACATAATAAAATCACATGCGAGAATCATGCATGCAAGACATCAACCCAAAACGACATGAAATTAGAGTGGAAAAGTGTTAAGGTGTGCATTTTTGTTTGACATTTTCCTCCACTTTTGTATGTGTGCAAAACCATGTGAGAATACATGAAAAAGTACAAATACATAGAAAAAAATTATGATAAATGAAGGTGTATTATTGTGGAAAAGAGGGTAGACAAATGGGTAGTCTAGGGATAAAGAATCCTCTTTAACCTATTACGTTAGAATGCAAAGGCACCAAGAGATAAGTATAATTGACTAACCCTTGTCTTAAGAGAGTCAATTTAGCATCTTACTCTTATAGTTTCTATCCCTTGGTTTCTATCAATGTTTGTTCTAGGGATTCAAAAGGTTATGTAAGCAATATGTAAGCATAAATAGTTGATAATGACTTATTTAAAAAACTAAAATTACAAATTATGTACATAAATGAAAGGGAAAGTATGTTGCGCACCTATATTACTATTGGTTAGGGCATCCTTTTCTAGAAATTAATCCACTTCAAATAGTCTAGAATCTGGACTCCCAATACTTTATACTCAATTTCTAGAAAAAAGAGTAATTATGGAGGACAAGGTTGCCCCTAGTGTCCTTGACCTAAATTAAGCTCACTCCAAGCATTCTTGACTTCAATTTCCTGATGAACTTCTAGACTTGGATTTGTAACTATCTCTTGAGTTGGTTTTCATCTACTTTCTCTATTAGAACCTATAGCTGAACTTGAGAAATATAAAAATTGTGTGCATGTGGCTATATGGGGGTTTTCCTTAGTCAAACCCCTATTTTGGTTACTCCACCTCCACAATAATTGATATTAAAAATTGGAATAATGTGTGTGCTTTTGAATATTAAGTGTGTCTCAGATTGTTATGAGTTAAATTGCATAAATATAACCTAGAGCCCTATCCAAGTGTGCTAGAGAAAAACCCCAAATGATACGATTGAAATTAACTCAAGAATACAAGAATCACATAGATTGAAGTGATATAATTCAGATATGAATCTTATTTGCAAAAATATGAGAATAACATGAAATCCTACCAAACCCTTAGGAAGAGACACACGCCAATCATCAATATGTGATTCCCTATCATCCTCCAACGTCTCTTGAATCTTCCATGGTGATGAATAAATTTTATTGAAGACTTGATGTTTTTTTTTAGTTTTTCTTGAATTTGTAGATCTTCACTTCATAAGAATATCTTCAATTTGTAGAGCTTGTCTTTCACAATTGCTAATTGATTGATTGATATCATAAATGAGGAAGTTTACTTTATTACATATGATATTCTAACTTTAAATTGATGAAAATCCAACTTAGGATTATCATATTTTCTCATCAAGGGTATTTTTGGGAAAGGGAAGACCACCATAACATCATCATCATCATAAAATTTTAGGAAAAAGTAAGGGTCCAAGTCGCTTCGAGTGAAATAGTTTCGACTAAATTGGTCTAAATTTTTAGGGGTGCAAGATAGTGTCTAAATGCCCAAAAATCATTTTTCATGGAAAAATATGATGTGTAGATGAGGGAAACACATCTTGAACTTTTAAATGAGATAGGACTTATAATAATTTAACAAGATGAAAGAAACAAAGGGCACACTTATAATAAAGGGCCCAAAAGGATTGTGATGAGATTAAATTAGGAGAGGGCTCATATTCTTGAATTAATTAATAATTAACTGTATAATGAAGTCTTATAATGCCTAATATAGTGAGACACGCTGAAATGAGTGCTAGGAGAGAATGGAATTGGACACCCTGTCAAAGGTCTACAATTTATGATTTAACATTTAGCCCTCATTTTAGTAGTCATATGACACTATGCGCACATGCAAGCTAAAGTAAAAAAATGTAAATATTCATGTGAAAAGGACATTTCCAAGGGTGTCAAATGAAGCCCCCCAATGTAACAATACCTACAATACAATGTTGGGAAATACATTATGCAAAACCACTTTGTTAATCAAATAAAAAATTACCTAGAAACTTATTGAGGATGATGAAATGTGAGAGTAGTTATATGCCCCCTATTTTTTATTCCTAATT
Organism: Chamaecyparis obtusa; assembly: GCA_027943335.1. Classification (NCBI taxonomy): domain Eukaryota; kingdom Viridiplantae; phylum Streptophyta; class Pinopsida; order Cupressales; family Cupressaceae; genus Chamaecyparis; species Chamaecyparis obtusa. The sequence goes on along the minus strand of BSBK01000349.1, from coordinate 635,823 downwards.
AAGAGGTAGAAATAGGGTATCATGTTTACCACATTGAATTGTAGAGGATACGTGATCACAAATGCTATCAACAAGATTGTATATTGTTTCAAAATGACTCATAGAGCATTTGGTGAGAGAGAGAATTGAATCTTGAATCCAAGTAATAGACGACATGAAAATGAGAGTTCTCTAGCTCAAGTTTTGAAAGATTTAGTAAAAAAAGGTACATTAGGGTTTCTAGAAATACTTACCTTTAAATAGTAAAAAGTCTACTATTTATTTGTCTTATTCAGATTTTGTCTTCAAGTGTAAAAGGGTCTACCAAGGTCAAGATGTTGAGTAGATGAGAAATCTAGCCCACAAGGATGGAGATCCTAAGGATTTGTAACCCTACATTGTCTTTGATTTGTGTTTTTTTTCACTTGTAACCCTAGAGAAGATTGTGGGTCCCCCTCAAATGGGGTGTTATGGACCCACTTGGGCATTAATGATCCAAGTGGGCGTCATAAACTAAAATAGATATCCTTGACCTATCTAGGATTCTTTGGCTTATTTAGGTGCTAGTGACCTAGATAGGCATCTTTGACCCATCTGGGTGCCTTGGACCTAAGATAGCATCATGAGGTGCCTTGGGGTTAATACATTTTATTGGTTAGATAGATACTGACACTGTGTGTTTATGTTTGATTGTAGGCACCTCCCATGATGTGAGAACATGCGAGTGGCCATGTTCTTATCTTCCTTCACAGTAAAATGCAAGATCTTTCTTACAAGTATCTAGACTTGATGCAAGTTGTAGGGTTATAATTGGCTGTATTGCATGCAATTCATGTAGTACAATGATGTTATGTTAATGGCATTAATGAAGCAATTGGATAAAGACACATCTACCTTTCATCTACCTAAAGGAGAGATAATATTTACTTTGGAGGATGTTTATCACATCATGTGACTCTTGGTGTGAAGAGAGATTGTTAGATTGAGGGGGGTATACTCAACCAAGACTGTGGTTGAGGACTACGTATACTGCATAATTTGTGCCACACCTAGAGAGAGGGGAGGTCAAATTATGCTAGTGTGGTTACCAAATACTAATGAAGAGATTCCTCTTGTGAGGAATATTTTTATTACAACTATTACATTGGTTTTTAGACGAAATGTATGAGGCAATCACCTTTTGAGAGGCCTATTTTATATCATTTGAGGCATGGAGGAGAGAGAAATAGTCTACCCCTAGGGACCAAGTATGTTATCACATCTCTATTACAACCTATGTACATATGTCTATTATGAGGGGAAGATTTTGATAAATTGCACTCTATTTTAGGTATGGCTATTCAAGCACATAACATGTACTAGGCTAGTCAAATTTCATATTGGATGCTCCTATACCAATCCTTGATCACATGTGCATCAATGAAGAAGAACTAGGAGGAGAGGAGTTTTTTTTATATTGGAGAGTAGTGTTTGATTGCCTACAACTTGATGATATTACATGGAGGCCCTATAGGCTTATGGATTATTGGATAGGGATAGGTGATTTAATGATGCTAATGTATCTTGGCCACATTTGAGAGGGACACACTAGGTACATTTCTATCCTATTTTATTTTCATATAGTGATGTGACAATTTTGCCTAGTGCAAGGTGTTCCCACTTACATACCAATTTATCTATGATCTACTCAAAGTGTGGCAAGGCCAAGGGAATGACCATGGCCTACAATGAAATATGTTGTGATTGTTAATTTAGAGGAGGAGGGATGAGATTTATGATGTCCCTTGGAATGTTGAGAATGATTGCATGGAGAGAGCTTATCTCAAATATCAAAGATTGCATGGTGGGATACCTATCTTCCCAAAGAATCACTCTAGAGGAGATCCTTGGCCATGGGATAGAAAAATGCATGAGGATGTAGAGTGAGAGAGAGGAGGAGGATGAGCTAGACAACTATGATGACCAACCAACATAGGATGCCCATGCAACATGGTCGGAGGATAGAAAGAAGAGAGTGGAGGTAGAAGAGGAGGATGGTGATGATATACCACTATGGAAGCCTTCCTTTTGGGTGTGGATGTCACATGGGGGATTCACTAATAGAGAAATTCCATATTATATGTGTTCATATTGGGTGGTTAAAAATGGGCAAAAAATAGGGCAATATATTGCCTATATTGTGGGGGTGGGAGATTAAGAGGGTTTATATAGGAAAAATGGTGCATAGGGTATTGGAGGGGGGAGACAAAAAAAGGAGTTTGGGGAAATATATATTGAAAATAGGGGTATTCTTTAGTATTCCATGAACGCATGTGATATGACCCAAGTTCACTAAGTGAAGCCCCCATGGGATTTCATTTCCACCCCAATGAAATGTCGAGGTACCCAATCATCATGAGCATGGGGAGCATAGAAATTCTATGCCCCCAACTAAAATGCAAACCAAAATACCATACAATTTTTCTTCTACCAATCTTGATTGGAAAGAGGAAGATCTAGGTATGAAGATGTGATATTTTGATATTTTTGATGTTTATATGTTTGATGTATGATATACATTATGATGAACTAATATTGATTTTTTCTACCTTCTTGCAGTTAATATTTGTGTATGGAATGACATTATGGGTCACATGCTCAAAGACTAATGTGAGTGCCCAAATTGTGTCTCTACATTATGTTTCATTCTTATCTAGGTTGTAGTTGCAAAATAATTTCCTAAGCCTAAAAGTTTTTAAACTCTAAATCTTAGAGCTCCTCATCCAACCTTCTCTGCTTTGCATCTATTTTTATGCTAACTCCCTAGGGTAGGTTCCCATTTTCTTATGTTGTTACATAAGTACTTTATTTAGTCATGGTAACTGACCCCTTACATTAGCACCCTCAAATTCCCTAGTTACACTAATGGTCCCCATCCCTAAAGAGCTCTGACCTAAGTGCACTCTTGATTCCTATATAAATGATGTTAATTGGCTTTCCTTATTTTAGGTTACTAGATTAAGTGCTTTAAGTCATGATTTCCTAGTTAGCACATCATGGTTTCCTTGTTTTATAAAAGATCAATAACTCTCGATAGTAGATAGTTTTTATTATCACATTATAAGGAAAATAATTTCATCGCCAAACCTACTCCACCTGCACAACTCTTCATGGTTTAGAACTTGAATATCTTGCTTGCATGTTATATGAGATCAATGAATATAATTGTCACACTAATACATGATTTATTTAAACATGTACAATGGTCTTACACTACCCCAATGATGGTTGACAAGTGAACAAAACTATTATCCTCATCATAAAATGAAGATCAACAATCTAGATTATTGTATAGTTGTGTAACTGATCCAACTTGATCACTTGATCTAAGCCTGCAACTCCATAAGGTCCGTGGACATGACATGTGTACACTCAATATGCATCATAATATGTGAGGAATCAAATGTGATGAGCCTACTCCTTGTGCTATTGTAACCCCTCATGTGTGTTAGTTCATTAAGGGGTCAACCAATATGGTTTGAGAAAGTGTGTCTAGTCAACATACTTGTTTAGGAGTGGGCTAGTGGACCCTATTTTCACTTTGTGGCAACAAAAAGATAAAGACCGATCATTTAAGACAAGATCGAAGGTGGATATCAATATTCTACTACATGATTAACAAGATCTAAGGAGAATCACTATTTTTGTAGCCATGTTATTTAAAAGTTTAGTTAGCTTATAAAGCATGGGCACATAATGCTCGATCAATGACTAAAATTAAAATGTACTTTTGCGATTTACAGAACATGCTTGATCAATTTATCCCCAATGCAAATGTAGGAGCATCCTTGGGTTGTTGGAAATATTGCATCACCCAAAAATATTTCCTTTCAGTTTGTTTGTTTATTGTTCTAGTTGGGCACTTTCTGTTGTTTCTAGGTGTGGTTGATGTAATTGGCACATCATCTTATGTGATTTCTGTGATATGTTCTTGACATCATGAAGATCTTATGTCTTTGACCGCATCTCAATCTGATTTTTCTAGATAAAGTTATCTTATGATTGGATCTAGTCTTATTTTGGTTTCTTGTTCTAATAACTAGGCTAGTGAGATCTGGCTTGCGGTGAAGACTCATAGTTTGTGGTTGTGTGTGGCACATTTTTCAATGTTCTTATGTTCATGGACAATATCCTTGTAATATTACATGTCATGATATACTTATTGGAGTTTTTTCTTATGGATTTGGGTCTTGCCCTATTTTTTATAAAACACTTTCTTTATCTTGGGGTTGATGATCATATAATCTGACTTGTGGTTGGTGATCTTCTATATAAGTAGGGTTCTAGTTCATATTTATGGGAGAGGATAGAGAGCATAGATTTAGAAGATCTGTAAAGGATTGAAGGGTTGATTTAGTCATATTGTAAGGCTGCAACCAGGTAGGCCTTATAGCTTGAAATGTATGAAGGAAGATCGTCTATTGCTTAAATCTGTGATAGCTTCTTGCAAGCTTATGATATGAAGTTTGATTCCCTATAATTTTTTTTTGTTATTTGTGTCTTGTCTTGTCATTTTTTTTGTGTAAATATCTAGCTACAAGGTTGGAAATCTCCTTTGGGGACTTCTCCCCCCTTGACTGCATCAAACGCTATGCATAATGACTTGATATTTGTTAAAATTTTCCTCAAATGTAACTATGGAGACATGTTCCTTTCTCATTGGCTTATGTTATTAATAACTTAATATTTGTTACAATATTAGCATTTAAAATTGAATAATACTAGGTAATTGGCGCTAGTAAGGTATCTTACATGTTGATATTTATGAACCTCTCTACATTGTTAAAAGTTTTATTCATTCTCATTCAAGCTCATCTAGTTGCATTGAGGCTTTCTCGGCTCTTGTGAATAAAATGTTTTATACTCTGAGCTCTAAATTATTGAAATTAGGGTTTTAGCTTAGGCAATTAGGGTTTATGCTCTAGAAATAATACCAATGAGTTCCAATATTATTTCTACACTACTTGTTTTAATTTCCTATTTTCATATTGAATTCATATAATTAAGTTGATCTAAGTGCATCTAGGGTTAATTTTTTTGTAAAATTTCAAATCCATCAAACTCGAGCATAATACCTTGTCATTTTGCCAAATTGTATACCTTAAATTAACCATGGTTGAGTCTTCATCTTCCCAAATAAAGAGTAAATTTTATGAAGGCACGATTGAGAACCTTCCAGACTTTATTAACTCACAAAAATGGGCTTGGGTAGGTAGTGACTCCTTCTACAACATTTCAACCTCCCTCTAAGGTTGAAATCCCACCAAAAAGATCATTGTTAGCCTCATCATCAAAGAAACTCATTCCATGTACTTAATCATTAGAATCTCAACCCTTAATAGTGTCAGAGATGCCTAGGGTTGTAACACCATTGCATACTTTATCCCCTTTCTGAGATATAACCTATAGTTCATGTGCAAGATTTGATGTTGAATTTGAATCACCTATGTAGCCTCATGAATTTGGCACTCCCTTTAGTGTACATGAAGAGGATCTCACTCCTGAAAGATATTGGATTTGGTTTATATTAGAAGGAGATCTTGTAGTGGAAATAAGGAAAGATTCCTATGAAAACTTCATGAGGATCAAGGTTTTTTTGAATGAAGTGAATTTAGAAAATTCATGTACAGGATCACCAATGATCAGTTATACAAAGAAATGAGTTTACAAAGGGAAGATATTGTTCCAAAGGAGGCAAAGAAGTTGAAAAATAAAGTTGAAGAAAAGGTGAGTTAAAATATGAATGAAAACTATCTTGAAATGGGCAAAGAGATTGTACAAAATAGTACAATTCTATTTCAAGAAGGGTGGGACATCTCTTTTTCCATTTTTTTGATAATTTAAGAAGATAAGGTTTTGAATTTTATGTTGATCTTGAAGAAGCTAAGGATCTATATTTTAGTTATTTCTTTGATGAAAAACATGGCATGCTTTCCATTTGGTCTACATATCCAACTAACCAAAATCCTATTATGATTGATAAATATAATGATTTGTATGGTCAACCCCTAATCAAAAGACCATTTGACACTACATTGGTGCAAGTAGCAAGATTGATAGTTAATACTACTAAGTTTACATAAATATTGGCTATGAAGAATAGTGTAACAATAGAATTTGAGTAAAAGGATAAATTAGTTTGAAGAGTTTGGATATTTAGAACACACTCCCATACTTCTAGAAACTGGTCATAAGGTATCAAGATGATGCAAGGGCAGGGAAGGTGAAGGTAGAATCAATGTTAATTGAGACTGCTTAAACCCACAAACATGCCCTGCAAAGAGTTGCACATGGAAGAAATATAAAAACCATATGAAAGTAGTTAAAACATAATGGATATGAGACAAGCAATTGGGTGCAACACTGGAACAGTTGTATTAATCCTTCAACATACCCAATTGTGAGGCCTTCCGAGTTTCAGCCTTATACAATGAAATTATGAAATCAAAATCATAGCTCGCATATTATTTCATAAGCCCTTGTTACAATCATATAGAAACACTTAGTATTACTTATCACCAACTATCACCCCCTAGCACTACCCCTTACAATAGCGCAATCTCCAAATATATAGCCAACAAAGCCACAAGTCGGCTAGTTAGACATTTAATTACAATATGGGTCCACTTAGGAGGAGAAACCAAAACTAAAGAAAGAAATTAAAAAACACAATGTGAAGTAGGATTTAGGCCCACACATGATCCAAGAACAGATCCCCAACTGTGCAAGATCCAATTTCCCCGCACGGAACCGTGCAAGATGAAATACTACACGCTTCATGAGCGAAATTGGTGGAAAACTGATGCCTGAGGAGAATTGCGATAACTTTTAGATCCAAGTGAATTAAGACATGTTCCCTTAGGAGAATGCTCAAGATTAGGTTCACATCACTGCATTAACTTCACAAGGCAAGAAACCAACAACAACATCGGCGCTCAAACAAACATTAGACTAGTACAGGAAATGAGAAATATGTTTGGTGATGCAAGATTTCTCAAGACCCAAGATGCTCCTACTGGGGCAATAAAAGAACTGATGCCCACATCAGGCACTGCTCAAATTCTGACCTGAATCATAAAGATCCAACTCAACTTGTGTAATCCATGAACTATCTTCAACCAGCTTATCTTTCCACTGAACTAGGTATTACATGTAGTCTTTTCCTCTTGTACTCTTGCTTACTCTGCTATTCAAGATCTTCTCAATGTTGTCTATGTTCTTCTTAGGATAATCCAGATCATCTTCAGTTTCATCATTTTTTTCAAAGTACTCAAAGATATCGGCAATGTTAAATATAGGTTATATATCCATGTCCTCTGGTAATTCCACTTCATAAGCATTTCCACTGTCAAACCTTTTCAAAATCTTACAAGGTCCAAACTTCTTCATTTTTAGCTTGTTATAGGTACCAACTGGAAATCTATTCTTCTTCAATTGAATCATAACCTCATCTCCACCTTTAAAAGATTTATGTCTCCTTCTCTTATCTTCTCTCTATTTATATTTTAGATTATTGTCCTCCAAATTCCTTTTAACTTCATCATGAAAAGTTCTCATGTATACTGCAAAATCCTCAGCTTTAGCACTTCTTCTGGTCTTAGTAGGTAAATCTCTCAACTCTGTGGTTCTCTTAGGATGAAATCTAGTAACAATCTCAAATGGTGTCCTCTTAGTACTTCTATTCATAGAATTATTATATGAAAACTCTGCTTGTGCCAGAACTAAATCCCAATTAGCATGCTTCTCTCCAACTAAACATCTCAACAAGTTTCCCAAACTTTTGTTCACAACTTCAGTCTGTCCATCTATCTGAGGGTGAAATGTAGAACTAAACTTCGACTCAGTATTCATCTTTTTCCAAAGTGTTCTCCAAAACTAACTAGTAAACTTAGTATCTCTGTCTGAAACAATAGACTTAGGAAAACCATGCAATCTTACCACTTCCTTGAAAAATAATTCAGCTACATGCAATGCATCAAATGTCTTCTTACAAGGTATGAAATGAGACATCTTAGAAAATCTATCAACCACTACCAAAATAGAATCATTACCTCTTTGAGTTCTAGGCAATCCAAGAACAAAGTCCATACTCACATCTTCCCAGGTCTATTAGGTATAGGAAAAGGTGTATACAATCCCACATTCTGACTTGTTCCTTTTGCTGCTTGAAAAACTCTACAACCTCTAACCATTCTTTGTACATCTTTGTAAATCTATGGCCAAAAGTATCTCTCTGAAATCAATTTCACAATCTTATCAATCCCAAAATGTCTAGAAATTCCACCACTATGTTTCTCCTTTATTATATTCTATCTCATAGATCCTCTACGTATGCACAATTGAACTCCTTTAAACAACATATCTTCTTGAATGAAATAATCAATCCACTTATCACTTATTATATATTCCTTACAAGCTTTCCAACATTCTGTAAAATCAATGTCAGTCTCATATAAACACTTCAAATCATCAAAACCAAGTACCTCAATTCTCATTTCTGTCAGCAAACTTCTTCTTCAGCTCAAGTCATCAGCAACCTTATTTGACTATCCACTTTTGTGCTTGAATGAAAAGGAAAAATTCTACAAAAACTCAGCCCACTTCATATGTCTTTGATTCAATTTATTCTGACTTCCCAAATACTACAAAGCTTTATGGTCAGTATACAACACAAAATATTTAGGCATCAAATAATGTCTCCATTTCTTCAAAGCTTGAACAATAACATAAAATTCCTGATCATAAAATGAATATTTTCTCTTAGCATCATTCAACTTTTCACTAAAGAAAGCTACCGGTCTCCCTTCTTGACTCAAAACAACTCCAATGGCACTTCCACTAGCATCACATTCAACTTGAAAAACTTTACTGAAATCAGGCAAAGCAAGTGTAGGAAACTTTGCAATTCGTTGTTTCAATATTTCAAAACTCTTTTGTGCTCCATGTGTCCATTTGAAATCCTTTTTATCTCCTCTCATGGTTTCAGTCATAGCATTACAAATAGAATTGAAATTTCTGATGAACTTCCTATAAAAACTTGCCAATCCATGAAATGATCTTACCTCCCCAACATTCTTTGGTGTAGGCCAATCAAGTATAGTTCTCACTTTCTTAGGATCCATTTTCAATCCATCAAGTGAAATTACAAAACCAAGGTACACAATCTCCTCTTTCATAAATGAACATTTCTTCAAATTAATCAACAACTTTTCTTCCTTTAATCTCTGCAATACTTGTCTGATATGCTCAAGATGTTCTTCCTTAGTCTTATTGAATATCAAAATGTCATCAAGATATACAATCAAAAACTTACCCAAGAATCTTTTCAAAACTTCATTCATTAGCCTCATGAAAGTAGTAGGTGCATTAGTCAAACCAAAAGGCATAGCCAACCATTCATACAAACCTTCATTAGTCTTAAAAGTAGTTTTCCATTCATCCCCTTCTCTGATCCTAATCTGATGATATCCACTTTTCAAATCAATCTTTGTGAAATACTTTTCTCCACTCAAACTATCCATTATGTCATCCATCCTAGGCAAAGGAAATCTGTACTTTACTATTATCTTGTTTATAGCTCTAGAATCAGTGCACATTCTCCATTCTCCATTCTTTTTAGGTGCTAACACAACAGGTACTACACAAGGTCTCAAAATTTCCCTAATCAAACCTCTTTCAAGCAACTCTTGCACTTGTCTATTCAACTCAGTCTTTTCATCAGGTGTCAACCTATGTGGTGCTTTATTAGGCAAACTAGCTCCAGGTACTAAATCCATACAATGACTTATACTTCTCATAGGCGGTAAACCATCAGGTACATTATCATAAATGATGTCATGAAACTTAGTCAAAAAAGGTTCAACCTTAGGTGCATGTTCTATCTCATATTTTTTCTCACTTTTCCTTGGAATTAAAGCAAAACAAATATTTTGTTCTTTCATTTCTCTCACAAACTTTTTACCATCAACCAAGCATACTCTAACTATAGTACAATGACCTTCATCAAAATTCTCTACCAAAGGAAATAATACTTGTTTCTTTCCATCCATCCAAATAGTATATTGATTCAATCTACCATCATGAAAAGCTTTCCTATCATACTACTAAGGTCTACCCAAAAGAATATGACAACAATCCATAGGCATAATATCACACAAGACTTCATCATGATAATTCCCAATTTTGAATTTAACAAGGCACTGTTCACTTACAAGTAGTTTATGCTCCCTCTGGATCTAAGCAATATGGTAAGGCTTAGGATGTCTCAATCTCTGCAACTGCAATTTTTTAACCAACTCTTCAGATGCCAAATTATTAGAACTTCCACTATCAATGATTACCTTGCAACATTTGTCAGTGATCTTACATATGGTTCTGAATAAACTTTTCCTCAAAATAGGTTCCTCATCAGATTCTTCATTACACAAGATCCTTCTTAGCATCAGGTTCTCACCATGTTTAGGTTCATTAGACAATTCCTCAACTTCTTCACAAGACAAATTATTTCTTCCATTACCTCTAGTCTTCTTTCTAGAGTTAGTACATTCAAAAGCTCTATGTCCCTCTTCACCACATTTATAACAAGTACCTTTAAACCAATATTTCTCTTCTCTTTTCCCACTATTTTTATTCCTAGAGTAACTAGTATAGCTACCTCAAGAGTAGTTACCTCTTTTAGTAGGTTCATCTTTCCATCCTTTATCTTGTAATGCATTGTCAGATCTGCTACTTTCTCCATAAGATCTACCTCTACTTCTCTAAAATATGCCACCTCTTCCTCTTTGTCTTTGTTCATGTCTCTTTGTTAATCTTTCTTCTGCCTTCAAAGAAAATTGGTATGCTTCTTCCACACTGTCTATTTTCACATAGCCGATCTCATCTTGAATAGATGTCCTTAGGCCATTCAGGTATCTGGCCACCTTCTCAACTTCATCATCTACATGTCCAAATTTGATATCCAATTTGTAAAATTCCTCAGTATATTCTTTCACACTCATGTCCTTTCGTCTTAAATTTTGCATCTTCCTCATCAAACTAACTTGGTAATCAGCTGGAAGAAACTTCTTCTTCATCTTTCCAAGCATTTTCATCCATGTCTTGATCTTTTCTTTTCCTCTCTTTTGTCTCTCAGTTTGTAAATGATCCCACCAAAGAGATGCATGACCTTTCAACTTTATAACTTCTATCTTAACCTTCTTATTATTAGGAGTACCTTCATACTCAAAGTATTTATCCATCTCAAAGATCCAATCAAAAAGTGCATCGGTCTCAAGTCTTCCATCATAGCAAGCAACTTCAACTGCAGGTCTAGAATTAGCCTTAGACAAAACTCTCAAAAGTCTTTCCTCATCTTGTTCAACTTTAGGTTCAGGATTAGGTGCTACCTCTTCTTCATCACTAACATCTTCAAGATGTGTGCCTCTTCTCTGGGCTGTCTCTACAGCCTCAAGCCTAGTTGCAATCTACCTCAACATATCCATGATAGCATTATCATTTCCTCTACCACGAATCATCTTGACAATCAGGTTCCAGCAAGATCGTAACCTTCTACAAGTTATAGGTCAGATCTCAGATCTACCATCCTACAACCAATCCAATAAGGTCCTCCATGATCCAATCCACAAGAAAGAACTTCGCTCTAATACCACTTGATGCAAGGGTAGGGAAGGTGAAGGCAGAATCAGTGTTAATTGAGACTGCTTAAACCCACAAACATGCCCTACGAAGAGTTGCACACAAAAGCAATATAAAAACCATATGAAAGAAGTTAAAACACAATGGATATGAGACAAGAAACTAGGTGCAACACTGGAATAGTTGTATTAATCCTTCAACATGCCTGACTATGAGGCCTTCCGGGTTTTGACCTTATACAATGAAATTATGAAATCAAAATCACAACTTGCATATTATTTCATGTGCCCTTATTACAATCATCTAGAAACACTCAGTATTACTTATCACTAACTATCACCCCCTAGCACTACCCCTTAAAATAGCGCAAACTCCAAATATATAGCCAGTAAAGCCATAAGTCAGCCGGTCAGGCATTTAATTACAATATAGGTCCACTTAGGAGGAGAAACCAAAACTAAAGCAAGAAATAACAAAACATGATGCAAAGTAGGATTTAGGTCCACACATGATCCAAGAACATATCCCCAACCGTGAGAGATCCAATTTCCTCACATGGAACTGTGCAAGATGAAATACCACACGTTTCATGAGTGAAACTGGCAGAAAATCGGTGCCCGAGGAGAATTGCGATAACTTCTAGATCCAAGTGAATTAAGATGTGCGACCTTAGGAGAATGCTCAAGATTAGGTTCACATCACGACATTAACTTGGCAAGGCAAGAAACCAACAACAACATTGGCGCTCAAACAAACATCAGACTGGTATAGGAAACATGAAATATTTTTGGTGATGCAAGATTGCTCAAGACCCAAGATGCTCCTACATCACAAGAGATATCATCAATCTAAGGAATAACCTTGCAATTGCTAAGGTAAAAACATGTAGTTGAAAGAAGAAATTGATAAGTTGTATAAATATATCAAAGTAACAAAGATTACCATTTCAAAGCCAATTGAAACTTTATACGGATCCATATTTGAGATTATATTGAACCATGCAAATTGAAACTTGGGAAGAATGTAAAGAAATGTTGAATGTATATCAGACCCATATAAATTGGGAAAGACTCTTAGCATGCTCCATTTCTTTTCTGCATAGATTGATAAAAGGCATGAAGTTCTTTCTAAGAAATAAAATGGGAAAAAATATATAGGGAATGATAGAGAACATCGACATAAGATTGAAGATCTTGATCTAGTTTTTTACCACTCACAAATTGTACACTAGAGTGATCAAGGTAGTATTTATAACATTTTAGGGTAATATAACCTTTTAGGGTAATAAAAGATGCCATATGACACAACTATTTGATGAGAAGAATAATCTGAGAATAAAGTTTGAAAAAAGAGGAGATATAAGGAAAATCATGGAACCAATGTTAGTTGATATCCATTCAGATGAGACAACTATGATAGATCAAATGGACTCATACTTAGATGTTTTATCTAAGTTTGAGGTAGGCCTGAAAAAATGGAGGTTTTCAAACATATAAGAGTTGATCAAGACTATGAGAGGAATCTCCAATCCATTAAAAAAATCAAGAAGAGGGTGATGAGGCCCTAATTTTTTTTTTTTTTATTTTGCTCACTACCAGGCGATCTGAGCCAAATTTCAATTTTGAACCAAGAACTAGCCCTTTCTTCTTAATAGTTTTTGAATTTTTATAAATTTTTCTCTTTTCTCTTATAAAGGACTAAAAGGAAATCTAATTTTGTTTCTGAGATCATTCCTAATCATACCAAAATCTTTCTTGGAGATGGAGCAAAGATATGAGCATTTATTATATTCTTTGGAATGATACAACAAGTAGGTCTATCTACCAGGATATTTAATATGTTTGCAAGCTTATATAATCTTTTCCTAGTATTATATGCAGACTTATGAAAGTGGAAATTCTCTAGATTATCAACAACATCTACCACTTGTGGAGATCAAAGGAATGCCTTGTATTTTGTCAGCTACTCAAAAAGTTTTTTTGTCTTCTATTGTCTCAGGTGGTCACCTACTACCACTAATAATTTGTAAATGGCCCAAATCTTGTTTGATCCCTTATTTTATAAAAGATAAATCAAGGCCATATTTTAGAGGTTCCTAGAAGTTCATAGAAGAGTCCATAAAAAAATTGATAGGCTCTAAGTTTGTAAGTCTGTGAATAGAAGTTTGTAAAGTCTTTTTTTACTAGTATGTTTATGTTATCAAAACAATAGTCAATATAGTGGAAGCTCATTGTGATATCAGAGTAACTTGTAATCAAATTTTATGATTTTAAAGTTGTCTCTAGCATCTGTACTTAAAATTTAGTGAAATCAATGCTCAAGGATCTTCGTATTTGGTCTCTCCAACTTGTTGCTTATGTGTGTGTAGGATTTGTTGATTCCTTTATAGTACAAGACTAAATTCTTTAATCCTAACATAGAAATTTTTATGATGCATATCATATGTTTTACTATAGCTTGTAACTCATTGTCAAAAGGCTTGGTTTACGTAAGAGATTAATCAAATGGTTATCATTTCTTCTAAGACAATATTACATTTTCTTCTTTGTTCTCACTTTTCTCTTGACCCCATAATCCCTAGATATAGGCACCGGCCCTACTACCATGATTCACAACTTCAACAAATACTCAAATATCACAATAAGATTTCCTTTTCATGTATGTTAAGTTTTATGTTTTAGTTTTAGGGTTAGAATTATCTTGTCTTAAGTTCTCAATGTCTAAGATCAAGGGATAAAGCCAATAATACTTGTAACTAGACATCCAATTGGTTTGGATATACTAAGATCTCATTTGTTAACAATTTCCACTGAAAAGGAATTAGGTTCACAAGGATGTTGAAAAAGGTATACCCACCTAGGTCTAATAGAGCCTAAATTGTAGGAGATTTTGATCAAAGTGGTTCATTGATAAAATTCAATTAAGTTAGGCACTAACCCAAGAGCTTGTAGATTAAAATTGGCTTTCATAGAGCTAAATTGGACAATTCATAGAGCTAAATTGGACAATCAGTTATAAATACCAATAGGGACATGGTCACATCTACTTGCATCCCATAATATTCACAAATCACTCCTAGATCACAACAAAGTGTAAGGAGGCATGGTATATATGCTTGTGTATAGTAGCACATGTTGTGGTTTTGGGGGAAGTATTCCCACCACATTTTTCCCTCCATTGTTTATTACTTATGAGATCAGTCTCATCTGGTCATACTACTATTATTAGATGCATTCTGACCACTATATTTCAATATATTAGATGCCTTGTGCCTTTTAGCCCCGCCCCCCCCCCCACACACAAAAAAAAAAAAACATGATCCCCTCTTCCTGTAGATAATTGACCTCATTTTAGGTGAGGAATTCATGCAAACTGAGCATCATTACCGCATAAATGTGAATATTGTCTCTATGTTTTTTGCATGGGCACTTGAGCTTGGTATAGTGGTGTGTGTGTATGTTAAACACCTTCAGGATATTTAACTATCAAATCAAAGCAAATACAATGCAAATTTAACTAAGAATTGAAACCAAAATCCATAACATCTCATGGTTCTCTAATCAGATGTGGTAAGTGAAGCTCTCAGCTTAATCTCCACTAGTGACACTTCTAAAATGAGAAAATATGATGCTACAATGCTTAATCTAGCTCACAATGATCTATTATGCAATGATAAATTGAAATGCTAATGCTAAATGCTCTCAATTGCTATCAAATGCTCATATAATGCCTATAATAACAATGCTTTTTCTCTCTAATTCTCTTCTATATTATTGCTCTCAAAATGCCTCTTATTTATAGTAAATTCCCAAGGGTAGGGGGTAGAGTGAAGTAATCATGATTTAGCCTTGGTTGAGTCAAAAAATTTGTAATTTTTTTAAATGGGGGGACAATTTAAATGTTTGTCTCAAAGCTTTGGACAAAAGGACAATTGAGTGGATGAGATTGAAAGGTTGGAATGAGTGATTGAGATTCATCCTTTTGAGTGATTTGTGTCTTTTTGTCCTCAATTTTTATTGGTTGCTCAACTTTGTTGAAAGATATTATGATTTATTAAATTCTATTAATTAATTAAATTTAGCCATGTAAGGAATAGGTTCATTTTAATTTTTGACTTAACAACTATACAATTAATTGATTAAAATCAATTATATAGTGTTTTTGATCCCTTTAAGCTTTGATTTAATTATTTAATGTCATTATTTAATTTTTCCTTTGATTTGATTGATTTTGTCCAATTTTGATTTAATAAATGTCCATTTAAATTGATTTGATCCTTTTTTATGAGAATTAGTACATTTTGATTAAGAATTTACCATTTTGATGATTTAAAGCACTTGCCCATTTTTTAGTGTCTACAAATGCCCCTCTTTGAATTGATGTACGAAGAACATTGATTCAAAGATTCTTTTAGTCCTGATCGCTTTTAGGTCTTGATTTACTGATACGCTGATATGCCACTTATATGAATTTTTTTTTTTGATATGCTGCCTGATATGATATGCCTCTGATCTGATTTGATAAACTAATATGCCCTGATAATGATTCCAAAATTTTTGATATGCCCCAGATTTCTTGATGTTTGATACCAATTTGATACTCTGATACCCCCTCAGAAATAAAACATATTGATTGCTTCATTTAACAAAGTTTGATTAATTGATATGAATCCAATTGATTGATTGATTGAGTCAATATGTTTTCATTTCTAAAAAATATTGATGATATGTTGATTCTGAATAAATTGCCCCAGTTCGATTGATAGGTTGATATAGAAAAACCATGATTAATAAAATGTTGTTGATGTTTCTGGATGAATGATTGAATGTCCAAGATAGCTAGGTCTATTGAAGTTAAGCAAACAAGTGATTAGGATATCAGGATAATGGTACCAATGAATGTTATTTGTAAATCTGATAGGATAGTAAAACTGATATGGGATAACTGATAGGTAGGTCATTGATAGGATTGATACTGATCATATTGGTCTCGCCTCACGATCAAGAGTTGGGAAACAATAAGTTGGTACTGATTTATTTGATTGATTGACCTAAAATGATTCACTGATATAGAATATTGATATTATTCCCTTGATTTGCAAAACAAGCACATTTCTGTAAGCTTATACATACGGTCCCTAGCTTCTTGGATATTAGATTTAAGGATCTTCCTTGTTGTTGATTTTGTATCATGTTGATGTTTATTGATCATGATTTAGATGTATCATTTTGTTATTGACATTGTATCTTGATATACTGATTTATTGGATCTTTGATGTTATGAATATTGATATGATGATATGGACTTTTCCTTGATTCCCCCTTTTTGATTGATCAAGATAATTAACTAAAACCCCTTTTCCCTTGGAAAAATACCTACAAATCATGCACTTAATCTAACATGAAAATGCAATGTGATGAAACTATTGTCACTAGCTTTTAGCAAAGAAATGCCATAGAGAAATATTTTCACCATTGAGCATTGTAGGACCGGAATGCAAGTACAACCATCATTGACCACATCATGATGATATGAATACCACTTTATATCACTTTTGGTAACCCTTTAGGAAAGTAGTACAACCCTCACTAGTTGAATGACCAACTATGGGAGTATGAATACCAGTTTCAACAGATTCAATGTTGCAAACAAAGGTCAACCCTCCACCCTATATGAAATTCCTTGATGATTCTTTGATGACCATGTCATTAGACGAATTCACATAAGTTGTGGGATCTCCCTCAAGATAGTTGCTCAAAGGCAAGAAAAATATCATGTCTCCATCATCGCCAATCTAGTCGAAACATCATCGATTAGCTAAAAAGATGTGATAAAAGTCAATTCAATAAAGATCATCAAAAGAAAGCTTCAAAGTGTTTTGCAATGTATTAATATTTTCAAATGGAATTTCTAAACATTATGATCTTTAAAGTGTTGTCAATTTTTAATCCCGAATAATAAAGTCAATGAAGGGTCTAAGGATCCAGTTGTGGGATCAGAATACTTAGGTGTGAACAATGATATCCATCAAAGGTTTAATAAAAATCTCTCTCTTCTGAAGCTCTAATAATCCTCTCTCTGATGTGATGTGACTGAATGCAGAACTATTGAATCCAATTGAGTTTAATGCATTGCATCATGTGAATTGATGCATGTTTGTTGAAATCTGCTGATTAAGATCAAATGCCCCTAGTTGGATAGGAAAAATGTTGGACTTGGGCAAAATTCCAAAATATTGCAAAAGCTCAGTTTATGCAAGATGCAGCTCAAAGCACTTTATGCAAGAAATTACCAACTCTCAAACAAGATCACATTGGTTTTCCCCCAATGTCTAGCAAGATATAGGACATGAATGATGGATTAGCAAGCTAATGGATTAGACATGGAAAGACCATGATGGATGAAGCATGTGAATGTGACCCATAGGACCATCTCCTCAAGATTACCCAAGCTAAGGAAAAATGATATAGCAATGTGAAGTATGTTTTTTGATAAGCCATGGAAGCCAATGATGCAGTGCTAGGTAGCCTATAGGATAACGATTTGTTGTCATGAAAATGAGGGATCCAAAAGAAGTGGACATGTCAAGAAGTTTTTGATAACAATTTTTGTACTTTAAGTTCTTCATTTTGATCAAGACCAAGGGGTCAATTTGGGTAATATGTGGATAAGATAACACAATCTGGGTAAAGAGGTGATGGAGTCTATGAAGGGATGTTTTGGGATTATGGAAAGACTATCAAGGAATAATGAAGGTGAATTTGGGATAAGCAAGATCATGATAGGGTAACATGGATGAAACAAGTACATAAGCTGATGGAAAGGATAATGGATGTCAAGATACTTAATGCTCATGGATTTATTCAACCTTGTCAAGATGAAGGTGAGAGAGGAAATATGGATGAAACTTGCCCCCAAGTGTAGAGTGCAAGAAGGAGGAATTATGCATGATGCCTGTTTTCCAGGTTTTCATCATGGTATTTGTTTCTCTTTACTTTTTCTACCAAGGTGCCTATTGCTAGGTTTTCACCAAGGCACTTTTTTTTTTTTTTTTTTCTCTTTTTTTGTATTTTTAATATTTTCCCAACATCGAGATCTTTGGACAGTGCTCTTCTAAAAGATATGCTATAATAAACCATGGGTATGGCTAGGATGATCAAAGATATTGATAAGAGGGATGGAAGTATGGAAAGTAAGTATTGGAAAATGAATGTGAGGATAAGAAGAAGGTATGTTGTAGATGGAAATGTTGGCAAGATCAACTTTGACACACACTTTGAAGAGTGGTGGAATGATGGAGGAACAATAGATGAAGGAGGTAAGGATCTTCTTGGGGTAGTGAATTTTGGGATATAGGAACCCAAATTAGACTTGGAAAGTGGAAGATGTTTGGAAGGGGATGAAATGGAAGCCTTTGGAAGCTTGAATGTCAATTTTGATTTTTCTTTTGTGTGCAAGTCTTTCAACAGTGACTTGGGAATCCACATAGTCTTTGATTTTCCTTTATTTTATGATGTTTTTGAATGCATTTCTTCAATGAGGGATTTAGGAACCCACATTTTATTTTCTTTTTCTTTTTGCTTGGTGGACGTTTGCAGTCTTTTGGATATTTCATTCACATGTCGATTAGATGGGACATTGTGATTTTTATACACATATGGATTCTTGGATTTATGATTTTTATGTTCCACATCAACATTGCTTCCAAAAGACTTAGGAATTGTGGATGAATAGGAATAATATGGAAGGTTCATATGGATTGGTGTTTGGACATTCTTCAAGTATGTGTGCCTTCGTTGATCTTGATACATGGTAGGGTAAGTGAATGGAGAGCTAGGGATGATAGGAATGGAGGATGGAGGGATATATGGACCTAATACGAATGGAAGGGATGAAGACATTTGTTTTGGAACATAGGAACCCAAAATGGATTTGGAGGATAATGAAGGCATATGGTTGCATTTGAATGAAGGGATATAAGGTGTGAAAGGGATATCAATATCTTTGGAAATAGCTGCATTGCCAAGGTTCTCATCTTTAAGATTTATCTTTATGCCAATATGCTCATGAGTAGCTTTGATAGGAACACATTTGATAGGATCCACTGAATCTTGAAGGGATTTATTATCATGCAAGGGATTTGGAAGAATGATGGTTTCTTGAGGTGAACATGGAGGAATATGACAAGGAAATGATGGGATACTTTGATCTTGACAAAGATCTTCGAATGGTGTAGAGAGGGTAATTTTCTCTTGATTTTCAATATGCTCATTGGAAATTGTGGAAGTGATATCTTGATCTTGCTTGGGAAGTGGAGAAAATATGGAACTTGGAAGGGTATTTTGTTCTTGGAATGGAAGGATATCATCTTGGAAGACATGGAAGGATGCAAGGGGATCATCACAGGGTTCTATGGATATGGGACCTTCATCAAATATGGGAGGGGATTGTATATAATCTTGATCTTGATCTTTATCAACATTTGTTTCTTTTCTCTTTGGATTATCCTCTTGACATGGAGCCACTTCTAAGGACAAGGTAGATGTTTGGATATGTGTGGGGGATGTTTGGAAGAATAATGTAGGATCCTTTTGAAGGGGTATAATAGGCATTGAAGCACATGAAGCTTTGAGGTCCAAGATCTTTGAAGCATGGAAATGATCTGCAGCAAGATGTAAACTAGCTTGGGTTTCTTTTAGAGGTAGCCCTTGAGGTTAGACATAGTCAACATGAAAAGTGTCATCATTAGGCTCATTCTTTGATGGAGGAATTTTGGATAGTTGTGAAGCTTTGTGAGATGAACGAAAGCTGAAAGGAGTACAAGCTATGGGAGAAACCTTGCTAGATAGAGGTTTGTGCATTAGATCTTGCTTGAGAGTTGTACCTTTCTCTTCATACTCTATACTATCTTGATCACAAATAGGATGATCATGAAATTTCCCTTGATCCAAGATAGGTTTGTTGCTCTTAAATGCTTCTTTTTGTGATGAAGATGAAGATACAGATGGCCCATCATTATAAAGAAAAGGACACATTGATCTTAATGATGGCTTTTCAAGTGATGTATCTTTTTGTTTTTCCTCATTCTCTCTCGAGGTTGATGTGTCAAAATTATGAGGAAGCTTAGCTCCTGATTGAGCTAACTTCATGAAGTATGCTTCTTTATCCCTCTTCAAAATTAATTGCATTATTTCCATAAATATGGGATCTTGGATTGCTTCTGAAAATTCTTCTTCGGCCACCTCATCATATTGATTCCAATGGAGATTTTGATGTAAGGAAAATGAAGATATGGATGGCCTATCATTATAAAGAAAAGGACACATTGATCTTAATGATGGCTTTTTAGATGATGTATCTTTTTGTTTTTCCTCATTCTCCCTCAAGGTTGATGTGTCAAAATCATGAGGAAGCTTAGCTCCTAATTGAGCTAACTTTATGAAATATGCTTCTTTATCCCTATTCATAATTAATCCCATTATTTCCATAAACATGGGATCTTGGATTGCTTCTGAAAATTCTTCTTCAGACACCTCATCATTTTGATTCCAATGGAGATTTTGATCTTGACTTCGATAATTATGCTCCATAATAGGATTGACTTGTTTCTCAAATAGTTCCATCATTATAAATCTTTTTCAGGAATATGATCTATTTGTTGCACTGATAAGGAATATCTCCAAAAAGGGTATCAAAAAATGATGCCAAAATATTTCCAAACCTTCAGGAGATGTTCACTGTTTTCCCTTCTTTGTTTCTGGACGTCACTGGCCAGTGTGTAGGCGTGACTTAAAATTTAGTACACGATGACTGGAAATTGCCTAAGTGACACTCTGCATGACAGTAGATGGCTTTTCTCTATTGATAGGCATTTCTTAATATTTACTAGGCATTTCTTGAAATGTCATAGGCGTGACTTCCTTATTCACAGGTGTTTCCTGAATAGTCATAGGTGTGACTTTACTACGACGTATACGTGGTTTTTCTCTATGTGCAGGCAGCACTTTACAGACCAGGTTGTGATTTCCAATTTTTTTTTAAAATTTTAAGATCACGTATGTAGAATATTCTTTCTTGAAAATGAAATACAAACTCAACACACACGTCAGATTATATCATGTACCTAAAACCACACTAAAAGTGTATGTTCTCAGTTGTTTTTCACAAGTATTGAACAAGAATATCTTCCAAGCAATATACCTATAGTCAAATTTGACTTTTAACATGTTTGGCTCTATAAGGTAGCTTACTACTTATCAGGATTTAATGAATAATTCCGTTCTAAATCATGTCAAGTTCTTTTTCCCACTTGCAGGCTTCCCACACGCACAAAAGCACGATTTGGCGCAATCCAAAAGGACTACTAGAGGAAGTGAAGAAAATTGCACATAATCTAGTCACTCCCCTATTAAGGAAGAGTGTATTTTTTTATAGTGGGTTGGATAGTACCATGACTAAGGTGATTGTCTCCCACTTGGGTCGTTCCCTCTCACTGTCCTCATAAGGAAAATCTCGGGAGGTAGGCCCTCTATTGCTCTATTTTAACTAGCATGTATGGAAAAGCAAGAAATTGAACTTAGTCCAACAAGTTTAGGAATTTGGTTCACTTAAAAAGTGAAGAGCATATCCCTATTGTTGTTCTTTGTTCCAAACACTTTAAGAAACAATTGTTCTTTTTCAATCTCTTGACAAAGATATTCTTATAATTGAAGTGTTTGGTTAATTCCTTATTTCTATTAAGCTAGATCCAATGAAAGCCACAATTTAAGCAAATGCAAGCTTGATTTGATGAATACCTCTCTTTTGTAGCTAGCAAAGGCTAGGTGCTTTTATGAGATTTTTGGCTTTTTAATTTGCTCACCCACCTAGTGGCGATCGTTCCCGCTCCCTCCTCCAACAAGTTAGTCCAAAAAAGCCATACAAAATGAGGGAAACAAAAAGGAACAAAGTGCAATTGCCATTAAGTGTTTTTGACAAGATTTTTCAAAGAAATTTCAACAACTTAATACAAGCAATTTTAATCCAAAGTAGGGAATTTATTCTTGTAAGCGTCTAACACTTTAATGTAATGAGCATACAATTTCTCTTCTAATCCCAAACTTTCAAGAATTAAAGCACTATGAATTTCCTTTTGACGTTTTATTTGGATTCTCACCTCTTTGCTTCCTTGAGTGATTCTACTTTCTGGTTTTTGCACTTTTCTATGTTTGCTCATCTGTAGAAAAAAAACACAAACAGAGAGGTAGAAAACCAAATTTAATAATTTGACAGCAAATTAAAATGAAAAATGTTAGGCATCATTTCACTACTGGTACACATCATTTCACTACTGGTACGCATCATTTCACTGCTGGTACGTATCATTTCATTGCTACTATGCATCATTTCATTGTTGGCACACGTCATTTCATTGCTGGTATGCATCATTTCACTGCTGGCACATGTCATTTCACTGCTAGTACATGTCATTTCACTACTGGTACGCATCATTTCACTGTTGGTAGGCATGACTTTAAAATTCATAGGCGTCACTTTCCAGTGACTTAAGCGATTTTTAAAGATTAGTAAGCGTGACACTTTAAATGACAGGCGTGAAAAGTAGTGAAAATTGCATACGATAAAGTATTTAAAGCGACAAATAACAACTACTAGGTGCTAGTTAAAGAATACTAGGCATGACAGATCATGTAAATTATGTAGTAAGAATTATCACATGCGGCAAAGTTAAGTTGATAGGCATTAGTTATCATATCACAGGCGTCGCTTTACGCTCCTAGGTGTAACACTTTATCTCACAGGCATTAGAAGAATAAAAGACAGAAGAGAAAGAACCACTCAGGTGTCAGTTAACTATTTGTAGGCGTCGTCAACATGCTGATACACGTCATTTAATCCTTCATAGGCGTCACTTCTCCTATTTTCTGCAAAAATTCACAGAAAAGTGACGACAAAACACACAAAATTTGATAAAAAAATGTTAGAAATGAGGCTCAAGACCCCATGGTGGGTGCCATTTGTGTATGTATGTTAAACACCTTCATGAAATTAGGATATTTAACTATCAAATCAAAGCAAATAGAATGCAAATTTAACTAAGAATTGAAACTAAAATCCATAACATCTCATGGTTCTCTAATCAGATGTGGTAAGTGAAGCTCTCAGCTTAATCTCCACTAGTGACACTTCTAAAATGAGAAAATATGATGCTACAATGCTTAATCTAGCTCACAATGATCCATTATGCAATGATAAATTGAAATGCTAATGCTAAATGCTCTTAATTGCTATCAAATGCTCATAAAATGCCTATAATAACAATGCTTTTGCTCTCTAATTCTCTTCTATATTATTGCTCTCAAAATACTTCTTATTTATAGTAAATTCCCAAGGGTAGGGGGTAGAGTGAAGTAATCATGATTTAGCCTTGGTTGAGTCAAAAACTTTGCAATATTTTTAAATGGGGGGACAATTTAAATGTTTGTCTCAAAGCTTTGGACAAAAGGACAGAATTGAGTGGATGAGATTGAAAGGTTGGAATGAGTGATTGAGATTCATCCTTTTGAGTGATTTGTGTCTTTTTGTCCTCAATTTTCATTGGTTGCTCAACTTTGTTGAAAGATATTATGATTTATTAAATTCAATTAATTAATTAAATTTAGCCATGTAAGGAATAGGTTCATTTTGATTTTTGATTTAACAACTATACAATTAATTGATTAAAATCAATTATATAGTGTTTTTGATCCCTTTAAGCTTTGATTTAATTATTTAATGTCATTATTTAATTTTTCCTTTGATTTGATTGATTTTGTCCAATTTTGATTTAATAAATGTCCATTTAAATTAATTTGATCCTTTTTTATGAGAATTAGTACATTTTGATTAAGAATTTGCCATTTTGATGATTTAAAGCACTTGCCCATTTTTTAGTGTCTACAAGTGGAGGATGCGGTTTGGGCAATGAAGGCATGTGTTGAGGAGGATTGGTTGTTTGGTTTAACTGTAATGGCAACCTCAAGAATTACTAGTAAGGGCTTCAAATGTGAACAAGGTGGCTGGAGGGATTGCAAAGGGAATAAGGATGATGTTCATGCTTTTATTTTTTGGAGTGCAACCTCAAGTATTGATAAAAGAAAGGAAAAAGACTATGTGGGATGGTTGGCTCCGAAGGACTTTCTTCATGAGCAGGAGGAATCAAGTACATTGGGAAACAAGGATGACAAAAACAAAAGTATGACATTTGACATTAGTGACTACTGGGTGAATAGTCCAGTGAAGCCACAGAAGGGCAAATATCCCTCTATGTCTAGGTGAAGTGATTACATAGTTTCTTTCTCTCTCAATTTGTTTTTTTGGCTATTTTATTTTGTTGTCTTTGGTGGTGCGGTGTTTACAATATAATTTCAATATGCTTCAATAATATCTGTCTATAAGTTTTTTATTTGCCCTCATGTAGTCATTGTCTATTCTTTGTATAGGTTGGTTTCTAGTGTCTTTTGACTTGAAGCCATTTTGAATCTATTTCATGTATGATGGTTTAAGAGTTTGGCCATAATAGCCAAGGGACTTTTATGATGATATAAATTATTTTTTATTATTAATAATTTTTTTACTATTATCAATAAAAAAATCTATATTCGAGTTTATAAGTGAACCACTTTCATATTAGAAAAGTAAACAAAATTTATGTTATATATAAACATTTTTATTACTATAAAGTTCAAGTAAATTAACTTGAAGGAAAATTGACATAACTAAGGGATGATAATTAGTTTGCTTTTGTACAATGTAATATAATAATGTGTCAAAATCAAAAGTATTTTTATGACACCACATGCAACTAAAAATAAGGCTAAGATTCCATAAAAAAAAGTAGGTTGAGAAAGTTTCTTACTTCTACTAAAAATCTCTTCCATGTTTGTTATCTCACATGGCTCTATCTAATGCTTTCACATTTTCATATATGCTCGCATACAAACTTTGCAAGTTGTAATTTCATAATGAAAATAATATCTATAAAGTTAGAAAGTTTGATTAATTTGTTAGAAATAAAAGTAAATTATTTTTTATTTTATTTTTGTCATTGGTGTTACCTCTATCAATCAATAGGAGCAAACAAATGATTTTGTTTAAATTATTCATATATGTATAAATAATGAAATTATATACAATTTTAAAAATTAGCAAATATGTTTTGTCAATTGAAAAATGTAATTGTATTCAATGAATGCATACATATTATGCCTAAGAACTAATTAAGTAAACATTGTAGATAGAATTAAAAAAATGTAACGAGAAAATATAATTTTGTGTGTTCATTGAGAGGTTGTAATTCAACTGATTGAGCATAATTGATGAGATTAATGGTATTGGAGTAAGAAATAGTTATGTAATCGAGAATAATCTATTTTTGGGTCTACAAATGACTTGTGATATATGAGAAATAAATATAGTAGATGGAGCTAGGACTATGTTTTAGATGAATGTAATGAAATAACTCTTGCCATTCACATAAAATATTAGTGTAGATTTGTACACTCTTATATTAGATAAGATAACAAATTCATAAATAATTAAAAATCCACCATTAATAAAAGAAACTATTTGTTGAGTTATATTCAACATTTTGATTTGTTTTGTGAAATGTATCTCCTAGAATCATAGAATTTTTATGGATAAATCTTTTATTTCATCATCCAAAATGATAATGGTGCAATCTTTTCCCAAAATCTTGGTTGAAGAGGCATGATGAATTGCATCTCAATTTTGTCTTCATCCAAAATAAAGTGAGATTTGGTTTTCCCTCTTTTAAGGTCAACTCTTCCTATGCTCCAATTATCTTTGACCCATTTCACTCCCTAATCATTCCTTTCTCCACAATCTTCCATTATTTTAAGCAATTAGGGAAAAATGCTATTTATTTAAAGGAATTTTTAGTATTGGTTTAAGTGAGATTATAAATAGGAATTTTGTGTTCTATCTTAAAGTATAAATAATTATGTTTTATAATTTTTCATGTGTTAGTAAATTGGATAATTGAATAAATTGTATAATCATATTGACAAAAGAAATTTATAAACATAAAGTTACACATTTCATTTTTGTTTATTTATAATTAATGTCATTTTTTTTTCTTTATAAACTGTATGAACTCTTTTTATAAGCTAGCGTAGTGGATAATTTTTTTAACTTGATCGATGGACTAGATGACAATGGACCTTGTGCTAGTCATTTAATCCACGAGATAAAGTTAAATATTTCTTACTTCTTGTATTTTAGAAGATTGGGAATTTGGGACTACAAAGGAATTTGAATATGTGTGAATGTATTGGATATATACAAACTAATTTTTAGACTTCACTTGTTAGTTGAAATTATTAATAATTTTTATTACTAGTAACTAATTATAAAAATTTATTTTGAATGAATGAAATAAAAAAGTAATACAATAAATTTTATGTATATTTAAAAAAAACATTAAAAAAATTGATGCACATGTATCAAGATTAATATCTTTAAACCTGATTGGTGAGAGCTTCTTGTGGTAAAGAACAAGGTCACAAGGTCTAGTCTCCCCCCAGCCTACGTGGTACCAGAGGACATGTCACACTAGCATAATCGATTGCATTAAAAAATTTACCAAGTTCATTGTAGTTTATAAGGGATGATATACTTGGAATATGTGTACGTATATGTGTGTGTGTGTGTGTGTGTGTGTGTGTGTGTGTGTGTGTGTGTGTGTGTATGTGTATGTGTATGTGTATGTGTATGTGTATGTGCATGTGGATATGTATGTGTATGTATATTTCTATGTATATGTATACATATACGTAGACACATACATTTATGTATGTGGATATGTGTATGTGTATGTATGTATGTATCTACACACATTATTTTTCACAAACTATCAAGAGTGCTTCCAAAGGTTATGTAAGAATTATTTTAATTGATGCTTGAAATTATATTCTATAATTGATCATTGATTTATACATTTTTCACACACAATATAAATAAAAATATATAATCAATTGATTTTAAACTTTTATATTATAAATGTAATTATCACTAATATAAATATCTTAAATTTTATTTTCTTTTGTTAATTATTTTTTATCTAAAATAATTTTCTTAAACATTTAGCTATTTTATTTGGTTAAGAATTATTTTATTTCATTTTACAATTGTTTAAGAATAATGAGTTATTTTGTCATGCCTAAATTTAATACAACTTTTCACAAACTTTATTTTTAAAACTTTTAAATAAAATTTAATAATAAATTTAGGACTAAAATGTAAATTAATAAAAATATTTCATTCAACAATATTTTGTTAGAAATAGTTAAGCATATCATTTAGAAAGCTTTTAATTAAGCTCATTCAAAAATAATTTTTTTGATATGAACATTTTAATTATCAGTTAAAAATAAATACTTATAACTTGCAAATATTTGTAATGAATAACATTATGTTGGTGTGTTTAATTGTTGCACATAATAAGTCATTTTCAAAAATGATTTATGATTAAAAAAAGTTGCATAATAAATAAAGAAAAAATGGGAGTATAGTGAAAAAAATGCCTTATGATAAAAAAATGCATAATAAATAAAGAAAAATTGGGAATTACAAGGGGTACACAAGCCTTCAAGCTCTCTACCCCCCCCCCCCCCCCCCCCCACCCCCTCCCCCCCCGCACCCCCAAATGTTATAATATTTATTTTATACAAATTCTTGCAAGTATAATCAATACTTCATATTATATTGAGACTTTTCCTTCATAGATAATTGCATTGATGAATATGTTTAGGAATGTTTTATGATCCATATGGTAGGGGAATTTTTTCGTGAGGTCTTAGAAAAAGTCCTAAAATGTTGATAATTTGATTTTTATTCCTAGGATTTTGGAGCATTATGAATGTGATGGGAGAGTTTTTCTAACCTAAAATGTACCAAAAGTTGTGTGACCTAAACACCTTGAAAATACCTCCTTGCCTCAAATATGCATGGATTTATCCTCCATTGTCCAATTATGATGCAACAAAAGATAAAATCAACCTCTTTAGGTGCTCTAGATGCAATGGTCGACTTCAGTTCGCTCCACGATCATCAAAATCAAGCCTACTAAAATAAAGCCAAAAAACACAACCCTCATCCCTCATTAGAAATGGGCATGTGTTGTAGATCACTAAAATGACTTTGATACCATGTAATATTTGTTACTGAAGCAAATAAACATGTGATCTTGATGACAAGTTTGACAATAACAGAAAAAGAACATAGACAATCAAAGATTGTGGAATTCGATATGATGATTATTACATAATAGAGGTTACAATACAATGAATCTAAGTTTCTAATATTTTTACCATTGTGCAAGAGGAGAGATCTAGTATAAGGAGATGCTTAAGTGTGAGAAACAGATGAACATATATAGGAAATATCACCAAGAAACATAGAACTAATGTAGAATAATGGAAATGTAATACATACATCTCCACCAATCATGAAAGGTACAACCATATCCTACCTAAGTAGATATCTATCTAAATAAGCTTATCTTGTCCTAGGTGTTGATAAAAAATGTAAGCAATTACAATAAGAATATAAAAGTGTATGAATTTGATTATAATAAGATTATTAAACACGTACTTCTAAGAATAAAATTAATATTCAACATAGTCAATAACTTATAATAGCAAATCGAAGCTAGAAAACACATAACACTAGATATATATAGTGAAATCCTTCTAAGAAAAACTCCATTGCCAAAGAGCTATTAAGCTTGCATTAATCAAGACTAAACCTCTACAATAATATAATTCACTCTATCTGACTTAGTCTAGCAATATTCTAGCAGCATAACATTACTTGCAAAAAAACCCACACATACCTATATCTCATGCCTCCAATATATCGACTTGGGGAAGCCTAGAAAACCGTCGACTAGTAATACTAAGGGCCAATTTGAACAAATTCCAAAAATAGCATGGTATGAATTCTAATGGCTCTCTATTCATGGAGAGCATCTTCAAAGAATAGAAGATAACTCTCAAGTATGTAGGATCCACCATAATGCTAAAAAGGTCAAATTGTAACTTCCAAATGCCCCATTAAACAATTGTTTACAAGGGACGAGCCTTCAAATCTTAAAAAATCCTTTCATCTTCTTTTTCCTCTTTTAATGTCTTCTTCAAATAATAATCAAAGAATAGAAATTAAAATTGTTGTCCACACCAAGTGGACATCCAAAATTATGAATTCCATTTACATACTAAAAGATCAAATACAATTTTTTTCTTACACATAAAATTAAAAATACATTAAACTTAGGTAGGGGAAAGGACCCCATAGTTGAACATGTTCCAATAGGGGGAAGGGTATTAATATCTGTTATAGCTACTTCGTGCACTTTTAAGCTTTTAAACTGTACATCAGATTTTGACTTCTTTTTTAATGTCTTTGTATGCGACTTAATTTCTTATAGCTATTGCTTTAGCTTTTGGACAATCAAGACGAATGCAGTGGTATTAGTCATATACACAAGTGGCAAAAATTGGTCTTTTAGAAGTGTCACTAAACACCTACTTAAAGATGTCCCAATAATCATGCACTACAACCACCTCAAAAAATTGTTCAACTAATCCACTACATATTCCTCTAAGAACCAATACATTTTCCGCTAATTACTGTTGAACCAATACATTTTTGTCTAATAAGTATTTTTACCAATACTCATGCACAAATGCCCCAAGGGTGTTATGAGTACCAATAAAGTTGCATAACTACTCCAATTAAAGTCTACAAATTTTAATCATTGGGGACAAGTGAATGGCCAATGGTACATGTAAAATTTATTAATGGGATTTTAATTATCATTTTTTAGTTTCTTTAAAGTTAGTAATTGGGGGCTTGTGTGAGCAAGGAGTGAATGGTTAGGAACATGTGCAATAATTAGGCCCCTTCCCCTAGTTGAGATAATATTTGTTGATTTAATGCCCAAAATTGTTAACAATATTACACTAATAGTTGCGATTTTAAAGTTGTTAGTGTTGATGATGAGTACCCATAATTGAATGAAATACTTCCATTTTTCTTCAAAACTTATCTAACTTTGGTCCATTATGCTTGGATAGTCCCAGAGAGAAGCTTATGAATTGGATGAGATACTTCCATTTTAACAACTGTATATTCTGATTTTCAATGATGGTCATTAGTGTCTTTAATCTTGTATATGTGGTATTGTAAGGGTTATTTGACTTGAGCTAAAAGTTGTCCATGCTTGTGGACTTTGTATGTGTTTGTTGTAGTTGTTGCTACAACAGTGTTGATGTATTATATTTTCTTCTGTAGATGTTGTTGCAATAGCTTTTCTATTGTATTCTACCTTATTTATTATGCTTTTCTTCAATAAAATAATAATAATAATAATTGAATGAAACATATGCCTTAAATCTAGAAAGCAACAAATCATGTGATGTCGCATAAAGCACCACTAAAGCATGACTTAGTGCACAACTATTAGTATGTTGTAAAAATTTGGTAGTGATTTGAGATTTCCACATAAGATTTTGAGAAGTGTGAACTTAGGGTGCTCAACTACTGGGTCCTCTCCCCTAGACACTACCTATCCCAACATTCTCCCACTCAACATTTGTGTTACAAAGACATTAAAAAAAAAGAACTTATTTTATTTATTGTAGAACCAATTTATATCATCATATAATTATTTTAAATAGAAATTTCATTTAGTTTAATTTTAAAATTTTATTATTTATTAAGAATATAAGATGCTTTGGGTTCACCATGTAGTGTGGTGTTGAAGTTGTGACATTGTTGATATTGTCACCAAGGTTCAAACTCTCCTTGGACTTCTAATATGCTTACGCCAAAAGTGACTTGTCCCCCAATTGTGACAACCTTGGGTCTACAACCATCGTAATTTTCTATTCCTTGAACTCCCCTACATCGTAATAATGAATCATAGAATATGATCCAAAACAAAATAAATACACACAATCAAATTAAAAAACAACAAGAAGAATAAATATAGATTGTAAAAAATTGATATAAATAATATGATATCACCATTCACAACTCCAATTTACTAACCATATATTTTTTAAAAACCAAAAAACTAAACTTTCCCTATGTAATTCTTCCATTAATTCATTATCCTAAAAAATTATTTATTATTTATATAGTAGCTAGGTGCCAATTCCCATCAAATCATTAGTGGAGTTGAGCCATTTTAATCTAATCATTATTTATTCCACATACTTCCCCATAACTTGCCTTGCTCGATTTAAACATTGCCTTGAAAACATAGTAAAATATCTAAAATAAGGTTCTCTGGGCAGGCCAATATGAATGAGAAATTAATAGTTTTATATAGTTTGAGAGATCCGTCCTCCATCACAATCAACAATTAACCCTTAGCCTGCAGGAATGCTAGGTACCTAGGGTGAGGTACTCATGTTCTTCACGTCACCTCTAATGGTGGAACCCATCATCATAGTGACATCCATTTATTTATTTTACTGCAACAATATCTTTGTACTAGTTTTTATATCTCTAAATAGGAGATATGTAGGCAATAGTTTTGTTGAATACGACATATAAATATATACAATTGTGATGCATTTTCAATGGTCTGATCTTCATGATTGGTATCTACAATGTTGTGAAAATACAAAAACTATGAAAACAAATTGTATCATGTCGATTTGTATTTTTCTAATTGTGTCATATTGTATGGAGAATAGTCACGACTAATAGCTTTCTTCATCCATTACTCTCAAGTTGCAAACATAAACTGATAAGTAATCTATCTTATATTATAATAAGTTTTCTTATAAATAACTATTTGTTGATTAAGTTTTGTTCAGTATAAAAAGTTTGATGTTGTTAAGGAATAAAGTCGAGATCAAGGATAAATTTAGAATGTATATTGTTCAAGTTTTGATTTTGTATAAAAAGGATTGAATATCTCCATACCTTGATCCGATTCAAACTTGACTCAACGTTGAAAGAGATAGGCTGGATATACTTCAGATTCTATTTGTTGTTGAAGAGATGATAATTCATATACCCAATAACATGAATTTATCTATTGCTATCAAGAATAGACAAATACCAACGTGAACGAATTAGTCTTCTATTTCATCTTAACACATTTTCTTTGATAATAGCTATCTACTAATTAAGTTTTATTAGGTATAGAGGTGTGACATTTCAAGGGATAAGGCTGAGATCATATTTTCAACAAATTTGGAAATAGATATCCTTCAAAGTTGACTTTTTACATCACAAACAACTGAATATCTTTCAAACTTGACTAAACACCAAAGGAGATGGAAATATGCATACCTAATATAATCAATAATATGAACCATCCATTGTTATTGGAAATTGATAAGTTGCAACATCAACAAATTAGTATTCTGTTTCATCTTAACATGTTTCTTTACATATAGATATCTAGCGATTAAGTTCTATTGGGTATAACAGTCTAACATTTTCAAAGAATAAAGCTGTCATGTTTCCAACAAACATGAAAGCATATATTCTCCAAACTTCAAATTTACACTTAAAACTCTAACATTTTCAAAGAATAAAGCTGAAATCATATTTACAACAAACTTGAAAGCGTATATTCTTCAAACTTCAATTTTACACCACAACTGATGGATTATCTTTCAAACTTGACTCAACACTAAGGAAAACAGTAATTCATACACCCAATAACATAAACCATCCATTGCTATCAAGAGTTGATAAGTCGCTACATAAACAAATTAGTATTCTATTTTATCTTAACACATCTTACTTACAAATAGATAACGGCTGATTAAGTTCTATTGAATATAACGGTTAAGCATTTTTAATGACTGAAAAATATTTTCAAAAATAGATATTTTTCGAACTTCTATTTCATATTACAAATGACTTAATATCTTTCTAATCTGACTCAACATTAAAACAGACAATAATTCATATATACCCAATACCAAGGACCATCCATTGCTATCAGAAATTAATAAGTCCCAATATGAAGAAATATTTAATAATCTATCACCTTGACACACTTTCTTTAGAAATCAAATTCTATTAAATATAAAAGTGTGACATTTTTAAAAGAAAAAGGAGAAGAAAAAAATCATATCTTCAACAAAACTTAAAGGGACTTTCTTCAAACTTCAAAAGAGAAATTGCATAGAGAAGTTGACCATGAAAATCATTTGTCTGTTTGAGGCAGGATTTTTACTAAGTACAAGCTTGCCTTATCAGAGCCTGCCAAAAGCAAGTACCATGTGGCAGTGTGTTTTTGCTGCAGTGTTCAGTCTGCAAATATCCAGATAGAAAATTGAAGGACTCTGGACAAAATCACCATTATATGCAGCTTCATATCCTGCCTGCGTACAGGCCAACTTTCTACCAAATCACCATTATATCTGTCTCTAATATGGCAGTAGAAGTTAAAGAAAGTCTAGAACAAAATTACATTTGTTTTCAATTTTTTTCTTGAGAGAAGGGAGGGTAATGGTTGTGTCAGCAATTTTAAAATTAAATTTCTTATCTCATTAGATCAGTTGTGCTTGATTTAATAAAAAAATTATTAGTATAATAGTGTAGAATTGTCGGTGCATACGTATTTATGTGGGGTCAACTAAAAGTAATCACGTGTTGACACTTGTGTGCATAATGAATTCTACTGTGTTTGTTGTAACTATTTAGAAGTCAAAATAATAGCTATAAGCACTTAAGTGACATCCCAAGACAACAACGAAAAATCATCAAAATCCAATGTACTTATAAGAAACTTATAATTCACGAAGTTAACCATAATGCTAGTGGTACTCTTCCCCTAACTCTTTTTGGACCATTAGGGGAAAGGGTCCACTTACCACTAATGTTCCAAGTACATTCATTGGATTTCGCCAATTGAAAGCCCACTAAAAAATCATCTAGTGGACCAATAGCCGCCCATTGGTACATCCAATAGCTGAAATAAAAGTTAGTAACAATTATTGAGGCATTCGTGCATAATTGATTGTGCAATTATTTTGCTAGTCAAAATGAAGGATTAACGGAGCAATAGCAAATATGTATGCAACAACTTTGAGGCTTCGACTTACATGATGCATGTGGTTTGTAGGCAATTGCATGTCACCTCTTCCTATCATAACTTGTCAGTAAGTCAGTCCAAGGTAAGGTAGGGTGAGTAAGAGATAACCTTGACAACAAAAGAAGAAGGTATAAGACGACACTCTGAAACAACCACAATGCTCAGTTTAGAAGCTTAAGATACATCAAATTAGCTATTCTTCTCTAACGAAGAATTAACGGGGCAATATTAAATATGTATGGGACAACTCTAAGGCTCAAACTTACTTGATGCATGTGGTTTGTGGACAATTGCATGCATCCTGGGGGATTATCTCGTCCCAACTCACCTCTTCCTAGTCCTAACTTGTCAGTAAGTTAGTCCTAAATAAAATAGGGTGAGTCATAGATAACCTTGAATGACAATTTGAAACAACCACCATACTCCATTTAGAAGCTTAAGATACCTAAAATTAACTACTCTTCTCTAAACATGTTAGAAATCAAAGAATAATAATTCTCTCTGTTTTCAATTTCTTCTAGGGCTGGGTGGAGAATGGAGGGTGTAATGATTGCATTAGGGTTTGTGAAACAAAATTTCTTAAATAATTGAATAGAGGAATGATAAATCCCGGGGAAGATCCGGGGCATGAGTGGGCCACCTTTTTTAAAAGAGTGCAATGCGCACGCGCTTCCGTGGAGAAAAGCAGTGAGCACGCCGGACAAGGTGGACCTTTTTAATTCATTTGTTTTCCCCCTTTCTAAGGGGATTTTTTCTGTGACTTCCTCTAAGCGTGCTATGCATGCATGCATTATGACCTCATTACCTCGCTAACCCTTACAAAACTTTTCTAAGTGACCCACCAATTCAAGAGAAAAGGACTCGCCAATCAATCTCATTGTTTTGGCTTCAGGTAAAACTTGTGTAATGGAGTGGAGGCTTTCAAGTCTTCTCTCATTTTTTAATTTATATTGGACAATCTTTTATGGACCCATTAACGTATACCCAATTGCCTTTTTTAGGGTTTCAAATAGACCATTCTTAGGAATGAAATGGGTCATCTTTTC